>CAKNYM010051400.1:124602-220375 GCA_932195095.1 Andricus curvator | reverse complement strand
TTTTTTGATCGCGTCTGAAAATGAGGAGCAACATTTAGAGCACTTAAAAATTTTGTTTGATCGCTTCTCGACGTTCGGTGTTGTAATTAACCCGGGGAAATGTGTATTCGGCGTAAACGAAATAACTTTTCTCGGCTATACGGTAAACTCCGACGGCATTTCTCCAATGCAAGAGCGCGTTGATGCGGTTTCGAAATTTTCTTTGCCCACTACGATTAAATGCTTGCGCCGTTATCTCGGTATGTTCAATTTTTATCGTAGATTTGTACCTCACGCGGCTGATATCCTACACCCTTTGAATGAACTTTTAGTCGGTTCAAAAAAGGGCAAGGAACCTGTCAATTGGACCAAAGAAGCTCGCGAAGCTTTTGCTAATTCGAAAAGTGCTCTCGCGAACGCAACTTTGCTCGCGCATCCGGTTCCAATTGCGCCTATTAGCATAGTCGTAGACGCTTCAGATTTCGCAATCGGCGGTGTACTGCAGCAACGCGTAGGTAATGCATGGCAACCTCTAGCTTTCCACACAAAATCTTTGACTACAACCCAACGCAAATATAGCGCGTACGATCGCGAACTTTACGCTATCTACAGCGCTGTTAAACGTTTCCGTCACATGGTAGAGGGCAGAAATTTTACAATTTTCACAGATCATAAGCCAATAACTTTTGCTTTCAATCAAAATTTAGATAAATGTTCTCCACGCCAATTCCAACATTTAGACTACATTTCTCAATTCACTACAGATATTAGGCATATTAAAGGTTCTGAAAATTGTGTAGCTGATGCATTATCTCGCGTTGAAGCAATCGCGTTATCAATAGATCATGACTCTCTTGCTTCTGCCCAAAAAGACGATGCGGAATTACGTAAGTTGCTTTCTTCTGATCAATCAGCTCTTAAGTTGCGAAAAGTGTACTTTCCAGACCAGAACGTGCATCTATACTGCGATACGACGAGCGACGTCGTACGGCCTTTTGTCCCTGTATCTTTACGTCGCGCTGTATTTAATTCATTGCACAGTCTGTCACATCCCGGCATGCGAGCTACACAGCAGCTCGTCACTTCGCGTTTCGTTTGGCCTGCAATAAATAAAGATTGTAAAGAATGGACGCGCGCCTGTACTTCGTGCCAGCGATGCAAAGTAACTCGACATGTTTCCTCTCCTGTTCAACAATTCGAGAAATTAGCTGATCGATTCGAACACATTCACATAGATATTATTACCATGAGTTATTGCCAAGGTTTTAGATATTGTTTAACGTGCATCGACCGCTTTTCACGCTGGCCCGAAGTCATTCCGATTGTTGATATGGAAGCTACCACGGTTGCGACTGCTTTGCTTTCAACGTGGATTGCTCGCTTTGGCGTTCCTTCGCGAATCACGACCGATCAAGGGCGCCAATTCGAATCAGCGCTTTTTACGGAATTATGTAAGTTATTAGGTACAAAGCGCATTCGTACGACAAGCTATCATCCGCAAGCGAATGGTTTAGTGGAAAAATTTCACAGGCAACTTAAAGCTGCGATTAAATGTCATGATGGCAGCGATTGGGTTTCAATTTTGCCAATCGTTTTACTTGGCATTCGGACTGCCATCAAAGAAGATCTCGGTGCGACGGCCGCCGAACTGGTTTACGGCGCCAGCCTACGCTTGCCTGCGGAATTTTTTCTTGCTAGTGACCAAAAACCGACTTCTACTTTTATTGATAATTTAAAAAAACGGGTCAACGATGTCAAACCGTCGCCTGTACGTCGACACGGCAATAAGAAAGTTTTTGTATTTAAAGACTTAGCGACTTCACCATATGTTTTTCTACGTCATGATGCTGTACGCGGCCCGTCCGATCCACCGTATGATGGACCGTATAAAGTACTTGAGCGCAATGATAAATTTTTTGTTATCAAAATAAACGATAAAAAGGTTCGCGTTTCCATTGATCGACTTAAGCCCGCTTTTATTTTGTCAGACGATTTAGAAAACCTCGCCGAAGAGAAACAATTGCACGACGATGACGAAGATTACAACATTGTAATCGAACTTGATCGCGAAAATGTTACGCCACCGATTCAAACAGCTCCTGCACCTACCAACTTACAGCAGGCAGGACCTTCGAATCCCAATGTAAACAGTGAAAACCGTAGTCGTTCCACTACTCGTTCTGGACGAAATGTGCATTTCCCAGACCGTTTTCAAGCTGGTTTTAAATAGAATAGATTTTGTATTACAATTTAATAGCATTGTAATTTTATTTTATATTTCATTATTTTTCTCCTTCATGTTGCGTTATCACTGGTAAGGGGGTGATGTGGCGTGCGTTTTCTCTTCACGTGTTTGGCAGAAGTTTCCTACTTTCTACAAACACAGTAAACTTTAAGTTTCGGCTGCTGTCGCGCCAGACCTTCATTTATGGTCAATCGTAATAAACTCTATTGCTTAGCGCGCTCGCTAATCCGCTTGTTTTCGAGAAGCTCACGTCCGTCCCTCGACAACTGCCCTCGGTCCCAGCTACCCTTTCCTTCGGACTTCGTGGGAGGGACTTATCCTTCCCCTACGATTTTCCGGGTGGAAGTTTTCCTTGCTGGGGGCTGTTTAGGCACTCTTGCCCGAACTAGCGTCGCGTTTAGATCTCTGCCTATTTGCTAGATTCGATGTCCGCGCTCCGCCGGGTCTACGCGACGAACACTTTGTAACTTCTGTGTACTAGGTTTCAGTTTACTATGAATAAATCATTAATTTGTTTATCCATACATCAGGGTCATCTTTATTAACCTTATTTCACCCTCTCACGGTCCACAAATTCAATTTTCATCTGTTGAAAATTTAACTGTTAAGAATTCAATACTTTCAATTTTCAACTGTTAAAAATGTAATTTTCAATTTATCACTGTTAAAATATTAGGTTTCAGTTTTCAACTGTTGAAAATTGTGAAAATTTAAAATGCATATGTTGGAAATGCGACTGTTAAAAACTCAACTGTTAAAAATTAAAACAATGCAAATTCAATTCTCTACTATTGAAAATTCAATTTCTAATTTTCTTCATTATTCAACTGTTAAAAATTGAGAAAAAATTGAAAATGCAACTGTTGAGAATGCGACTGTTAAAAATTCAATTTTACATCTGTTGAAAATTTAACTGTTAAGAATTCAATTGTTTCAATTTTCAACGTTTAAAAATGTAATTTTATATTTATCACTGTTAAAATATTAGGTTTCAGTTTTCAAATGTTGAAAATTGTGAAAATTTAAAATGCATATGTTGGAAATGCGACTGCTAGAAACTCAACTGTTAAAAATGCAACAAATGCAAATTCAATTTTCTACTGTTGAAAATTCAATTTCTAATTTTCTTCATTATTTAATAGTTGAAGGTTCGACTGTTGAAAAATAAGGAAAATACAAAATTCAACAGTTTATTTTTCAACTGTTGAAAACTCAAAGGTTGAAAATTCAATTTCTGATTTTCTTCATTTTTCAACAGTTAAAAGTTCAACTGTTGAAAATTTAAGAAATCTAAAAATGCAACTGTTGAAAATGCGACTGTAAAAATTTCAAATAATAAAAATTCAATTTTCAACAGATGAATTTTTAACTGTTGAAAATTCAATTTCTAATTATCTTCATTTTTCAACAGTTGAAAGTTCCACTGTTACAATTTTGGAACAATACCGGAAACCGTTTTTTTTTTATCAAAAGTAATTAAACTTCAATGAAGAATTACAACTTGAAACGATTTTTTCTTATATTATGTAATTTCAAAGAAGATAAATAATAATAGAAAAATAATAATAGGTCATGATCGCGTTTTTCACGGTAAATCGGTATACATTTCAAAAAGGGTTTACAATTTTGAAACAATTTTGTTTTATGTTAACATTTTTCACCCGAAATCGGTTATTTCAAACAAAAAACGTTAAGTTAAACAAAATATTGACAATCTTAGAATGTTCTTCGTCTGAAATTTTGATCGTTAATAACAAATCTCTAAATTTCAGAGAATATTTAGAATATTTAAACAATAATAGGGAATGTTAGCGTTTTTTCAGTGAAAATCGTTTACTTTAGGCAAAAATCGTTTGGCTTCAAAAATAAACAATTACGATTTTGCGCAACTTTAGGTTATGCTAATGTTTTTTGTTGGAAATTGGCGTGTTTGAACAAAAATGTAACGGTAATCAAACAAAATCGGAATTTTTCAGGAAGTGAAAAAACATATACTGTAAAATCGAAATCACCACTGACCACAAAATCGATACAAGCTCGACTGCGGATTGCGATAAAAAATGTAAAATCCTCAGCTTCAATAGAAATCAAAACTTACTCCCGAAATATTGAGTTTCTCAATGCGGGTAAAAAAAGTTAACTAATTCAGAGTAAATTGTCTAAGAATGTAGAAATTAAAAATCCAATTTTTTATTTTTTACAAAAATAAACATTTGCTCTTATGGGGACGCCAAGAAAGAATAATAAACGTTTGATACCAAAATATTGTTCTGTTTCAAGAAAATCAAAACATAGTGTGACTGTATCGCACTGACAGACGATTTTTCTCTGGAAGGCTTAATATTACTACGCAAATCCTAAGATAAAATTGTAACTAAAATTTAAATAAATTTCTATTTCATTACTATTAAAAAATAAGAATTTGAATAAATTGTTTTAACGCGACGTATATTTGATATCTGAAGATTTTTTCAAGCAATAAACTCATTTTCGTACAAATTTTGGTTATTCAGTTCTGTACTGCCACCCTTCAGATATCAATTGTCATCAATTATCAAAGATTGTCCTTGCTTTTCTTTGTTATTATTTTCGGCAATAGATAGGCCCTATGAAATAGAGAAATTTTGTATTGATATTAATTTTTTATTTTAATTTCATTAAAATAAAAATTAGGGAAAGCAAAATTTATGGAATATTCATGCTCCTCGTGAAAGTGATCAAATGATAAAGGAGGATAGCGAAAGCGGGAAGCCTTTTTTTAAACTAGTATGGACAATCCATCTCCTTATAAAAACACTAGTAAATTAGCTTTGAAATTTTTTTATACGTTGGGAGAAAACATGAGTCAGTAGCTATCTGCTATGAGTAGATGACTAAGAACATCTTGTTTCCATCCTTAATGTATCTCCATCAGCTTAAATCTAAATCTTCCCAAATACTAAGTAGCTTGCTGAAGTGTGGCCACGTTTGTCATGTCTGTAGGTGTACTTAACAACTCTAAAAATACAGAATTGAAAGACCGTCACCGGGTAATTCTCCAAAAAGTAGACCCCGTTTTATATTTAGGAAAACAGTTCTTAACGAGTTTTCACAGACAGGGGTCGAAAATCGAGACGGATGATAGTTCGATGCACTTTCGACGGAAATAACCTCGTCTAGGAATATAGTCAATTCTCATGATTTCTGAAACTTTAAACAAAAAATTCAATTTCTACAAAAAAGACAAATTTTCAACAAAATATAAGAATTTTACATTAAAATAATGAATCATTAACCAATCGAAAAAAACAAAACCAAAACCAAGTAATAAGATTTTGAATAAAAAAATTAGAATTCTCAACAAAAAGTTCAATAGTTGATATTTCCACCAAAAAATTCTAAATAAAAAACAGTGGTTATTTCAACCAAAAAATGATTTACACTTTAAATTAAAAACCGTTGACTGTAAACAAAAATAAGAATTTTCAATATGCAAATTATTTTCTACCAATAAAAACGAATTTTCAACAAAATACGTGAAATTTCAACCAAATAGTTTTAATTTTTAACCAAAATAATTAATCATTAACCAAAAGAATAAATTTCTGACAAATGAGTTCAACTTTCAACCAAGAAGTTCAATTTTTAAACCAAGAAAAATAATTATTTTTTGCTAAAATTAATTTCGTACCAAAAAAGACCAATTTTCAACAAAATACATGATTTTTCAATTAAAATAATAAATCTTCGACCAAAAAATGTATTTTTGAAAAAGTAGTTCAACTTTCAACCAAGTGTTACAATTTTCAATAAAAAAGAAGATAAATTCAAATTTCAATCACTTACTTGATTTTTCAACTAAAAACAAATAATTTTAACCACAAAAATAACAAATTTTCAACAAAATAGTACTTTTTCGACCATAAAGATGCGTTTTCAACTACAATGATTTATTTTTAAAGAAAAAAATTGATTTTTAACAAAGTAGTTCAACTTTCAACCAAGTAATATGAATTCTCAACCAAAAATGTAACATTGGATATTTCAACCAGAAAAGATTTCAATTTAAAATCAGAAACAGTTGAATTTAACCAAAAAGATAAATTTTAAACGAAAATAGAATGTATTTTCTACCAATAAAAATAAATTTTCAACGAAATACATGAAATTTTAACCAAGTAGTTGAAGTTTTAACCAAAAAGGATGAGTTTTCGAGCAAGAAGATTAATTTTCTACCAAAAATACGAATTTTCAACAAAATAGTTAAATTTTCAACTAAATAGTTAAATTTTCGACTAAATAGATGAAGTTTCAAACTAAAATTATGAATCATTAAGCAAAAGAATGAATTTTAAATCAAGCAGTTCCACTTTCGACTCAATATTTAAATTTTCAAACCAAAAAATTAATCTTTCGCAAAAAAAAAAAATTTGCTACCATAAAATACAAATTTTCAACAAAATAGTTAAATTTTCAACTAAATAGATAAAATTTCAACTACAATTATGAATCATTAAGCAAAAGAATCAATTTTAAATCGAACACTTCCACTTTCAACTGAATAGTTAAATTTTCAAACCAAAAAATTAATCTTCCGCCAAAAAAATTAATTTTCTACCAAAAAAGACGAATTTTCAACAAAATGCATGAAATTTCAATCAAATAGTTGAATTTTCAACTAAAATTATGAATTCTTAACAATAAATGTGATAGTTGACGTTTCAAACAAAAAAGATTTTAGTTTTAAATAAAAAACTGTTGATATTTGAACCAACAAAGATTTTAATTTTACATCCAAAACAGTGGAATTCAACCAGAAAAACGAATTTTCTACAAAATAATTGAATCCTTAACCAAATAGATGAATTTCGAGGTGAGTTTTTAACTAAAAAGATCAATTATCAAGAAAAATGGAATAGTTTAGTTTTCGATTCACAAAGTTAATGTTTAGGCAAAAAAATGAATGTTGAACAAAATTGTTAAATTTTCATTAAAAAAGTGAATTTTAAACTAAATGATGAATCTTTAGTATTCATTTTAAATAAAAAATAGTTCGATTCAACGAAAAAAAACAATTTAGAACCAAGAAGATTTATGACGTCCACTGACCGAATCAACAATTTTCAATGAACTAAACTCTAACTTTCATTGATTAAATCAGTGATTTTGAATCTAATAATTATTAAGTTTCACTAGTTAAGTCAGTAATTTGAAATTCTACAACCAGTAAATTCCAATAATTGAAAGTGTAATTTTGGTTGATCTAATCCGTAACTTCCAATGAGTTAATCAGTCATTTATGGTTAATTTAAATCATTTATTAAAATGAAAATAAAAATCAGTAATTTCATGTGATCATTTGATTCAGTCAGCAATACTAACTGATTCATATGTTCAAACGACTGTTTTGTCAGTAGATATGACTGAATTTGCAGTCAAATCATGCTTAATTAATTGAATCAGTCAAATTCTGACTGCTTAAATTTAGAATGTATATTTCTAAATAATACATGATATGCTTGATATTTTCAGGTCATTTTATAAATACGTTGCTAATGTAGAGAGCGGATGATATTTCACATGATAAGCGTCCGCTCACCATCAATGGGCCAAGGATGTAAGAAACACTTTATATCTTGCTTTCAACACGATTTTTATATTGATAATGGTGAATCGAGAATAAAATCAGTAAATTTAATTCTAAAGCAAAGAGATCGTTGCGAAAAGAAGTATGACTCGGTGAGTCATCTGCCTGAGGTCATTTTTCTTCTGAGTCTAGACTGAACAAAACCCCAAGTGGCGCCTCACAGGCGCCATCAGGACCCCAAATTGAGGAAATCATTGAAATACGTAAAACAGGAATTAAATTCCTAAAAGACATTATTTGTGATTAGAAATTTATTATTAGGACATTTGTTTATAAAAGCTCGAAATATGCTGAAATAATAATAGTCCGAGTTCCAGGAGCTTAATCAGCGCCTCACAGACGCCATCAGGATTCAGCACCCCAAATTTAGGAAATCATTGCAAAACTTCAGAAAAGACTGAAATTCCTAAAAGTCATTATTTTCAAATTAGAAATTTATTATTAGCAATTTTGTGCATAAAAGCTCGAAATATACTGAGATAGGAAGTTTGAGTTCAAGGATCCTAATCAGCGCCTCACAGACGCCATCAGGACCTCAAATTGAGGAAATCATTTAAATACTTCAAAAATGATTAAAATTCCTGAAAGACATTATTTGTCAATAAAAATATATATTATTAGAATTTTTGTATAAAACCTCGAAATATACTGAGATAATAATAGTTTGAGTTCAAGGATTCTAACCAGCGCCTCACAGACAAGGATCCCAAAAGGACATAATTTAAATACTTGAGAAAAGATTAAAATTTCTAAAAGACATTATTAATTATTTTTCTTAAAAAAGAAAATTATTTATGTATACATTATTTGTGATTAGAAATATATTATTAGCAATTTTGTTTACAAAAGCTCGAAATATACTGAGATAATAATGGTTTGAGTTCAAGGATCCTAATCAGAATCTCACAATAATTGTGCAATCTGACATTTCGTGTTTTGTCTTTTATCAGACATAAATCCTGAGTCATTTGCCTTCAATTGCTGGTACTGTTACGTGAAACATGATGAGGTCGTATATGAACATTCATGAAAGTAGAATCAGAAATTTCTATACGATATTTACAGCGATTGTTATGTATTTTAAGACAAAATAATATGTTTATTCATGGTGGATCGAAATCGTATTTTACAGTTTTCAGTCAGAAAATGTATGTAATTTTCAGAAAAATCGAAAAAATTCTTTATACATTTCCCATTTATTGGCTAAATTTCACGGCTCTGAATTTGCATTTATTCGAATTCTGAAAGTTCTTGTAAATTTTAAAATTTTGAATTTTACAACAAAAAAGATTTACTAATAAAAGAAGTCAATATTCAACCCAAAAAGGCGGATTTTCGACAAAAAAGTTTTCAAGCTAAAAGGCGGAATATTTTAGAAAACGGTTGACTTTTAAACCCGAAAAGATGAATTTTTAACCAAAAGAAAATTAATTTTTACCAAAAAATTGAATTTTCAACCGAATAGTTAAATTTTCAAGCCAAAAAGACAACTTTTTTAGAAGAGAGTTGAATTTTCAACCCGGAATGTTGAATTTTGAATGATAAAGTTCATTTCCAACCAAGAAAGATGATTTATCTACGAAAAAGGATGAACTTTCTATCCAAAAAGACAAATGTTAAACGGAACCCTTGAATTTTCGACTAAAAAATATGACTTTTGAACAAAATAAATGAATTTTCAACAAAATAATTAAATTTTCAAGAAAGTAGTTGAATTTTTAACTAAATAGCTGAATTTTAAAACAAAGATGATTAATTTTTTACCAATAAGAAACTACAAATTTTCAAAAAAATACATGCATTTTTAACTAAATGGTTAAACTTTCAACTTATAACGTACAAATGTTTAACCAAAAATAGAATTGTTAAATTTTCAGATCAAAAAATTAATTTTCAACCAAAAAAAAAAAAACGAATTTTGAACCAGAGTGAATCTTAAAAAGATGAATCTTCAACAAAATAGTTCAATTTTCAACCAAACCAATGCATTTTTTAATAAAATGATTAATTTTCAAGAAAAAAAAGGAAATTTAACAAAGTAGTTCAATTTTCAACCAAGTAGTGGAATTTTCAACAAGAAAAAAAAATAATTTTCAACAAAATAGTTTAATTTTCAAACAAACATATGAAGTTTGAACTTAAATGATGAATCATTGAGTAGAAGAATACATTTTTAACGAAGCAGTTCAACTTTCAAACTAATAGTTGAATTTAAAAAAAAAACATAAATCTTCCACCAAGTAGACTAATTTTTGTACAAAAAAAAAAAGACGAATTTTCATCCAAAAATGGAATAGGAAAACTTTTAATTAAAACTATTGTTTTAAACAAAACAAAAGGAATATAAAAGAAAAAGTTCAATTTTCATTTAAAGAGATGAATTTTTAAATAAAAACATTTATTTTCTATCAATAAAAATGAATTTTTAACGAAATTCCTCAAATTTTAGCCAAATGCATAGTTGAATTTTCAACGAAACTGATGAATCTTTGACTAATAAATTTATTTTTAAACAAATTACTTCACCTTATTTCAACCAAATAGTTCAATTTTGAACCAAAAAGGATGAATTGTCAACAAAAACTGCAATATTTGATCTTTCAAAAAAAAAAAATATTCAAAAAAATAGTGGAATGCTCAACCAAAACAGAATAACTTTCAACCAAACAGTTGCAATTTTAACCAAAAAACATGAAATTTCTACTAAAATAATTGAATTTTCAACAAAACAGATAAATTTTCGACCAAAAAGGATCAATTTTTAACAAAATAGTTAAATTTTCAAGAAAAAATGAAATTTTTAACCAAACTAGATGAATATAGTTCGCATTTAAGCGAAAAAGCGAGAAAAATGGGAAAAAGGGGAAGTTTCTTGAAAACGGGGGGAAATGGAGGAATCGTTGAAAAGAAGGTGTAGTTTGAATGTTTATAATATAGAATCCTTTATAAATGGAATAAAACAATTTTGAATTTATTATTCTTAAGAGTTACTTAAAGTGCTTCTTACAGGAATTCCCTGTCTTTGCCGTCTTTTTTTAAAATCCTTGACTGCTTCATGACTACCCCGGACCAATAAAATTCCCTGGTTTCCCCCTAATTTTCAGGTTTTCCCTGATCTGAGGTCAACCTGTTAATATTTTCTCTAAATCCAAATTAATAGAAAATTTACTAATTAAGGGTCTTCTACTAATCTGCTTAGTACTAACTTACTAATTCAATGAGTAGCAATAAATTGCTAAGGAAACATAATAATTTTTTAAATTATTCTGCTGGTTTTTGAGTTTTTATTAAGAAGGTGTAATGTTTTCTCAATTTATATTCAAAGATAATATTGTTATATTACAAATAACTGTGTATGAACGATACAATATTCAAAATTCAAACAGTACAGACATCTTCTATTAAAAAAAAAACACACCTGTGCTTTTTGAAGTGTAATTCCGCGTCCCGTTGACGTAACACAACTTTAACAAGTTAGATGAGTATAAATTAAAATTTGTGGTAGTATAGTATCCTAATGATTGAACAAAATTTTGAAAAGTTAGATATAAGAAAAGGGATTTTAATAAAAGCATGTAATTAATACAAAAAAAAAACATTTCAGGAATGCATAACAGCTTTCTTAGAAATTAAAATATTAAAATAAATATAATTTTATAAAATCGTTAACCAAAATTAAAATTGGATCTTTCTTATTACAATTCTAATAATTTGTAAAAAGTAAACAAAATTGTTTTCTCATAAAATCATTGTAAAATTAATAGGACAAAAACTAATAGACAATTTTTCAAGAACAAAATTAATTTTTATATTGTTGAATCGAATGGCGCTCTCGCGATTTTTTTGTGAATAAGTGGATTCTGACTTCAGTTTATTTAGAAGTTAAATAATTTTGGTCACTGAATTATTATTTTGGTTGTCTGGTTAGTTTCTCTAAAATGGGTAAGTTTTAGTTTGATATTGAAAAATAATTGAATAGTTTATAAGGAACTGGGCAGAACTGGGATAGTGTCCTTGAAAAAAGTTGGGTTAATAAAAAAATATTTTTTCAGAAAAATTAAATATCTTCGAGGCTTATAGTGTGCGGAAATTGGCAAACGTACTGCACATATAACAGATTCGACTTGATTCTAAGGAATATTTATGTGCCTTTTCTTGTGCACAAATTTAAAATAATATAAAAATTTTGAAATTCTACAACTTCAGGTATAGCTGGTTAGTATAATGGTTATATGTAATTTGATGTATCGTCCGTATAATCACGTGCAGAAATTTCAGAGAGGCCCTGGTCGGGGCCAGATCTTGCAAAATCTGGCCCCAATCGGGTATCCCAGTTAGGGCCAGACTCGAAATGAAACGCCTAATCCGATCAGGGCCTGACTGGGGTACCCATAAGGAAGGGCCGATCTGGCCCTGAACAGGCCCCTTCTAATTTTGATTTATAAGAATATTATTAAAATATAATTTATTTAGTAAAGAAGTAAACAATTAATTAAGAATATTAAGTATTATATAAATATTTTGAGAAATATTCTGAAACTTGTCGTTAGATTCATGTATTTTGTTGAAAATTCATCTTTTTGATAGAACGTTAATCTTCTTGGTCGAAAATTTATCCTTTTTGGTTAAAAATGTAAGAATTTTGTTGAAAATTGGTATTTTTGCTCAAAGTTAATTTTTTGTCAGTTTTTATCTGAAAATTTAACTATTCTATTTTCAGTTTATGAGATAAAAATTTGACTATTTGGTAGGAAATTTAAGAATTTGGTTGAAAAGTCGTCTTTCTGGGTAGAAGATTATTCTTTTTTGTTGAAAGTTCAACTTTTTGTTCGATAATTCAACTATCTTGTTAAAAATTCATATATTTTGTTGAAAAGTCATATCCTTGTGGGTATAAAATTATTCTTGTTTGTTGAAATTTCAACTTTTTTGTTGATAATACAACTTGCTTGTTGAAAATTTATCTTTTTTATTGAAAATGATCTTTTCTGTTAAAAATTTATTTATTTATTTCAAAGTCACTGTTTCCCATAATATTAGACTTTTCAGCCTAAAAACTTTACTCTTTTCTTGAAAAATCCGCTTTCATCGTAGAAAAGTTAGTTTTTTTGGATGTAAATAAACTTTTTTGTTCAAGAATCAACTGCTTTCTAAAAAATTTGTTTTTCTTCCTGGAAATTCTAATATTTGATTGAACTTCAATCTTTTTTGTTTGAAAATTCGACAATTTGATTGAAAAGTTTTTTGACACGTGGAGCAAAGTATAAAAAGTGAGGTTATAATGCCAAAAAGTTGTCTACGCTTTCTCGAAGTTCACTGTCGGAAATCTTAGAGAACTGGATAATTCTAGTTTGATATGAACACCTCACCCCGGTCCAAAAACTTTGCGTAAATTATTAACGAGGTGAATTGAGAATTATTTAAAGCGATTCATCCACATGACTTTACCAATTTATCTGTTTACTGTTCGTCACTTTTACAAAGTTGTCTTCCTTTCGTCCTTTCGTTGCCAAATAATCGAACGGAAGACTAATCGAATACATTCTAGATTAGCGTGGCAAATTCAAATCTAAATAAATATAAACTCTAAACAGATTTAAAAAATACCCACAATAATTAATACTGACTTTATAATTGTATATTTATTAACTAATTTAATGCGCCCGTAAAATTACATTTTTAGACATTTTGTTCAAATGAATTTAAGCTTCTTTTAGTTTTTTCTCATTTCTTATATTCTGTGCATATGAGAAGTTAAATTCAACTAATTAACTTTAGGTTAGTCACTGAAATGAAAATTAGTTGAATTTTCACTAATTAAGAAAGGAGGTAATTTTAAATTTAATTAATTCTAATTTTTAAGCTAACTATGAATTAACAGAGGGTAGCCTGATGTGGCCCCGACCAGGACCACAATAGTAGCCATGATCAGGGCCGCATTGGGCTAACCCGATCGGGGACAAGTCGGGAATCAGGATCAAATTCGGCAATTACTCCACGGGATTGTCACATTCCTTGTATTTTTCGATGTATTTAATAATTTATTATTTGATTTCAATAAAATTGTCTTCATTGTAAAATAATTTTTTTAAATTTATTTATAACTCTGTTTAAAATAGTTACTAGTAATACATTTACTAATTCGTTTAGTAATAGCATTACCAATTCCTTTAGTAGATATACTAATTCATTTAATCGGTTATTCTTATACACATTGAATTAGTAGATTTTTATTAATTAGCATTAAACTAATCGGCGCTATTTGAATTAGTAGAAAACTATGACCTGTTAGTAGTTTTCTACTAATTCTGATTTAGAGAGTAATCGTGTAATTTTAAAGTTGAAGAAAATTTTTTATTTTCTATTGGAAAGAAAATAGATTTTAAGTATTTATTCCAGCAAACAATTTTCTTATCAAGTCCTTTATACACAGTTTCGCCTAATTGCAGATTAGAAACCGGATAATGTAGTTACGACACCTCACAGACGTAACTACGAAAGAACAAATGCGTGAAGCAGACCGGAAAAAATAGTAATTGAGTAAACCGGTCGAGATTATCAAGTAATGATACCCAGGTGTTATTCCATTGCGCGCAAATGAAATTTGATCGAATGTAAAATTTATGGAAAATATCTAAGGAATCATACTTTCAGCGTCTGTGAATATTTGCGATCAAAAACCGGAAAAATTCCAAACCTATGAGGCATAGATTGAACTTCGAATTTAAATTTAAATATGTACATTGATTACAGAATAAATTGTGAATGGTTGCAATAAGTAAATTCAACCGATTGAAAATAAGATAGGCCTAATTTTCATTCTGGACGACCTGAATGTCAAAAATTTTATATTTTAAGATTCAATTTAGAAATTGTTTTAATGAAAATTTTGACTTAGGAGTTATATATGCTGGTTGAGAAGAATAATACAACAAATTAAATTTTAAATGCACATAATACACATCCCGACGAAACGATTTTCATATAACCTAATTTTTTAATTGAACATCTGACGGCTGCCAAATTTTTGATCGGAATAAGTAAATTCTCACTTTTTAAAAATTGAAAATTGAATTTTTTATTACCGTCCAAATTAGGAAAAACGTGCTACTCGATCGAAAAAAAACTTTCTACCGTAACTTTCTCGGAACCTAATAACATTTTCCAATCAATCTTTTCATGGTTCATTTCAGCACTGATTTATCTCAAACGCCCTTTCTCATTTTTCTTTTAAATTAAAAACTCGATTTTTGAGGAAATTTGTTGTCTCTCCTCTAAAATTATGAAAATATTTATGACATGCTACCTTTCACATGTACAATTTAAACATCACATTTTGTTCAAGGACTCTGGTTATAAAATTGAAAAACATCACTAACTCTAAACTTAAAAGCATTTAAATTTGAAAAAAAACATGTTCTTTGAAATTGAATGAAAAATATGAAATAATGCAAAGTGGCTGTCAGCTCTTGAATAAGTCTTTTTTGTTTATTATAATAGGAAGCAATACTTTGCTCGCTTGGTTTTTTTCAAGGCTTCAATTTTAATTTTTATTATATGTTAGGTTCTTTTTTTGACCCTGAAAGAGTCGCGTACATGAAAAGTTCATAACACGTTGGGTGGCTTCCAACCTGAGTAGTACCACTCCCATTCCTTCCTTGTTCATTCTTCAAAGCGGATGTCGAGTCGCAGCAACCCATTCATTTCTACAATATACAATATACCCATGAACCGTTTGCAATTGACATGACAGACTTGAGCACATATGTACGCTACACATTTGGTACACCTTTGTACCTAGAACTTCATATAAGGGTTATTACAGAAGGGTTATTACGCATTTCAAAATTCCAAGACATTTCCAAGTTTTGCGGGCCAACTTTTGAAAAATTTTCAGGACAACTTTTTCCAAAATTCTAACCAAAATTAAAACTAAAATCAAATTTCAAAGCACTGTCCTATTTGCAATATAATTACAAAAAAATTCTTGTACACTACCGATGTCCCAGAAGTTAGAATCGTACACTTAATATTTCAAAAAAAAGGAACTTGCGTTAAATTGCGCTAGACCTGTGCTCATTTGTGCAGTAAAGTTTTTTTTTTTTTTTTTTTTTGAAAAATCGAAAATTATGAGAAAAATTTGGGAAAAACTTTCTTTTTGCTAGAACCGCAACTTATTACTAGCGCAAAACGGAAGGTTGTGCTAGGCGGCTCAAAAGATACACAATTTTGTGCAGGAAAATAAAATTCCAAAAACCTAACCGTTAAAATAAAATAAATTTTTTTTTATTTTGAAAATCGTGAAATTCACACCTATGCTGAACTGTGCTTTACAAAATTAATCTTTTTCCCCTCTAAACAAATTCTGTAGGACCAATAGTTGTCATAGTAGAACCCAAAATGCCAAGCTCAAAAACATAAAAGACCCGAACATAATCAAACATCGAAAAACCATTCCTTTTGCTAAATTTCCCTCGAAAAAATCAGTCTTTTTCCCTCTAAAAAAATTCTGTGAGAATGATGTCTCAAATTTTAAAATCTAAGATCATAAACGGTATAATCCATTTTTCTCAGTTTACGATTGAAATTATGAAAATGATAACTGGATAAGGACCAATTTTTCGAAATTCCCTTTTTAAAATTTCTAGTATTTTCGGATGCTACTAATTATATGTAAAATCAAATAACTTTTTTTTTATTTGCGAAAGTAACTTTATAAATAAGGACAAATAATTTTTGAATGGTACAAGTATTTAGGAATTTAAATAACATGTTTAATTTGAGAAACTTTCACAAAATAATGACTATAGGATATTCTTGAATATATTAATTATCACTATCGAATATTAAAATAAATTGAAAATACTAAATACATAATAAATAATTTCTTCAATTTATTCTTAAAATCATTGAATTTAGATAGTAATTAAAACAAATTTGTATTTTATTTATATTTTTTTTAAATTTAATTCCCTGTCTTTAAGAACAATTTGCTGACATTTCTAGGATATTTCAGACATATAAAAGTTCCCCGATTTGAAAATTCAATCAAATTCAATTGAAAAAACGGAATAAAAATGAAAAAATTTAGATTCAAAGGGTATTAAATTGTCTAATATTATCTTTTACATACCAATGCGATCATCAAATTCTATTTTGGAATAGAAAATAATCCACTGTATGAGTCATACGTACCTGAAACACAAAATAAATGTACGGCTTAGTATTTAGATACAATAATATATATTTTAAATATTCAAGATAGAAATCTAAACTTTTCCGAGAACTTTTCAGTAAGATATTAAGTTTAAATTAAGTATATTCTATAATATTATTTATTAACTTTTCAGGGTGTCTACTCAAATTTGAAATAAAATTTCCTGAAAATTCTAGGTTTCTTCAAAGTGCCTCTAGATTTTTCCTGGTATAATTTTTCTTAATTCTGAGTAAGCAATCCTAACTCTACATTACATAATAGTTGAAACCCCTTTAATTATCCATCTGTGATTGGTTAAGTGGCAATTAATGGAATTTATTAAAAAATCGGAAAATTGAAAAAAATTGGAATAAATATACAACAATTACAGGTACTTTTTATGTGAACAATTAAATAAAAATGTTCCTTAATTTATAAAAGTAAATTTATAAAAGAACATGAAAAATCTTAATGGTACATGTTTTTAGGAATTTTATGATTGCAGGATATTCTTATATATACTATTATTAATTAAAGAAATTAATAATACTGAAAACAAAATTAATCTATTTTTCCATTAATCTGATGAATAATTTTCGAATTTTTTTTTATTATCTTTATAGGTACTTAAACTTCAAGTTAACAAATTAATATTTTTAATAAAATGTATTTTTCCGAGATTAGTAAAAATGATCAATATAAGTTTGATTTAAATAAGTATAAGTCGAGTACTATAAATCTACTTTTACAAAAATGAAAAAATATAATTATTCAATTTAATATTACAATTTTTAAAGCAAATTTAGGCTTGCCCGAAAAAGTTCTCTGAATTTTTAAAAAATTCTCTGACTTTTCCCTGACTTTCCCTGAGACCAACAAAACGGAAAAAATATTTACCGAAAAACTAAAATTCCCGAAAGAAGATAAAACTATCGATAATGTTCAATTTTTCAAAATTTTCGAATTCCTACAAAAAAAAAACAAATAATATTTAATAGTACACTTGAAAATAAATATCCCACATAAAATAACAAATTATTATTATTAAAAATTTCGTTAATAAATATTTTCAGTTTATTTATTTTCTTCCTGGAATTTTCGTTATTCGTTAAATTTCTGTTCTTGCATTTTCCGACATTCGAAATTATTAAATTCCCGAAGGTGCATATTTAAATAAATTTTAAAACGCGATTTTTTAAAAAGCCGAAATTAAAAAATCCCGAAATTAGTAAGTTGTCGAAATTGGTGAATTCCCGAAATTTCAAATTTCCGAAAATTTCGAGAGCCCGAAGTTTCCAATTTCACGTATATAAAAAATGAAATATTATTTTAACAGGTACAAAACAGGAATGTTTTTATAAAAAATTTCGCGAATTTGAGTTTTTGATCATTTTAAATTTCTGAATTCTCCTAGTTTCATTAATATTCACATTTAGAATATTTCAATTTCGTTAATAAATATTTTTAGTAGTTTTATTTATATTCGGTAATTTGAAATTTCGAAAAATTTCATTTTTCGGAATTGTTTATATGTTTTGGGATTTATATTTTCGGTATTTCTCATCATTCGGAATTTTGCTTTCTCGGCAAAATTATGTTGTACCGAAGGCGAAAATGTTAATTTTATAAAAATATATGACCAAGAAGTCAAATTATTATGTTTTTGAAAAATACCAATAACTCTGAAAATAATTCACTTATATTAATATTTTTAGATATTTTTTTCAGATTCTATCCTAGGATCAAACTTGATCCAAAAAAATCACAAAATTCCAAACAATAACTGTAGTCTACACTTTATTTAAAAAATTCTAAAAATATCTCAAAAAGTTAGAGAAATACCATGAAGACTTGTCTTTAAAATTATGAAATTGATATTTGACATTTTGTTGCAATTCTTCTTTATAAAATTAACACTTTGCCTTTAAATTATTATATATAATTATCATTATTAAATATTATACGAAGATTTTTATTATCTTTCGTGCTTTTATGGGTAAAAGAATTTAAATTCATTATTATAAAAATTCGGGCACATTATGAACAGCTGAAAAATAGGCGTTTCAAATATTTTCGAGAGTAGTGTACGTTCAAAAATATTTTTTAATTATATCAAAGGATTTTTGGGGATTTCATCATAATACATATGAAGCGTTTGTCGGAAGCGATTTTTTTCACATTTATTTCCACTTCCAGCTTGCCGGCATTCACTTTATTTATTTTTTTTTCAAGTTACATTATCGACCGCTGTTATATCCAAAATTTCATTTTTTTTTTCAAAAATACATGAGGTTTTGAAACTGGGATCCTGAATTTACTCATGCGAACTATCGCGAGGAAAACTGTTCAAACTGTTCAAGCATATCTGAGACGAACAGAAAGGTAATTTCTGTCATACTGAAAACAATTGCATCACTGGATTTAGTTTCAGTTTCGGTATTAAATAAATGAAAACACCTTTGAACGAATTTCTTGCGCAATTTACGACAAAACTTTAGAGCCTCTTGAGACAGAGTACTAATTAAAGGAAAAGAATTATCGTAAATTATAAGTAGTAAAAGACGGAATTCGCTCTAAAATTTTCGAGACCATTCAATAATGGAATATAAATTTGAGCAAATTAAATAATTAGGGAAGTACTTGCGTTTCAGAGCAGAATTTATTAGTCTTTTAAAGTGTAGTTTTACCAATAATGAGGCTCCCAAAAACACTTTTAATGTGACATAGGATTTACGAATATATCCACAAAATCTAAGAAGCAGTAGACCATAATTTTCTGGGTGCAGCTGGTCATAATGAGCTTGTTAAAAATGAGTATGCCTAGAGTTGAACTCGAATATGACAAATTTCCTTTTGCAATTAGTTTACTGACAATCGCGAAGTGAAAGGCGACATTTATAACTTTTACTCGTTTCTCCTTCAAAGACAAGGATTAATTTCGTAATCAGTTGTGAATAAAAAATTATTTTAGTTTCTGAAAAATTTTTAAATTAATAATGTAAAAAGCCATTAGTCATGTGTATTTTTAACTAATAACTTGGTATCCAATTGTTACGGAAGTCATAAAAATGTCAAGCAAATAACTTGGTCGTACAAAAGTCAAGGACTTTTTTTTAAAGCCAAGGATTTTTTTATTACCCGTGAGTCACTTTTAAAAAATTTAGTAGCTTTTTGTTTAAATAATAATTTTCCGAAATGCGTAGTTATCAATATTTTATTCCCTTCCGGCTTTGAATCGTTTTTGCGGATCCAAAATTAATTTTTACACGAGATTTATTGAATATTTTATTGAAAGTCGTAGGTGTCATGACCGACATAATATTTATAAAAACAGGAATGTTATAGAAAATTTTGAATTTCAGGGTGGGAGAAAAATTACAATTTTCCTATATTGGACTAAACATAAATTTTTATGACTTTGGAAATTGATATTTTTCTTTGAGTTTCTTTAGAATCATCTAGTTTTGACTCCCACTTCAAAACGATTTAAAACTTCCCAGGACCAACAGAAAATGTTTTAGAAAACATTGAATTTTCAAAAAAATACTTAAATTTTCAACTAAAAAATATGAACATTCGACCAAAAACGGAATAGTTAAATTTTCAGTTAATGAATTAATATTCAACTAAAAAAAAACGAACTTTGAACAAAATTGTTCAAAATGACAAATGAACTTTTAACAAAGGAGTTCAACCTTTAACCAATTAGTTGCATTTTCAACCAATAAGATGATTTTTCAAACAAGAAGATTAATTTTCGACTAAAAAAGATGAATTCTCAACAAAAAATGTAATACCTGACATTATAACCAAAATATTTTTTTATTTTTAACAAAAAATAGTTTAATTCAACCCAAAAGAGGAACTTTTATCAAAATACATGAATTTTCATTTTTCAACGAAAAAAGATCAATTTTTAACCAAAAATGGAATAGTTAAATTTCCAGTTAAGAAAAAATAATTTATCTACGCAAAAAAAAAACGAATTTTCAACAAAAAATGTAAACGTTGATATTTTAACCAAAAAAAAATTCTATTTGAAATAAAAAACAATTTTTCTGTCAAGAAGGAAAAGGAATCAACCAAATTGTTGAATGATCAACCCCAAAAGATGAATTTCTAATCGAAGAGACTATAATTTTCTATGAAAAAAAGATGAATTTTTAACAAAATAGTTCAATTTCTAACCAATTAGATGAATTTACAACTAAGATGATGAATCTTCAAACAAAAAAATAAATTTTTAAAAGAAGATTTAAAATTTCAATCAAGGACTTGAATTTTCAATCAAGAAATGAATTTTTGAACAAAATACAAGAATTTTCAACCAAATAGTTGAATTTACAACTAAACAAGATAAATTTTTAGTCAAATATGTAGTTAAAGTTTTAAATAAAAAATAAAAAATTTCAAGCAAAAATGAAATAGTTAAACTTCAAGTTAGAAAAATTAATTTTCTGCAACAAAAAAAAAACGAATTTTTAACGAAAAATGTAATCGTTGCAAAAAGATGAATTTTCAACTAAAATAATGAATCTTCAACAAAAAAATTACCAAAAAAGTTCGAATTTCAACCATGAACTTGAATTTTTAATCAAAAATATGAATTTTTTAAGAAGAAGATTAATTTTCTACCAAAATATATGAATTTTCAACGAAATAGTTCTGATCCAAAGCAGATTAATTTGCAAGCAAACAGTTGCATTTTTAAGAAAAAAAGGGGAAATTTCCATCAGAAGATATCAATTTTCGAAACAAAAAAAAACGAATTTTCAACCAAAAAAAGGTCTTTAGTCAAAGAGAAAAAAATTTACCCAACTTGTTGAATTTTCCAGCCAATATAAATTTTCGAACAAAAAAGTTAAATTTCAAGTAATTAGTTAAATTTTCTACCATAATAGTTTAATGTGAAACCTAAAAAGAAGAATTAAGAAAAACAGTTGAATTTTGAATAAAATAATGAATTTTCTACCAAATAATAGAATTTTTAATCGAAAAAAATGAATTTTCAACCAAAAATATAATAATAGACTTTTTAACCGAAAAGAATTAGCTTTGAAACAAAAATAGTTGGATTTTCAACAGAAAAGGTGAATTGTCAACTACAGTAGGAAAATATGAGTTTTTTCACCGTGAAAGACGATAAATATAAAAACTGTCATTCCATCGAAAAAAAATGATGAACCTTCAACTGGAAAAGTGAAATTTTCATTTAAAAAAAATTAATTTTTAACCAAAAAAAAAAAACGAATATTCCAATTTTCCAATATTGGGCTATGAATCTCTATAGCTCAGAAAATAATTTTTTTACCTTAAAGAAGCGTTTCTTTAGATTTTCATAGTTCAAGTAAGTGAAAACCTAATGATTATTCGATATAAAAAATGTAGGAAATTTCGTCAAATGCTCACTATCAGTTTTAAATTTTCAATGTGCATGTAGCTTTATAAAAGCGTTGCATATCTTTTTTAATTTAGTCCAATTTTGGGATCAAAATTGATCAACTGGAATTTACTGTTGGCGAATCACGCATGAATGAGCAATCACGTAAAAATCCTTGTTTCTCTGATAAAAGAAAAATTACTTCCAAAAAATGACAAAGGCAAAAGTAGATTTTTAAATCAACTTCCGGTAGAGAGACTCACTGCTGAGTTTGGATGCAAGTCTCTCTTCCTACGCGTTTCACTTCTTAATTGGTAGATCGTTCAGATTGAATAAAATCATAGAGTCTACGGAAGATACGTTAAGATGAACAAAAGTGATCTATACTCCTGGATGAAAAATTACTTCAAGCTTTCTTTCTAATTATACTTTTCCTTGTGTCTACCATCAATCAAGAATTTTTTCTCTTGCTTCATAAATCCTCTTTTAAATAAAACACATCAAATAGAACATTTTCATACGAACACGGAAAAAAAGTTGACTGTCTCACAGAATTTTTGGTTTAAATTATAATAACTAATTCTATATGAAGGCATCATAGAAGCAACAAATTCTTACTAACGAATGTGGAAAAGTGACATTCTAAAGATTTGAGGAATTGATGTTTTATAAAACCCGTTTCTCTTTTTGTGGTTGCTTCTGAACCAATCTATTCAGATTATTACATTTTCCAAAAAGAAAAAGAAATAATAAAAAAACGCACATTTCTAAAATTGCTAATTTCAAATCATCCTTCAAGCAATATTTAAACAAAAATAGATATCTTTCGATAAATTTAGGTGAAATATTTATGTCTCAATTAAAATAATTTTGAATAGTATTTCTAAGTAACCCTGCAGACTGGAACAAATTTTGAGTTTAGGGACTCCACTTAAAAAAATTAATTTAAGATCGAAATGAAATCTACTTTCTTATGAACCATTTTATGCACCGAAACCAGAACATAAAAAAATTTATTAATCAAAATTTGATTTCCAAACTACCTCCTTTCCGGCTAATTAGATACAAAAATTCAAAAAAAGAAAAAAGTTCTTTTACGTGAGAAATGTGAATTGCTGCAATATTAATTTTTGAAATTTATATTTAACGCAATTCTCTGAAGCTTGGCATCAATGGTTTGTCATTTTATACAGAGTGAACGCAGAAATTTATTTTCAAAATTCCCTGATTTTTCCTAGACCAATAATACTCAAAGACAATTTCAGATTAAAAATTATTTTATTTCGATCAAAGAGATAACTATTATACCATGAAAAAATAAATTTTCAATCCAAAAGGAAGTATTACCAACAAAACAGTTAAATTTTCGATCAAAAAAATTAACGTTCATCCAAATTGTCCAATTTTTAAGCAAAAAAGATTAAAATTCAACCAAAAAGGTGCATTTACAACCAAATAATTCAATTTTTTAGAAGATAGTTGAATTTTCAATAAAAAAAGATGAATTTTCAATCCAAGAGAACGAACCAAATATTCCAATTTTCAACAAACAAAAAATTGTTTAACCAAGCAGTGGAATTTACCACCAAATAGTTTAAATTTAATGGAAAAGAGACAGACTTTTAACAAAATAGTTGAACTTCTATCCAAATCGTGGAATTATCAAAAAAAGTAAAGTTTTCAAATAAAGAGTTGAATTTTCAACAAAATATTTAAATTTTCATCAAAACTGTTGAATTTCCAATCTAAAGAGATGCAACCTTAAAAAACTGTAATAGTTTATATTAGAACCAAAAAAATTGAAATTCCAACTAGAATGATAAATTTTTCAACCAAAAAGACCAATTTTTCAAGAAAAAAGACGAATTTTTCACAATTCAAAATTTTTTAGTCAAGAATGAAAAGAAAATTCATGAAAATTGTGGAAATTTCAAACCAAAAGACGAATTTTCTGTAAAACAGTTTAATTTTCAACCCGAAAATATGAATTTACAAAAAAAAAGTTCATTTTAAAACAAACAGTTGCATTTTTTTATCAAAAAAGAGGAAATTTCAAACCAAGAAGATTCGTTTTCTAAAAAAAAATGTGAGTTTTCAACTGAAAAAGATGGATTTTTAACTAAAAATGGAAGTTACATTTCCATGTAACAAAATTAATTTTAAACAAACAAAAAAAACAAAGAATTTTCAACAAAATCGATCAATTGTCCACCAATTTGATATTAACCTTCCACCAATAAAATAAATAGTTACACCTTTACCTAAGTAGTTAAATTTTCAATTAAAAAATATCACTTTTGAACAAAATAATTATACTTTCAACCAAAAATATAAATTTTCAACTAAAATTATGAATCTTCAAGTAGAATATTAAAAATTTTAGTCAAAAAAATTAATCCGTAACCAAAGAAAAAAAAACGAATCTAAGTTAAACAATTTAATTTTTAACCAAAAAAAAACGGATTTTCAATCAAACAGTTCAATTTTCAACCAATATGTTGAATTTTCAACTAAAATGATGAATCTTCAACTGGAATGGTTGAATTTTATAGCTAAAAGGTACAAACAATTTTCACCAAATATTTCAATTTTTTAATAAAAAAAGATCAATTATCAATCAAACAGTTAAATTTTCGTCCAAAAAAGATACATTTTTAACCAAAAATAGAATAGTTAAATTTTCTAATTAAAAAAACTAATTTCTATAAATAAAAACGAATTTTCAACAAAATAGTTCAATTTTCAGTTATAAAAATTGATTTCCAGCAAGGACGTTAAATTTTCAATCAGAGATGAATTTTCAATTAAAATGATGAATCTTCAACGAAAAGAAATAATTTTTAACAAAAGAGTTATACTTTTTAAAAAGGAGTTAAATTTTCAACTAAAAAAGATGAATTCTCAACGAATTATCAACGATATTCTGTTTTTTAAATATATGAAAATTTTATTTTATACATTGAGAAACCATTGGCGTTCAATTTTCCGTCAAATCACTTGACATTTCAGCCAATGATATTCTCCTAGTAATCTAGAGAAACACTTTCATTAGCTGAAATATCTAGTGATTTGACGCTTCAGACGGAAAAAATGTATTCGTAAAAAAGTCACAAACTAGTACCTAGGTCTCAGTTATGAGAAAAATTCATCAAATATTACAAGTGATTGGGCAAAGATTCTTAGAGCACTCACGAGCTTGCCCGACAAATCTGGGAACTGGAAAGTAGGTTCGCCTGTACGTGGCCCGCCCACACGCTCACCCAAACGCGCGGTGCGTGTGTGCGCTCGTATGTGTGCTTCGAGCTCGTCGGATGAGTGGCTAGAAGTTTTATAATACCTTTTTTGTTTGGCCTCGATGGCTGCGCGTGTTTACGCACTCCTGGTTTATTGTTACGAACTGGTGAGTCAGCAGTCTTTTGAGGGTTCGAATCTTCAGAGATGCGAAGATATAAATTAATATAAATTAAATCGCACAAATAAAATTTTTCCTCTTTATATTTCAATCTGAAATTTTCAGGAACTTTTCCTATGAAATTCGAACCGTTCGTAAAAAACTTCGAAATTTATCCATACATTTCTCATAGAAATAAGGATGTAATGTTTCATTTTTTTATCTCGTATCCGAGACTTAGCTAAGAGTTCGTGACTTTTTCACGGATACATTTTTTCCGTGCACGCAAAACAAAGCTATCTTAGTAGTGCAGAAATTCAGATTTCTCACGCAAAGAACAAGTTTTTATAAAACCTCAATTTCGCACATGTTCAGAGTGTAAATTTTCAAAATACGTTGACAATGAGACTTTTTTGGTTCCATGATGCCTTTACGTCGAACCGGTTTTCATAATTTAAACAAAAAATTCTGTCAGACAGTCGAATTTTTTGCCGTGTATATATGTAAAAGGTAGTAAAGAGGAAAGTGTACAACAAAATATGATCATCATATTTTAAGTGCCACAAGTACAGACTACAGACCAAGTGGAGAATTAACTTTATGATCTTACTACACTAATATTTTTTATTTTTATTTGAATTCCGGATTTAACTTTCGAATAAAAAATCGCCCGCATACCGTAACTCTTCGTATCTATCGACTATTTATCGAAGAAACAAGTTTTCCTTTTTTTTATTTCAGCACGAGAGTGAAACTGAGTCTGCCGACCGCAGTTAACTTTAGCGATAATGCTCTTTTGTAACCTACATTCCACGCTTTTTACATCATTTCGTCTACGAAAGGTGGGATGAAATTTATATTTTTTGTGAAGATGGATATGGGTCACTTCCGTTAATTACATATCATTTAATATGCGTGCACGCGAGAAGTGACTGTTGCCAGGTCCTCAACCTTAGTATTCTTTTTGTTTAATAGATTTTTTTCAGAACCTCTCTTACTTTTCCACATTGGGAATACATCTTCCCCACTTTGCATTAATTGTGATTTTCGAACACATCCTTGAATAAAGTAAATTTTATCTCACGAGTTTTTAGCGAGTTTTAGTATTTTTATTAGCAAGGTGGCCACAAATCCTCATTTTCAAAATTTTCTGACTTCCCTGATTTTTCCCTGGCTAATTTTTCATTTTCCCTGACCATTCATATTTAAGGACGTGAATTCTAATCTTTTAACATTTTAAGACTTTAAAGCCCAAAATGCTCTCAAAAAAGGAAAAATAAGGTGGTTATTGATGAAAATAGGGGTATAATAGGGGAAGAAATTCTTCTAAATAAAATTAATGCACACACTGAAACGCTTTAAATTACTAAGATTTCAAGTCTAAATATATTTTTTCAACAAAACAATTAATTTTCTGTCAAGAAAGACCAATTTTTAACATAGTACATGAATTTTCAATCAAGGAGATGATTTTTCAACAAAGAAGATTAATTGTTTACTAAAAAAGATCAATTTTCTGCAAAATACATGAATTTTCAACAAAATAGTTAAGTTTTCAACTACAGAGGTGAATTTAAAAAAATTAATTTTCAACAAAGAAGTTCAGCTTTCAACCAATTAATGGAATTTTTCAAAAAAAAGATTATTTTTTAACAAAATAATTAAACTTTCAACTACATAGATGAATTTTAAACTAAAATGATGAATTTTCAATAAAAAAAATAAAAATTTAATAAAATGGTTCAGTTTTCTACTAGAGAAGAATTTTCAACAAAAGAGTTAAGTTTTCAACTTAAGAAGTCGGAATTTTTAAATAAAAGTTGACTTTTAAATCCGAGGAGATGAATTTAAAAAAAAGAGTTAATTTTCATTCAAGAAAGGCAAATTTTCAACAACATACATGTATTTTCAATCAAGAAAATGATTTTTCAACAAAAGAGATTAATTTTTTATCCTACAAGACCAATTTTCTACATAATAGATGAATTTATAAAAGAATCATTAAATTTTCAACCACAGAGCTGCATTTTGAACTAAAATAATGAATCTTCAATAAAAAAATAAATTTGAGCAAAATTTGTAAATTTTCAATCAGAGATGATTTTTCAACAAAAGAGTTAAGTTTTCAAACTAAAAGACGAATATTCTAAATAACACTTGACTTTTAAACCCAAAATCATTTTTAACAAAATAGTTCAAACTTTCAACCAAAAGGTTGAATTTTCAACCAGAGAGATGAATTATGAACTAAAATGATGAATCTTCAATAAAAAAAGGAATTTTTAACAAAATGGTTAAATTTTCAACCACCAAAAAATTTAATTTTTAACAAAGTATTTAACTTTGAACCAAGCAGTCGAATTTTCAACCAAAAGAGATAACTCTCAAAGAAAAAAAGTAATAGTTAGTACTTCAACCAAGAAAGATTTTAATTAGAAAAGAAAACTGTTGAATTAAACCAAAAATAATACATTTTTAACAAAATAGTGGAATCCTCAACCAAAATAGAAAAAAAAAATTGCAATTTCAACCAGCAAAAGATAAAATTTCTACTAAAATAGTTGAATTTTCAACAAAATAATTAAATTTTTAACTAAATAATAGAACTTTGAACTAAATGAGATGGATTCTGAACCAAAAATATAATAGTAGACTTTTCAAACAAAAAGAAGTAACTTTTAATTTTTACCAAAAATAGTTGGATTTTCTTATTGGGTCCTATTAAATCAGTTCGCATTTAAATGGAAAAAGGGGAAGTTTCTTGAAAACAGGGAAAAAGAGGAATTCTTTAAAAAGGGGAAAAGAGAGGAATGGGGAAAACAGTGTGAAGGAATAAAAGGAAAAAAACAATTTTACATTTAAATTTATAAATTTTAAATTATTATCCCTTTTCCCTGACGCTTACAATTTTTTTCAAAATCCCTGACTTTTTTATGACGTTCCCTGACTTTTTCCTGATTTCCAGGTTTACCCTGATAAATAAACCAATTTTGTATATTTCAATCTTAAATTATTCAGTTTTGAACATTTTCAATTTCAAAAGACTATTTGGATTAGAAATAACATTTTTAATTTCAGATTGTTGAACTGTTTATGTTTTCAAATAATTGTACAATGTGTTAAAATTCGAAATTGTTCAATTCGAAATAATTTAAATAGTAAATTACTGAATTATACAATTTTTGAATATTTATAGTAATTATAATTATAGCAATAATAAACGTAATTGTACAATGTGTTGAAATTCGAAATTGTTTAATTCGAAATACTTTAAATTGTAAATTACTGAATTATACAATTTTTGAATATTTTTTAAACTATCTAATTTTGGACTTTGAATACCAACATTCAATTTTAAATTTTTAATTCGTTTCAATTTCATAAGAATTAAAATTTTTAATTTTAAAAGCTTGTAATAATTGTTCGGTTTTGAAGAATTCAATCTTATAGTCTAAACAACCAGGAAAAATTGTTTGAAAATCAGCAAAATCGACGAAAAATGTACAGAATTTGTTTGACTTCTGTCACCATTCACTGAAAATCTCAGTCGTTCGTAACTGGGTCAATCAATGAAATACAATTGAATCGCAGCATAATTTTCAGTAGTTCCCAGTAAATTTTTACCAATCGCAATCGCGAAAAGGGAGTCACTGATTCTTAATGGGATTTTACTGATAAACTTTTAGAGAGTGGCTAGAAAATGTATAAATTTCACAAATAATTAAATAAAAAAACCTCGTGACTATACTTTTCGTTAAAAAATACCCATATCATAGAATGAAGTCTTCCTTATAATTTGACAAAACTCCCCATCGCTTCTTACTGCCCCTGGGCTTTATAATTCTCCAAAGGTCAACGAATCCGAAGGAACGTAGCAATGAAAAATTTCTCGTCAGGTAGGAGGTGATACAGCAGAAAGCATTCAATTTGCTGGTAGCAATATCATTATAAAATCAAGTTCCAAGAATAAAGATAGCGTGTAGTAAACTGCCTCCTAATAACATAACTTTCTCACTTCAGCTCAATCCCATAATTAGCAAACAAGGATGCAAACAATCGACAACCCACGCCCTCATAAAGTAGGTGAGGCTGGTCCAATCAAATTGGATATGAAAAAAATATTTTTTTGATGAGAACTTTCTACTCTAATAAGAAAATTTATGAGAAATCTTTTTTTTTCTGTAATAGGCAGGTCGATTTAGCATCTTACATGGCCAAGGTAGCCAACCGTCCCGCATTCGCCGGGACGGTCCGGCAGTAGTACCTTCTGTCCCGCTTTGAAATTTTTTCCGCATGTTCCACATTTACTATGCTTTTTATACAATCTATACTTTTTTGGTAAAAAAATGAATTTTCACTACACTCGCACTACAATCTTTCAAGTTTATAATACGCGCGCATAAGTAGCATAAAGTTTTTCGTACAATGACCAAGGTAGCCAACTATCTAGACCCAAAATGACTAGTATTGATTTGCCAAAATCACCAATGTTTTTCCGTTTATTTCAAAAACCTTCCCCTAAAAAGATAGGTCTGCAGTGGTAAGGTCCGGTCGTCCCGCATTTTGAGTCTAGATAGTTGGCTACCTTGTACATGGCCAACACGGGAAGGGCATGTTTGTGCGAAAAAAAGGAATGCAAACAATCGACAACCCACGCCCTCACAAAGTAGGTGAGGCTGGTCCAATCAAATTGGATATGAAAAAAAAAAACTTTTTTCGATAAAAACTTTCTACTCTAATAAGAAAATGTATGAGAAATCTCTTTTTTCTGGAATAGGCAGGTCGATTTGGCATCTTACATGGCCAAGGCAGCCAACCGCCCCGCATTCGCCGGGACGGTCCGGCATTAGTACCTTCTGTCCTGTTTTGAAATTTTTCCCGCAAAGTGTCCCGGAAAACTGGTGTAGCGTTCCGCATGTCCCTCATTTACTATGCTTTTTATACAATCTATACTTTTTTGGTAAAAAAATTAATATTCGCTACACTCGCACTACAGTCTTACAAGTTTATAATACGCGCACATAAGTAGCATAAAATTTTTCGTACTATGACCAAGGTAGCCAACTATCTAAACCCAAAATGACTAGTATTGATTTGCCAAAATCACCAATGTTTTTCCGTTTATTTCAAAAACTTTCACCTAAAAAAGAAGGCCTGCAGTGGTAAGGTCCGGCCGTCCCGCATTTTGTGTCTAGATACTGGCTACCTTGTACATGGCCAACAGGGGAAGGGCATGTTTGTGCGAAAAAAAGGAATGCAAACAATCGACAACCCACGCCCTCACAAAGTAGGTGAGGCTGGTTCAATCAAATTGGATATGAAAAAAAAATCTGTTTTCGATGAGAACTTTCTACTCTAATAAGAAAATGTATCAGAAATCTTTTTTCTGGGATAGGCAGGTCGATTTGGCATCCGACACGGCCAGCACGGAAAGGGCATGTTTGTTTGTGCGAAGAAAAGGAATGCCTTGAGCTAGGTCCTGGGAACGTGAAAGCAACTGCGAAGTCCACTATGCCCCGCTTTACCCCGTTCTGCCCCGTTCGCGAATAAGTGCGCAGATACTGTAGCGCGGTAAATTAATTGCCAGGCACTGTACGTGCCACAAACTCTCGGGTAGTGTATCGTCTGCAATTTACAGTTAAAATCCGTGATATAACGGACGAAATAGTACGCTAAGCGATATACCTCGCGTGCGATCTCGGTGCGATCCAATGAAAAGGACTTTCTTCGAGGAAGTTCTACTACCGACGACGAGCGCGCAATTGCTTTCAAATTAAATGCTAGCCCTCGATTGCAACCGAGTTGGAAGAAAAGTAATTGAATGGGAGCATAAAATGAAGAGGGGAAATAATTAGAAGTTTTATTATACCATTGAAGAAATTTATAGATACGTTGATAGCAGGTTGCTACATAAAATGCCAATAAATTGTAGAATTTTTTTCAATGCTTCGTCTGTTAAACGATTCGCTTTTTCTTTTTTCCCTCAGGAATTTTCATTACTAATTATTTTTTATACACGAAGGGGAAATAACTTCCAAGAATGCGGTCCAGCGGAGTTATATCGAATTACCCTGGATTACCTCTATATGCAGAATCACTCAGGATTACCTAATATTACTTGGGATTGCATAGGATTAACTCTGGACTACAATAAATTATTTTGGATTACTCGGCCTAAATAAAATATAAAAATATAAATAAAAAAAGAATAATAAGATAAGATATAAATATATAAATAAATATAATATATATATACTTATATATAAATATATAAGCTAATAATAATACAAATAAAAATATAAATATAGACTCACGCGAATTTCAAACCAAAAAGGATTAATTTTTGAGGAAATTGTTCAATTTTCAACAAAATATATGAACTTTTAACCAAATAATGGAATTTTCAACCGAACCTTTATATTATCAACCCAGAAGATTAATTTTTTATCGAAAAAGACGAATTTTTGACAAAAAAATTTATCTTCAACGCGAAGTAGTTGAATTCTCAACTAAAAAGATCAAATTTCAACTAAACAGTTAAATTTTTAACTACATAAGATAAATTTTCCACCAAAAATTGAATAGTAAAATTTTCAGTTGAAAAATTAATTTCCAACCAAAAAAGAACAATTTTTCAACAAAATAGTTAAATTTTCAACAAAAGAGATAAATTTTCAACTAAAACAATGATTTTTCAACTAGAAAAGTTAAACGCTCAACCAAAAAACGATTTTTCAACAAATGAGTTATATTTTCAACCAAAGAGATGAATTTTCTGCTAAAATGATGAACCTTCAAACAAAAAATAATTCTTTGAACATAATTGTTAAATTTTCTACAAAGTAGATTTATTTTCAACCAAAACAGATGAATTCTCAACGACAAATATAAAAGCTGATATTTCAGAATTAACAGATTTTAATTTTAAATAAAAAATAGTTCAAGTCTACCAGAAAATACGAACTTTCAACAAAATAGTTCAATCATCAACCAAAAAATGAATTTTTAACGGAAAAATAAGAATTTGTATTTGAAAAATAAACTTTTAATCAAAAAGCAACAATTTTTTAATTAAAAAGTAACCATTCTTTAATCAAAAAGTAACCATTTTTTAATCAAAAGTTAACTTTTCAACCAAGTAGTTAAAATTCCAACCAAGAAGATTAAGTTTCTACCGAAAAATACCAATTTTTAAAGAAACACTTAAACTTTCAACCAAAAAATATTAATTTACAATCAGAAATAGAATAGTTAAATTTTCAGTTGAAAATAATCATTTTCAACCGAAAAAAAAGAATTTTCTACTGAAAAAGATAAATTTACAATCAAAAATAGAATAGTTTCATTTTCAGTTAAAAAATTAATTTTTAACAAAACAAACAAACGATTTTTCAACATAATAGTTCAGTTTTCAACCAAAAAGAAGAATTTTCAAGCTGGAATCTTAATTATCCACCAAAAAAAAAGAAATTTCAACAAAATAGATGAATTTTCGACGAAGAAAGACAAATTTCCAACAAAAATGAAGTGGTTACATTTTCAGTTAGACAATTAATTTTTAACAACAACAAAAATAATTTTCAACACAGTAGTTAAGTTTTCACCTTAAACATTTTCTACTTAAATCAAGAATCTTCAAGCGGAAAATTAATTTTTTAACAAAGTAGTTCATGTTTCTAAAAACAAGTAACTGGTTGAATTTTCAACTAAAAAAGATAAATTTTCAACTAAAAATGGAATAGTTCAATTTTCAGTTAAAACCATTTATTTTCAACCCAAACAAACGAATTTTAAACATATTTAAATTTTCAAACCAAGACATGAATTTTAAACAAATATACAGGCATTTTTAACTAACCACCAATATCAATTTTAAATAAAAAATGGAATAGTTAATTTTTACTCCACCTTATAAGTGTATTACGCTGATTACAAATAAATTACTCCGATTTTTTCACATTAAACCTACAAATAATTCCTTTTAATAAGAAAAATCATATAAAATATTATGCGAATCGAGAAACATTTGTGTCTTGCAATATTCTTGCATACTAAATTTTGATTTTCTCGGAACAGAACAATTTTTTGTAAAAAAAATTTATTATTATTATTATTCAGCTTCCCCATATCTCGGGAGCACGTTTTTATTTTTGTAAAAAATTGAAAATCTGTTTTTTAATTTCTACCGAAAACCGATTTTTAAAACCTGTGAAATTGTAACATCAACATTCTTGGACAATTTACTCTATATTGGCTATCATTTTCAGATCAAATCTTTATTATCCGCATTAAGAAACTTAATATTTTGGAAGTAATTTTTAATTTCTTTTGAAACTAACGATTTTACATTTTTCATCGCAATCCGCAGCCGAGCCTGTTCAAATTGGCGGTGACATATTTATTTCCTCGAAACTGGATAACTTTTTCTAATCATATTTTTTATAATAAATAAATTCTTTTCGTTGAAAATTAGTATTTTTTAAAAAGAATTTTAATACGAAATCGAAAATTGTTATGTTAAAACAAGAACCATTATCATTTTTACAAGATTTGGAATCTTTTAATAATTTTGGATTATGTTAGTACTCTTCGTCAGAAATTGTTATTCTTAACTTTCTTAAATATATATATTTTAAAGAAGATTCTATTTTTTGGAATACTCTGAAATATCCTGTAATTTTCTAGATTTATTTGGAATACTGTATCAAACCTTCTTTATTTCTAAAATTATCTGACAATTCTGAAATATTTCTTATTTTGACGAATATTCTATAGTTTTATATAATTTTCTAGACAATTCTAAAATGTTCTAGAATGTTCTAGAATATTTTGAAATTTTATCTGAATAATCTAGATATCTAGAGAGTATACTAGAGTGATTTGGGATTTTTTGGAAGATTCTAATCATAAAACTCTCTGTAAATTCCGGAACCGTCTTGACTTTTCTAGAATATTCCACAATATTCTTGAAGCCTCTGGAACCATGGCTTATACTCTGGAATATTCTGTAATAATAGATTTTGTTTGATCAAATTTAAAACAATCAGACAAGCACGATATCATTTTTATAATATTAGTATAGATTATTTAGTTAATAGATGTTATAAAATACAAAAGTCCCTGAAAATTCGCTTTAAAACTGAACCATAATTTTCAACTTCTGTTAGAAAAATATATTTAAATATTCCTCATACATTTTTTCTCGCTCACAAGATAGGTCACGTTTTGCAATGAAAATACAGAACATTCGCGAACAACTGATTTATATCGGACCTTCAAGCCTTGAGAGTTTTCGTAACGCGTAAAAATTTCTTTGAGTAAAAAGGGGAAAAAATGATACAGTTTGAGATTTAAGAACAAGTGAATCTTTATAATGAAGGATTTATGATATAAATATAGGGAACCAGTACGATGTGGACAAACAATTTTTGCAGTCATAATATTGATAAATGATCAACAAATGGGGAAAATGTTACATACAAAATTAAAACTGGAACATTCATTTAAAGATAGCAATGCCATCAATGAATTATATTAGACATTTGTTCTATATTTTTTACTTTTTTAACGCTTTTAAATTTTATTCAGAATGGTACTCTTCTGGTACGAAGTGAATATTCAAATTTCAAGCTTTTCCGAAAAGTATGAATTCACGAAACAACAATCCAAAACTGTTATTCCAAAACATTTTTAAAATACAGTGATTATTTACCAACTAGAATTAATAACCAAAAACTACGAATAATTCTATTTGGTTGTTTTGGTGACAGAAATGAACATGCCTATTTATTAAAAAGTTGTTTATTTATTAGCACTTACTTGCTTGTGCTTGAATAAAAAAAAATTACTTTTCTACTCAAGCCTTGTACATCGTAAAATATTTTTTCGATGTAAATTAAGAGAATTAATCATCAGACAATTTTGAAGCCAAGTTGACAAATCGAAGCAACCAGTAAAAAAATAATGAAAGCAATTTAATTCCTTAAAAAGTGACCAAAATGTCAGCCGAGAAAATTTCCATCGTTAACACCATGTGACCAGTGGGTCATGTGACCGGATTCCTACCTTACCGACACTTTTTTTATTTGTAAACTTATTTTCACACGAATAGCCATATCGAGTTGAAAATTTGGGATAATAAATAAGAAGCACTAAGAAAGGTGGGTCTGGTTCTAAATTTTAATAATCATGAAAAAAGCAAAAAAAAATTATTTACAAAAAAAACTTTTTTCAACATTATGAAAATTTCGGACCAGACCCACCTTTCTTAGTGCTTCTTATTTATTATCCCAAATTTTCAACTCGATATGGCTATTCGTGTGAAAATAAGTTTACAAATAAAAAAAGCGTCGGTAAGGTAGGAATCCAGTCACGTGACCCACTCGTCACATGGCCTTAAGGGCTGTCCGTGAACTACGTTATCAACTTGTGTATTGTGTTTGTGTTGAAAAATTATATTTTTGGGTTGAAAAATTAACTGTTTTGTGGATGATTCACCTTTTACTCTTCAAAATTCAACACATTTCCTGAAAATTTATATATATTTTTGAAAATTCGTCATTTTTGGTAGAACTTCAATCTTCTCGGCTGAAAAATCTATCTTTTTGGTTGAAAATTTAACTATTGGGTTAAAATTTTTTTGTTTTATGGAAAATTCAACTGCTTCGTTGAATGTTCAAATACTTCGTTAACATTTTTTTAGATTCGCCTCTTTGGTTGAAAATTTAACTTTTTTTGAAAATTTTTTTTTTTTTGTTTTGTTTAAAAATTAATATTTTTATCTGAAAAATTGACGATTCTATTTCTGATTGAGGACATTCAACTATTTGGTAGAAAATTCATGTATTTTGTTAAAAATTCGTCTTTTTGGGTAGAAAATTAATCTTGTTTGATGAAATTCATCATTTGGTTGATGATTCAACTCTTTTGCTGAAAATTTGTTTGTTTTTTTCGTTTAATTCAACCCGTAGAAAATTCGTCTAACAGTATAAAATTCGTCTTTCATGGTAGAAAAGTCGTCTTTCTTTGGTGAAAATGAACTTTTTTGTTGAAAATTATTCTTTATTTATAGACAATTCGACTACTTGGTTGAACTACTTTGTCAAGATTTTTTTAAGATTCACCTCTTTGGTTGAAAATTTAACCTTTTTGTTGCAAATTCGTTTTCTGTTCAAAAATTAATTTTTCTATCTTGAAAATTTAACTATTTCAATTTTGGTTGAAAATGTATACTTTATAAGTTGGTAGTTCAACTATTTGGTAGAAAATGCATCTATTTTACTCAAAATTCGTATTTTGCGTTAGAAATTTTTTTTTTTAATTCATCATTTTAGTTGAAAATTTATTTATTTTGATAACAATTAGTTTCGATTAATTCAACAGGTTGAAAATTCATGTTTTGGTAGAAAATACATCTTTCATGATAGAAAAGTCATCTTTTATGGTTGAAAATTCATCTTTTTGGTTAAAGATTCAACTATTTTGTTTAAATCTAATCTTTTCGGATTGAAAATTTAACTGATTTATAAAAAAATGGCCCATTGAATTGATAATTAAACTATTTGGTTGATAATTAACTTTTTTTTTTTAATTCATATTTTAAGGTCGATAATTGAACTTTTTTGTTAAAAACTTGTCCTTTTGGATGAAAAGTTCATCGTTTATGGTGGAAAAGTCATATTTCTTGGTAGAAAATTCAACTGTCCTTGAAAAAGTCGTATTTTTTGCTTGAAAATTAAACTATTTGATTGGAAGTTCAATTATTTTCTGGACAATTCGTCTTTTTGGTAACAAAATTACCTTTTTGGGTTGAAAAATTAATATCTTTGGTAGAAAAACTCATAAAAATATACTACAGAACTTTTGATTTAAAACCCAGTCAATTGTTCCCATTATTCAGTACGTACTGGTATTCATCTCGTACTGGTATTCAGCTCGTACTGGTGTTCAGCTCGTACTGGTTTCCCCTGCTTTGCTTGGAATCCATCAAAAGAGAGACGGGGGTATACGGGTATCATATTTTGTGCACTTCAGTTTCTATTTACATAGCTTACTTAGTTACGTAATTGGAGATGTTACTTCCTGTACTCGAGGTATTTTTAATTGTATTTTATAACTTCGCCTTCCTTTGTCAAAAAGAGCAAATTCTGTCGGATAAACTTTTCGAAAACATTTGCCTATCTGTGCAAATGATTCAAAGTCCTGGTTGTGAATCAATCGATCTAAAAATTTTAATTGATTAAATTGGAAAAATTCCAGAAAGTTGGTGAACTGATTAAAACGGGAAAAAGATGAAAACTTGAAGAGATTTTTGATATTAAAAATAAAGCGAAAATCTCAATAAGTTTTATTTTTTATTGCTCTTTTAACATATTCAAATTGTTGTAATATGAGTGGTTCAAATTTGACGTTGCACAGTTTAAAAATTTTAAGTTTTAAATGTAAGGAATAGAAAATATTCAACAAAAGATTTGTTCAAGCGTATAGAACTTGGAAAAACTCTTGGAAAAACTTTAAATTTTAAACAGGTTTTCTGCTCAAATCCGGCAAAAAAAATTCCCTGGCAATTATAGGTTTTTTCCAGATATCTCAAGATTTTTCCAGGTATAATTTTTCATAGTACGGAGCCATTCCAGTATTTCGAATTTTTTGAAACAATCGACTCGAAACATGTAAACAATTTCGCGAATTTATTACAATATTTTTTTTTTAATTTGGAAATCTTTGAAAAATTATATTAAAAGATATTTTCAAATATATTATCACCATCGAATAATTAAATATAAATAATACTTCAAACATAATTAATCATTTCTTGAATTTGTTCATAATTTCCATGAATTTTAAAAATAATTAAAACTAATTTTTATATTATCTTCATATAAATTATAATTCATTGCATATTTCAAATATTAATTTTTTGAATTAAAAATATTGCTTTTTTAACAAGATAAATGTATACATGATTTTTAACCAAATGGTTGAATTTTGAAGTAAATAAATAAGTTTTTATTCAAAAATGCAATAATTACATTTTCATTCAAAAATTTTAATTTTTAACCAGAACAAAAAAAACGAATTTTCAACAGAGTAGTTAAGTTTTCAACGAAAGTGATGAATTCTCAACTAAAATCATGAATCGCCAACTGTAATTATTTAATTTTAAACCAAAAATATGATTCTTCAACCAAATAGTTAAATTTTGAAATATAAAAGATAAATTTTCAATCAAAAATGGAATAGTTACATTTTTAGTTGAAAGAATTAATTTTATACCCCCAAAAAAAGAAGAGTTTTCAACAAAATAATTGAACCTTTAACGAAAGTAATGAATTTTCAACTAAAGCGATTAATCGTCAATTGTATTAATTGTATTTTAAACCAAAAATATGATTTTTGAACTAAATGATGAATCTTTAAGTGAAATAGTTGATTTTTCAACCAAAAGCATGAATTTTTAACCAAAAATATCAATTTTCTACCAAAAAGACGAATTTTCAACAAAAGACATGAATTTTTTACTAAATAGCTAAATTTTCAACCAAATGTTTGAATTTTCAACAAAGAAAAGATAAATTTTCAAGCAAAAAAAATAAGCTTGAACAAAATACTCAAATTGTTAGTTGAACAAATTTTTAATATCGACAACAATAAAAAAACAAATTTTCAATAAAATAGTTAAATTTTTTACCAAAGATATGCATTCTTAATTAAAATCATAAATCTCCAACCAAAAAAATTAATTTTCAACAAAAGAGTTTAATTTTCAACCAAGTATTTGAAGTTTAAACAAAAGATGAATTCTCAACGATAAATTTAAAAGTTGATATTTCAGGCAAAAAATATTGTAATTTTAAATAAAAAAACAACTGAATTCAACCAAATAGGACGAATTTTCAATAAATTATATGAATTTTTAACTAAAAAAGGTCACCAAAAATAAAATGTTTAAAATTTCAGTTGAAAAATTAATTTCCAAGCAAAAAATATCATTTTCAACCAAATAGATTGCTAAATTAATATAAAGCTACTTTTACAAATGAAAAACATTGTTATTTAATTCCAGATTAAAACTTTCAAACAATTTGAACAAATTCTCGAAAAAATTCCCTATCTTGAAACAAATTTTCCGACATTTTCAGGTTTTCACAATTCAATATTTAAATTGTTCTGCTTAGAAAGTTTGAAAGTTAAAATATCGGTACCAATTTTGAACGCCTTTATTTGAAGCTGGACCATTTTATTAATTTCAAATAATCGCCTTCAATACGAAATTTTCAATTTTAAAGTTTGGAATCAAAAATTTTTTGATTCCAAACTGTCAATTTCTAAAGGATTTAATTTTTTCAATTTCAAACCTGAATACTTCATTGTAAATTATTGTTTATTCTTTAACGCTTCCAATTTAAAGTTACTTTATTTTGAAATTGTTCAATTTTAAGTGCTATATATAGGTGAAATTTTTTTATTATGAAAGCCGCTGGTTTTAAATTGTTCATTCTAAAAGCGCTTACATTCTAATATTGTCAATTTAAGATCATTTTATAGATAATAATAACAAGTACTAAATTCCTTCAGAATTCAACTTTGAATTATGATTTTATTTACTATATTATATACCGAGAAAAATATTTTTCTTGCAGAAAGGTAGTTATCTGACCTAAAAATAAAGCAATATTTACTTTCTTATCAATTTAGCACACAACTCAGTATTTATTATCGCCTGTCATAAATCCCCTTTGGAAGTTACAATGGCTTTATAGTATGTGGAATCGAATGGTGGACCCTTTATGTAATTGTAAATAAAAGAAAAAAAATGTTTATCTGCAAACAAATATTTACATTTTAAAAATAACTTTTAAGTCGTTGTTTTGAATTCATTGAAAGAAACTGAAATTTTTCGAAATAAAAGTGATAGTAGCAAAATATTTTATGCTGATTCTTTAAAAATGTAATTCTTATACGTTATTCTTTACTAATCAATATAGTGTAATTACGATTTCATGAAAGATCTTCACAAGACGATAATGGATTCATTATAGATCTTCGTTAAGCTAATTAAGGAGGCGATAGGACAATTTATTACTCTTTATCTAAGTTTATTTCTCGTTTTATGGAATTCATTGAAGAGTACAATCGAGCAACTATGGGAAAATCGTAAAAATTTGTTAGGAGATTCTTATCGAGAATAAGGAAGCAAAATCTAGTGTATAATAGGGATAATGAGTCTGCAGTAAAAAAAGCTATAGAATTGTGTTTTTTTGACAAAAATATAATAAATAAATAATAAAATAATTTTTGAAATTGGATTATTATAATTTTTATTTAATTTAAGTTACTTTCCTACCTAAAAAAATAGGTGGAACGAAATTATCGAAAATCTCGCACTCGATGTTGACTACCTGATTGATTGAAGGGAAAAAAGATTGAAATTTTTTTTTTTCAAAAAATTTAGTTTTTATCAATTACTTCAAAAACTACAAATCCTAAAAATGTTTGCTAACGGAAAAAAGATGCACATTGAAATTCTCTACAAGTCCTTAAAATTACAATTCGAATAATTTCAAAAATTTACTTTCAAAACAATACTTCTCAGGCTGAATCCACGCGTATCCCCTTTTGATCCGGAGAGGTTCAATTTAGTAAATCTAAATTTCCAAATAAGTAATTCTATTTGATGATAAAAATTATTTATAAATTTTTCAAAATATTATTGAAAGGAGGGAACATGTTGATTTCAATTATTCCTTAATATTGGAAAAGTAATTCTGTTAACATTTTGCTATCAGATTATAATTTGTAAATTTTTAGAAACTGTAGGTAACGATAAAAAAATAATTTACCGGTACCGTCAAATTTTTAACAGAATATAGATTTTTCAAGATTTTGAAATGAAATTTTACAGTTTTTCAAGGATTTTGAAGGTTTTAAGATAATGAGATTTTTTTCTTAAGATTCCAGGGAAAATTAAAACTAATTTTCGTGTTTAAAAAATTAATTTGAAGAAAATATTTTAAAATATTTGAAATAATTTCCTAAAATTTCGGAAAAGAAAGTAGAAGATTTCAAAGGAAAAAATTTCAATTATGCAAGATTACAAAATTTCATTAAAAATTTGCATAAGTTTATATTATTTAAAAAAATGTAGAATTTTGAAGATTTTCGCAGAATTTCTTCAAATTTTTAGGAAAAATTCGAATCATTTCAACAGATATGTAGAAGTTTGAAAAAAATAATGAAAATTTTCAAAAATTTTAAAACAAAATGTAGATTTTTTAAGATTTCGAATTCTTGTTTTTTAAAGATTTTGAAACGTTTCAAGATAAGAAAACATTTTCTTAATATTCCTGGCAATATTTAAAATGCTTCTTTATGTTTTTAAACTAATTTTAAGAGAATTTCTAAAAAGATTATAAAACATTACAAAATGTTTCCAAAACTGTTAAAAATAAATTCGAGAGATTAAAAAAAAAATTAGGAATAATTCGAGTCAGTTTAAAAAATATGCAGGTATTTGGAATTTTTAAGAGATTAAAAATATTTTAGAACTTTGAAATATTTCCGAACGTATATAAAATATTCTTAAATTTTTCCAAGCATCAAAAAGTCTTTAATATCTTTAAATTATTCAATTTTTTCCTACAATTCTGTGAAATCATGTAAAATAAAAAAAAAATTGTTAGAAATTTTCTAGATACTTTTAAACATATCTGAAATCTTCAAAAATCTGTTTGCTTTTTCTTAAGAAACCAAGGAAAATTATATTTATATAACCTTATAGCAAATAAGCGGAGCAAATTTTAAAACCCCAGTGTTGTAGTGGGGCCACACGGCAGAAGTGAAACTTTGATGGATTAACTTTGCAATTTTTCGTGAGGAATCATCATGAGTTTTGAGGAGATCGCATAGTAAGAGAGTGCTAAGAGAGAGAGAGCATATACATGTTTTGCTTAGCGTGGCAGTAGTGGGGACATCGAACAGCAATTGCGAATCGCCACACAAAAGGGAGACTCGAATAGAGAGAGAAGGTATAGAATAGACTATAGAAAGTATACTTGTAAGAGAGAGACAGAGAGATATGGAATCCGTCCGTTCACTTTCTTTTTAGTTCAAAATTCATAATTTTAGTTGAAAAGTAGTCTTTTTTGGTAGAAAATTCATCTTTTTGATAGAAAATTCATGAATTTGGTTGAAAATTCAACTGTTTGGTTAAAAATTAACTTTTTTGTGGAACATTAATATTTTCGGGTTAAAAAATTAAACTATTCAACTTGTTGTTGAAAATTTGTCTTTATCGGATAAATTCAACTGTTTTTTTATTAAAAATAAAAAAATTTTGGATTGAAATATCAACTATTACATTTTTCGTTGAGAATTTACAGTTTTTGTTTGAAAATTCCAATACTTAGTTAAATATTAACTTTGTTGTTGTTGAAATTTTGAGTTGAAATATCTGAAACTTTCAAAAATCTTTTTGAATTTTCTCAAGATTCTTAAAAAAATTATATTTATATAACCTTCAAAAGAAATAAACATAAAAAATAAATAGTTATTCGAAATTTTTATTTTTTATTCAAAATTATTTTTCCTCACAAATCGATAAACTACGATTGATGATGCTAGTTTTCTTAAAAAGTTGTAGTCACGCGATCTTGCATACATTGCTGTCGAAAACCTGATTTGTTCAACACTGCGTGAATATGACTCTTAGTGACTGTTTTCAGTTTTTTTATCTATTGATAAAAATTAAGAATTTTCTGCATCATCACTTTTGTAAATAAAAATTTCCATACAAGTAGCTTTATTTCATGATAAAATGTATTTCTGAATGCTTCTAACGATTATTGATAAAAGATGAAATTTTAATTATCAATAAGTTTTTTAACATTGGAAAACAATTTTGTTCTTAACATTTTGCTTCCACCCTAAATTTTCTAAACTTTTCAACACTTTCGAAGAGATAAGAAAAATGATGATGAGAATATGAAAATTTTTTAATGATTTAGGTTCCTAGAAAATAAAATTTTTTCATAAGATTCCTGAGAAAAACATTTCAAATGATTTCTCAAAATTTCAACTAAGAAAAACTTCGTAAGAATTTCGAAAATGTCCAAAAAAGCACTGGAAAATTTGAATGCAATTTTTTTTTTGAAAGAATTTTCAAAATTTTAGGAATAATTTGTGTCAGTTTGAAAGATGTTTAAAAATTAATTTCTTTTAGTAGAAATGTAATAATTTTTGGTTTAAAAAGCAACTGTTTTGCTAACAATTTATCTGCTTAGGTTTGCGGATTGAACTATTTTGTTGAAAATTCGTATTTTTTTTTATTATTTCAACTGCATTCGATTTAAAATAAAAATCCCCTCTTACTTGAAATATTAACAATTAAATTTTTCGTTGAGAATATACATATCTTTTTTGGCTTGAATTCAGTTACTTGGTTAAAAATGTAAACTACTTTGTTGAAACTTCATTTTTTTAAAACATTCATCAATTAAGTTGAAAAATCATCTTTTTGATTGAAAATTCCTGTAATTGTATTTTGTTGAAAATTCGTCTTCTTAATTCGGTAGAAAATTTATCTTCGCCATTTTAGTTAAAAATTAATTTTTTAAACAGAAAAATCAACTATTTCATTTTTCATTGAAAACTGATTTTTATTAGTGGAAAATTGAACTATCTGATTGAAAATTCGAATATTTTATTAAAAAATGCGTCTTTTTTGTGAAAAAATAAATCTTTTTCTGGTTTAAAATTCAACTATTTAATTAAAAAATGTTGTAATTTGTTAAAAACTTATCTTTTTCGTAGAAAACTGATCTTCTTTGTTGAAAATTCAACTATTTATTTGAAAATTTATGTATTTTGTTGAAAATTCGTCTTTCTTGGTAGAAAATTAATCTTCTTGGATGAAAATTTAACTGTTTGGGTCAAAATTAACTTTTTTGTCGAACATTATTATTTTTGCGTTGAAAATTCGTGTATTTTTTGAAAATTTGTCTTCTTTGACTGAAAATTAATCTTGTTGAAGATTCATCACTTTAGTTGAAAATGTATCTCTTCGGTTGAAAATTGAACTATCTTGTTGAGAACTTATCTTTTGAGGTAGAAATTTGTGAAAATTCTTGATTAAAAATGCATCTTTCAGGTTGAAAATTAATCTGTTTTGGTTAAAGTTTGATCAATTTTATTAAAACGACGGGTTATTTTGATGTACTCAACTGTTTCTAATTTTTGATTAAAATACTTTTTAATCGAAATGTAAGTTATTACATTTTTCTTTAAGAATTTCGTTAAGAATTCATCATTTTAGTTGATAATTTATTGCTTTGGTTAAAAATGTAACTATTTCATTGAAAATTGATCTTTTTGGTCGAAAATTCAGCTATTTGGTTGAAAATGAACTTTTTTGTTGAAAATTCATATTTTCGGTTAAAAAAATTAAAATATTTTGTAGAAAACTCTTTCCTTTTGGTAAAAATTTAATCTTTTTTTATTCAAAATGCAGCTGGTTAAGAACATTCTTTTTTAGTTGAGGATTCAACTTTTTGTGGAAAATTTAACTCCATTGGGTGAGTTGATATAGAATTAAAATCCTTTTTGATTGAAACACCAATTATACATTATATTTTTCGTTAAAAGTTTATCTCTCTGGGTTAAAAACTCAATAATTTGGTTAAAAAATCATTTTTTTTGTATAAATATTGAATTTTCATATCTGAAAACTTCAAGAATATATTTTTCAATTTTTTGAATGATTATGCCTAAAAAATCTTTCTAAATCACTCGTTATTCCGAACTTTTAACTTCTGTTTCGACGTTATTGGAAATTTTCTTCTTCTCAATATTAATTTCAGTGCTTTTCGGATTTTTAAGGATTTAAATCATAATATTGCAGTTCAATTATTATAACTATTTTAATATTTCAACCAGGAGCAAATTTGATATATATGTTTATATATGCCTTATTTTCAAAGATTCCTAAATGCATTTTTAAACTCTCCCAATAAAAATTATAATATTACAGCTTAATTAATATAACTATTTTAATCTTTCAAGCAGGAGAAAATTTAATGTATGTCTATATATAACTCTTTTTCACACCTAAAGAGCCTATTTGAAGAAAATAATAACGCCTCAGGAAATTTCAAAGATTTTCAAATATTTTACGATTTTTCCCGCTCTCCATTAGTAGGAATTTTCAATTGTTATTTTCATGTTAAAGCTTTTCGCAAATTGCCAGGGATTAAAAATTATAATATTGCATTGACGCGTCATTTTCAAAGACTCCTAAATGCATCTTAAATTCTCCCTAAAACTTATAATATTGCAGTTCAATTATTATAACTATTTTAATATTTTAACCAGGAGCGAATTTCATCTATATCTATATATAACTCTTTTTCAAATTAAAAAAAAAAAAAATAAAAAAAAAAAAAAGACTTATTGGCTCCTGTTTTAGAGGTAGGCCAGGATTCGGCTTTGGGCACATATTAACTCCTATCAAATACAACGCTGCTGAAGGCTGGTAACCTTCTCAGCATAAATCACCAACCAATTGAGACTCTCGGTTTCCTTTCTCTGTCCTCACATCCACCCCCCCCCCCACGCAGTAACAGAAGTATTGGTGGGACTGACGTTGCAGATAGACTATCCACCGTACGACGAATAATCACTTAACTTGGACATGATTTCGGCTCGCAAAACAAATTTCGCGCATAAAGGTGTTAGTTGGGTGTACAATCTAAACATGAATAATACAAACAATAAAGTAGCCTCGGAATGGACTGAAACTTGGATCGACAAAATGCATACACACGGTAAACGTAAAGGTCGAATTTCAGGCGATGAATGGAGACTGGGTGTATGGAATGCTAGAGGAGTGAATGACCTTAAAATAAGAGAACTACGAGAAACTATGCATGCAAGGAAACTAGATATTTTATGTGTACCTGAGACGAAGAAAAAGGGTTGCGAAAGTAGAAACATAGAAAATGGGGTGTTGAAAGGCGGTTTTGAAATATGGTCAGGAGTAGGTAGTGAATCAAATCGTAGTCAAGGGATCGGTTTAATTATGAATAAAAAAGCAAGACAGCATCTCAAAGATCATGATTTTGTATCTCCCAGATTGTTGTGGGCTAGAATGAAGGTAGGAATCAGAAGGTTATTTATCATAGCGTGCTACGCCCCAGTTGACAGTGAGCCGCGAGAAGTCAAAGACGCTTTCTGGGACACTTTAAATGACACAATAAGTACTTGCGATCCAGGTGAAAGAATAATTCTGCTAGGAGATATGAACGGATGGGTCGGCGTTCAACGTCAGGATACAGATACAGAAAGGGTACTAGGTAAATTTGGGGATCCAAGAAAAAATTATAACGGGGAAAAATTAGTTAGCTTATGCCTAGAAAAGGGCCTATTTATTACCAATACTTGGTTTCGACATAAAATGATCCACACGTACACTTGGTGTAAAGGAAATAACCGCAGTGTAATTGATTTCGTTATTGCGGATGAAAGACTAAGAGAACTAGTCAAAGATACAAGAGTCATGAGGGGTTCCGAATGCAATACTGATCATTATCTTTTAATCTCTAAAATAAACTTAGGCCGGGGATGGAAAAGAAAGAGAACAGAAAAAACGAAACAAACTCGAATAAAGATTGAAAATTTACAGAAACCGGAAGTGCGAATAGAGTTTCAAAATAAGTTAAGCGAACGCATAGATAGGACAACTTGGGAAGCGCTTACGAGCAATAAAGATATAGAGGGCACGTGGGCTTTATTACGGGATATCATTGTTAAAACTGCAATTGAAGTGTGTGGTACGGCAGTGGTAGGAAGAAAGTCTGGTGATGCATGGTGGAATGATGAAATTCAAGCAGCCCAGCGAGAAAAGAAAAAAGCGCACAAGAGAACATTAAACATGACAGGTCTTAGCGATGAGGAGAGAAATAGACTCAAAAATGATTACAAAGACAAAAAGAGGAAAATGAAACGACTAGTCAAGGAGAGTAAAGAAAAAATCAGAACAGAAGAAGAGAACAAAATACAAAACGGCTTTGGAGGAATAATGAAACTACTATATAAACAGTTGAAGGAAAGTAAAAGTACAGAGTTTGCTAGCATGAGAAACAGCAAAGGTGAAATGCTATATGATATAGACGGGATAGTAGACGCTTTAAAAGACTCTTTTAAAGAACTATTAGGAGGTGAAGATATAGGACAACAAAACTACGACATAGAACATAATGCATTAGAAAACCCAATTGAAAAAGTCTGTGTCACTGAGGTCCGAGACATAATTAAGAACTTGAAAAACGGTAAGGCTGCTGGCATAGACAGTATTAGTGCTGAAATGCTCAAATACGGTGGCGAGTACATACCTCACAGGTTGTGCGAATTAATAAATTTATGTATCGAGACGGGGAAAGTCCCAGACGATTGGAAAAAAGCGATTATCGTACCAATATACAAAAGAAAGGGAGATAAAAACAACTGCAGTAATTACAGAGGTATCAGCCTACTAAGTACCGTAAGTAAAATATACTCAAAAATACTTATTCGTAGGGTAATGGAAATCACAGAAGAAAACATATGGGAAGTCCAAAGTGGATTTATGCCAGGAAGATCATGTACAGATCAGATATTTAGCCTAAGACAGATCACAGAAAAAAGCTTGAGAGTAGGAAAAAAAGTTTTCTGTGCATTTATTGACCTAGAAAAAGCATTTGACACGGTAAATAGAAGTAAACTTTGGGAAGTTCTTAAAGAATACGGAGTAAATGGAGTGCTCCTGCAAGCAATAAAAACAATATATACAGGTAGTAAAGCGAGCGTAAGGGTAAACGGGAAACTGAGTGACTGGTTCGATATTACGCAAGGCGTGAAACAAGGATGCGTTATGTCCTCGTGGCTATTTATCATATTCATGGATAAGTGTCTAAGAACTGCACTCTTCGACGAAGAAGGTGTAGATCTCCAAACAGTTAAGGTACGTGGGTTAGCTTTCGCAGATGACAAGATTGTTATGGCAGAATCAGTCGAGGACTTGCAAAGAATGTTGAATAAACTTCATACAAGCATGAAGGACATGGGACTCAAAATTAACGTAAATAAAACAAAAATCATGGTGTTTGAGGGAAAGAGTGAGAAAACAATGTGCAACATTGTCCTAAATGATGAGAGATTAGAACAAGTTGACAAGTACGTATATCTAGGTAGTCTATTCACTAGCGATGGAAAAATAGATGGGGAGTTAGATAGGCGCATAAATAAGGGTAAACAGGTTATCGGTAGAGCAGGGTCCATCCTAACAAATAAAAACATATCAAAAAAAGCTAAAATGGCCATACACAATTCTATATTCGTACCGACTGTACTATACGGTAGCGAGACATGGACCTGTCAAGAAAAGGACAGGAGTAAAATTAACGCGATCGGCATGAAACCTCTGCGCATAATATGCGGGAAAACACTAATGGACAAAGTCCGAAACGAGACAATCCTCAAAGAATGTGGTGCAAAAGAGACAATAGTTGACACATGGGAAAGAAATCAGTTAAGATGGTTCGGACATCTTGAAAGAATGAAAGATGAACGACTGACCAAACAAGTGTATAAAGGTAAAGTAAATGGCAGAATGCCCAGAGGTAGACCGCCGAAAGAATGGTTAGAATCTGTAAATGAGACATTAATCCGTAGAGACATAAGAAGCCATAGAAACACAAGAGCTTGCATGAAAAAATGCATGGACGTGAAGGAAGCTAGAGTAGTATGCCAGGACAGAAAAGTGTGGCGACAAATAGTTTGTAAACAGAGTGACAGTAGAATGAATGACGCCTGAAACAAAGATCTTGGATACTAATGGGCCCAAGTGGAGAACCATACATAACAATTTTGTGAGGCTCTTCACTTGGGGTGATCGCTAGAGAGATTGATCAGCAACCTGGGTCGGAGCAGTGTTGCGGAGTAAACGTGTCATTTAAATAAATAACACGAGAATTCCAGATCAATCTAAAATATATATACCTAACACTTATATACCTATCCACCTCATACCTATATTCCTACCTACCTTATACCTTTATACCCATATGCACACTACTATTCTCCAACCGAGCAAGTCACGCCTACCCCGAAAGGGAAATGGCTTAATGGTATAATAATAATAATAATTAGGAAAAATATTTTTTCATAACCCTAAAAAAATAATAAGTATTTGCAGCAATGACTCTCGTTAAAAATAACGACGGAGTAAGGTTTTTTTATTGCTTTTATCTGCGAACTGTTATCAAATATCAGGATTAATTTCACTTCTTATAAATCCACACTGCCAACTTTACTGACCTCCTTCCTTCTATCGTTAAACCGCCGACGCGACTTATCGATAAAATATGATTGCTTTCCAATTGTGTTCGGCAAGAAGAAAAAGAGTTTAGCGAATGCCGCTATGAAAACCTTGGGACATAAATCATAAACAATAAGTAATCGTGCGCAGCTGGCTGACTTACGTCTATAATGCTTTATAAGAACAATGGTTCCACTTGCAGCGATCGTTATGGCAAAATTTCACTTTCCTCGATATCATCTCAAATATTATTATAGAGGAAAATTGTCACAACTTACAATTAAAACTATTCATAATATCTGTAACAATTAAGGTTGACCGAGAAACAACATTTTCAAAATTGCCTGACTTTTCCCTGACTAATATTTAATTATCCCTGACCATTAATATTTAAAGACAAAAATTCTGAGCTTGTAACATTGTTAACCCTAGAAGTCCACACTGGGGGCCATTGGACCACAGCGCTTTTTCATTTGAGTGTCCCTTTTAGACAAAGATCAATATCGATGTTTCGACCCTATGTAAATTCGCTTTAGGTATCTGAGGACAGGTCACATAGGTTGGTGTCGTCAGTTAGTCCTCAGGTAGGAAGCAAGGTAGAAACAAAACGTGAGTGGTGGCCAATGGACCCCAGTGTGGACTCAGTGTAACTTTTTCGTACAATAAGTGAAATTTTCTTTTTAATTACTTTTGGTTTCTTTCTGTGCAAAATTATGTGAGAAAAGCACATTTTTAATGAAATATTACTTTAAAAATAGTATATTACATTTTTGGGTAAAAGTGGTCTATAAGGCTAAATTGCGGCTAAACTCGGGTCGGCTGCGCTTCTTGCCAACGTGCGATGTGTGACGATCACCGGTCGGGTCGCTGCACTGATTGTGCGTCTGCACACGAATAACATTTATAAATTGAAAAAAAAAACAATATAGACAATTCCCTTTTACTTTTTTGAACCAATTCTTTTGTATATTTAGGACACATAAAATAAAAATAACGTTTTTGTACTTTTCAATTTTCTCATTTTTCATCCCTCCGAATAATTCCACTTTCTGAAAAGAATTGACGTGGCATATTTTTTCTGATTCTCCAACATTTCATCTTTAAAACCCTAGGAGAAATTTAAAAAAAATTAAAAATTAAACTCTATTTCCGTAATTTTACGCTTTTTTTCTTCCGACACTTTTTGCGAAAAATTGATTATAAAGTATATAAAATTTGTTTATAGTACTTTTGTTCCTAAGATACTCTAAACATCCCCAGGATAAGATTATGGCCATCACTGTTGACAGAAATAATTTTGTGAGGCGTAGGGCACATCTTGAACTTGATGGGGGCTACTGGACCCAAGTGTGGACTCGATGAGTGCTCAAATATGTGTGGACTTCTAGGGTTAATATAGAATATTTTATAAATAGAACAATATAATTTTAAATTTATAAATTTTAAATTTATTATCATCAGGGCTGCCATAGCTTAATTTACTTGAAAAAATTGACCTATTTAAATCCAAAACGTTACCAACTGTGACTAATTTCTAACCCAAACAGTGACCAAAATGACTAATTTGTATTAATAATGTGACCAATGCTTCAAAACCATTCGAAACAATTCGATTCATAAGACTTTAACACAATTCAAGTTAAATTCGAAAAAATTCAAATGAATTGGAAAAAATTCCGTTGATTTCAGTAAAATTGTAGTGCATTTAAAAAAAATCGGAGATTAGAAGAATTCGATGAAATTCTTAAAAATTCAACGTGAATGAAAAATAATTAAAAAATATGCAAAAACTCATTGAATTCAGTAAAATTGTAACGAGTTTGGAAAAATTCGAGGGAATTTGAAAGAATTTGACGAAATGTCTGAAAATCCAAGATGGGCTTACAAGCCCTCAGGAAGAATTGAACAAAAACTAATAACAATCCATTGAATTGAGTAGAATTGCTTGGATTTAGAAGAATGTAAGTAAATTAAAAAAAAAATCAAGAGAACTTCAAAGAATTCAAAAGAATTTAAAAGGATTCAGTAAATACTTATTATTTTTGTATGGTTATGAAAATATAATTTTCCTGAGATTCTTCAAAAAATTCAAAAAATTCAAAAAGATTCTTAAAGATTTCAAATATTATAAATAAATAATTATAAATTTTCAAAAAAAAGTTGAATCCTCAACTAGGAAAGAATATTTTTAACCAGTTGCATTTTGAATAAAAAAAGATTAAATTTTTACTAAAAGGAAAGAGTTTTTTACACAATATTTTCATTTTTTTAACCGAAAATATGAATTTTCATAAAAAGTTCATTTTCAACCAAATAGATTAATTTTCAACAAAATAGTTACATTTTTAACGAAAGTGATAAATGATCAAATAAAATGATGAATTCTTAACGAAATTCTTAGATTAATTTTCAACCTGAAAGATGCATTTTTAAATCAAAAATTTTCCAAATTTTCTGCCATAAAAGACGAATTCTCAACAAAATAGTTCAATTTTCAAACAAAGAGATACATTTTCAACTAAAGTGATGAATCTTCAACAAGATTAATTTTCTGTCAAAGAAACCAAATTTTCAACAATATACATGAATTTTTAACCCAAAAATATTAATGTTCGACAAAAAAGTTCATTTTGACCCAAGCAGTTAAATTTTCTACCAAGAAAGATTTAAATTTTCACCAAAAAAGACGAATTTTGAATAAAATATTCGAATTTTCAATCAAATAGTTCAATTTTCTCCTAATAAAAATCAGTTTTTAATCAAAAATGAAATAGTTACATTTTCAGATTGAAAAATTAATAAGATTTCAAGTGAAGTTACATTTTCAGATTGAAAAATTAATAAGATTTCAAGTGAATTCCAAACAAATATTTTTTAAATTACTTCAAATCTTTTTCAATCCTACGAAGTCTCTCACTTAATGCGAAGAAATTGTTTGAAATCCGTTAAAATAGTATAAAATTCTGTAAAATTCTATGAAATTTAATGTTTCATGAAATTATGGAAAATTAATTAAAATACCTTGAGAGCTTTTAAATGTCATAAAATCATTGAAATCTTGAGAAATCCCTTGACATTTTATAAATTTCTTGAAAATAACGTGAAATATTTTCAAATACACTAAAAATATTTAAAATATTTCAAAATTTCTTCCAATTATTGAAACCAATTAAGAATTCATTGGAATATTTAAATTCCCTTAAAATATTTAAGTACATTGGGAACCTTTATATTATTGAAACCAATAAAAAATTTCTTGGAACATTTAAAAATTCCCGTTAATATTTTAAATATTACATTTTTTTTAAATCCTTTAAAATGTTTTAAAGCATTTGAAAATCTCTTGAAAAAAAAAATACTTCAAATGTGTCAAATCCTATAAAATCTTGGGAAATATCTGAAAACTTTTTTAAATTTCTTTAAAATGCCTCAGAATTTTTAAAAATTCTCTACAATATTTCAAATCCTTCAAATTATTTAGATCAATTAAGAATTCGTTAGATTATTCAAAAATTCCTTAAAATATTTCAAATCCTTTAAAATCTTTTGAAATCCTTGAAATTCTTTAAATCTCTTGAAAATGCCTGGGAATCTTTTGAAACACCCTAAAAGTTTTTAGATCCTCTTGAAATCTTTTAAAATACCTTAAAATATTTCAAATTATTATAAATCTTTTAAATACCTGGGAATTTTTAAAAATAACCTAAAATATTTCAAATTATTTGAAAACCCTATTTATTTTTTTTAATCTTTTAAATGCATTGGAATCTTCGAAAATACCCCAAAATATGTCAAATCCTTGGAAATTACTTTAAATTATTGAAATCAGCGGAAAATATCCAAAAAATCTTGAAAATTCTTTACAATGTAAAAAATTCTTTGCAATTTACCTTCAAATAGTTGAAAATCTTTGAAATTATTCGTAATGATATTTCGTAAATGAATTCCTTGAAATCCATTAAAATATTATAAAATCTCGTGAAATTACATAAAAAATTTATTAAAAGGTCTTGAGAACAGTTAAAAATACCTCAATCTCATTGAAATCTTCTAAAATTCTGAGAAATTCTTTAAAACCTTATGAAGATTTGTTTAAATCCTTAGAATAATTCAAACCCTTGCTGGGAATTCCTTGAAAATTTTGTAATCTGTCGAAATGCTTTGGAATCTTTAAAAATACCGTAAAATCATTCAAATCTTCTGAAATCCCTTGAAATTTTTGGAAGCCCTTCAAAATTCCTTGGAAGTTTTAAAAATACTCTACAATCTTAAAAATTCTTTGAAATCCCATTTAATCTCTTCGAAATCTTTCGAAATACTTTGAAACTTTTAAAAGCTCTTGAAATTTCATTGGAATTTTGAAAATCCTTTGGAGTCCTTCCAAATTATTGAAATCTATACAAAATTCTTCTGAATTTCTTTAAATACCCTAAAATATTAAAACCCTTCGAAATATTTTTAAACCCCTTGGAATCTTTAAAAGTTTTGGAAAATTCCTTGAAATTTTTAAAAATACCCCAAAAATCTTTGAAATCTCTTCAAATTATTGAAACCTGTTGAAAATTTTTGAGATTTCAAAATAATTAAAGAAAATTCAGAAATTCCCTGACTTTCGCAATTTTTTTTCAAAATCCTTGACTCTTTCCTGACCAATAAAATTCCCTGACTTTTCCCTGATTTTCCGTGAACTTCGGCCACCCTGCCGTACCGAATACATTTTACATCAGTTTCATTTTCCTGCTCTGAGAAAGGAAACTTTACAAAATATAGTAGGGAAACAACTTTCTCAAAATTAAAAAGACAATAGAATAATATAATTATCATTGACCCCGAATATGATAATTTAGTTCTCAGACTTCACAATCATTTTCACTCATTTATGCAAGTAATTGCTTATAATTTCAAATAGTTTCTTTGAGTATGGGAGTATGACTTTCGTTATTACATTCCGGAGAATTTTTCTCATTGTGCTTTTAAAAAAAATATTTTAAGTATGAAAAATGCATGAAAATTTCCAAGGCAATCTAAGATCTACGTCATGTCAGCATGAACATCCAGTGTCGTGAATTTACGCCGTACCAACATTTTTCACATCAAGAGGACTTACACGTAATTACGAACTTAACTGCAATTATTTCGAAATTGCATCTCCAAGGACGTACTTTTATTGGTATTTCTGCCTACGTTTAAAGTCATTAATTTTATTTTTTAATGGTCAGAAACATGAATTCCGGGGTCTTAAGAGTTGTAACAAAAGATTAATAGTCCCAGTTAAAGAAAAATAATTTTTTTAGAAAAAATGGTATACTTTTGGTATCGCTTATTCAGGACGAAAAAAAATTATAGTATAGAAAAAAAACAATTTTCTTGAATATTAAGAACAATTAATCGAATTCCTTATAATTTAAACGATTCAGACTTTTATTTACTTCCAAATTTTTTAACTGTAAATAAGGGGGCACCAGTGGAATGATTTGTAGATTCTAAACTAGAAATATTCAATTTAAAATTGAGAAGTTTTTTAAAATTTCAATATAACAATAGTCTTTTATTCCAATAAATTATCACAACTTCCATCACAAATGATTCTTACATTGCAAGGGTTTATATAATTAACTATTGATTTTAAAATCGAAACCTTTTATTTCAATCTCTTTTAATATAATATTTTATTTTAATTGCAACTTACAAATTTTTATTCGAGAATGACTTTTAAAATTAAATCAATAATTATACTTTCTATACCTTTCATTATTTGAAAAATAATTTTAGTGTTTCATTTGGTCGGTAGAGCAAGAAATAATTTGAAATTTTTCAACCAAAGAGATAAATCTTTAACTAAAATGAAGAATCTTCAACCAAAAAAAAAATTAATTTTTGATGAAATTATTGAATTTTCAACCTAAAAATTGAAATTTCGACAACAAAATTTAATTATCAACCAAATATTTAAAATTGCTACCAAAGTACTTGCATTTTTAGCCCAAAAAGATGAATTTTTAACATAACAGGTGAATTTCAAACCAAAAAATGACTTTCACAGAATTTTCTGGAATTTTCTACAGAGTAGATTAATTTTTAACCAAATAATTGAATTTTTGACTAAAAACATGAATTTTTAACAAAAAAAGGTAATCGGCAATAAAATAGTTGAATTCTCTACCAGAATAGTTTCATTTTTAACCCAAAAATACGAATTTTCAACAAAGACAGTTCAATTTTTTACAAACAAGAGTAATTTCTAACCAGAAGATTAATTTCTCATCTAAAAAAATGAATTTTCAATAGAGTAAACGATTTTTAAATGAAGTGTTGTTGAATTTTTAACTAAAAATGATATATTATCAGCAAAACAGTTTGATTTTCAACAAAAAAGAAACATTTCAAACCAAAAATGCAATAGCTCTACTTTAAAAAAAATTAGTTTACGACAAAAAAAAACAGTTTTCAAGAAAATTAAATTTTCAACTAGAGAGATTAATTTTTAACATAAAATGGAATAGCTATATTTTCAATAAAAAATAAATCTTCTACAAAAGCAAAACAAATGTTCAACAAAATGGTTGAATTTTTAGCCAAAGAGATGAATTTTCAACCTAAATGATGAATCTTTAACTAGAATAGTTAAATTTTTAGTTAAAAAATGAATTTTTGACCAAAAAACAATGATTTTTCAATAAAGTAGTTAAATTTTCAACTAAAGTTATGCATTTTCACCCAAAAATGAATTATTAACAAAGTAGTTTAACTTTCAACCAAGTAATTGAACTTTCTACAATGTAAATTACTTTCTATAAAACAAATTAATTTTTAACCAAACAGTTGTATTTTCAACTAAAAAAGGAAAAATGTATGATAAAAAATAAAACAGTTAATTTTTCAGTTAAACAAATTAATTTTCAACCACAGAAAAAAGAATTTTCACCCAAATAGTGAAAAAATTTACCAAAATATTTTAATTATCAACAAAAAATATGCATTTTCACTCAAGAATATTAATGACGTATTTTTAACCAAATACATGGATTTTCAAATAAAAAATATCAGTTTACAATAAAAAAATGAAGTAGTTCAATTTTTAGTTGAATAAATTAATATTCAACCAATGAAAAACAAATTTTCAACCAAATAATTAAAAATTTCACGAACCTATTTCAATTTTAAACCAAAAACATGAATTTTCAAGCGAGAAGATTAATTTTCTAGAGAAAAAGGCGAATATTTGCCAAAATACATGAAATTTTAACTCGAATTACTTTGAATTGCCTGAATTACTTCGAATTATCGGGATAACAAGTGGATTACGCGGATTGCAGGTGGATTACTCCGCTTACAAGTGGATTACGGCGGATTACAAGTGTATTACCAAGGATTACAAGTGGATTACTGCAGATTACAAGTGGATTACTCCTGATTGCAAGTGGATTACGCCGGATTACAATTGGATTACTCCTGATTACAAGTGGATTACTTCGGATTAAAAGTGGATTACTCCGTATTACAAGTGTATTACCGCGGATTACACTAGATTAGTCGCATTACACCGGAATACTACTCTCTAAAAATGTATCAATGAAATGTCACTGATTGAAATCGTGATGATGTAGTCACTGAGAATCAGTGAATGAGCACTGGATGAATCAGTGAAGTAGTATCACTGCTTCAATATGAAGCTGATTTTACTGATTTTCCCAGTGCAAATACAAAAAAATCACTGATTTTTATATGAAAACCTGTATTACTGATTTAAACAGTGAAAATTCCACTGAATTAGTTTTAAAGAGGTAGTTTGGGTAACCGAGCGGTCTATAGCGGATTAGCATAGTTTTTTTCCCCTCCATTGAAAAAACTGGGGGTTAAATGAGGTTTCGGATCAAGTAAAAGTTGGCATCCTTTAGAGCTTAGGCTCCAAAGGAACTCTTTTTAAGGGTTCCTTTTTAGTTCGTTGATATCCGATGGATGGCCATTAGCGGGTGCCGGCGCTTTCAATTGCGCATGTGCCGAAAAACGCGGGCCTATTTGAAATCAATAAATACTATGAATAATAATCATACTTCATGTAATCATACTTTAATGCAAATTTTTCCCAATGCAATATTATTTAATCCGAATTATAAATCAAAATGTGCATCATTAACTTGTAAAATCTTCGAAGTGAGTCAAAGCAGAAGTGACAAAAAGGCTTTATTAGATCGATTTGAACCCATACTTTGGGTTCCTTCAGAAACCATTTCTCATTTTGGGTTCCTTTTCAACAATAGAGGTTCCATTTTGTTGCAGCTCCTTTGGAACCAAAAATCGGTTCTAATAGAAACCCCAGTTAATTCCGTGTCGCAAAAGGAATCTTCGGATCCACCATTGTCAGTGCTCGTTATTTGCAAGAGAAAATAGCACGGAAATGAGAATGTACGAAATACGTACCATTTATCATCAGAGCAAGAAACAAAGGGGTCACTGGGCTACAAAAATTGAACCAGGTGTGAACGTCACTTCGTGGAAAGGCATTTCTCCGCGCCTGGTGAAAGTACTCATAATCATATAATAATCATTGTAATAAGTGAAAGGTGACTCAATTAATCTTTGATTAATTTATATTTCTCTGTTGGTGGAAACTAGAACGATGTTCAATGTTCATTGTTGAGAAAATATTGTGGACTACATTCGCATGCAAAAAGCCAGCCGTAGGCTATTCATTCAAGTGAAGAGTGCAAATAGGTACCAACCAGGTAGCACACCTTGGAAAACGTGTGTGCAGAATGGTGTACTGTAGGTACTGCAGGTACTGTTCATACGTCATTAGGATCGCTGGAGGCGTGAAAACGGAGATTAGCAAAGCACCACCTGCTGCATTCCGATGGAGCCAACCAATTGGTCACGCAGGGGCACTTTATATTTACTCTCCTATGCAATATTCTAAGTACCTTCTTGCACTTTTTAAGCCTCAATAATCAAACAATTACATTCGCTACACTCGCTCGGATTCTCAGGGTGGCTGAAAAACTTCATTTTCAAATTCCACGACTTTTCCCTCATTTTTCCCTGGCCACTTTTTCATTTTGTCTTAACATTAATATTCAAAGATCAGCATTTTAATCTTCGAACATTTCTAACATAGAAAATTTTATAAACAAAACAATATGGGATTGAAATTAAAAAATGTATTTATTTAGTTCTACCAAGAAAGGTGACTCTTTTCTACCTTAAAACATGAATTTTCAATTCTTACGGACGAATCTTCAACAAAACTTTTGAATTTTTCATCAACTTTTTAGCAAAATAGTTCAATAGTTTCAACCTGATAGTTGAATTTTAAACGAAAGAAAATTAAATTTTATTTAAACAGTTGCATTTACAACCGAATATTAGTTGAATTTTCAAGGAAAAAAGGCGAATGTTTTAGAAAACCGTTGACTTTTAAATCACAAATAATGAATTTCTAAAAAAAATGTAATAATTGATATTACAACAACAACAAAAACAACAATTTTTCAGCAAAATAATTAAATTTGGAACAAAATAATTGAATTTTCATTTTAAAAAAGTTGAATTTTTAACCAAATAGTTGAATTTTCAACCCAGAAAGAGGAATTCTCAACAAAAAATATAATAGTTACATTTTTAACAATAAAAAATGAAATTTCTACCAAAAGAGCTAAACTTGAAAATCAAAAAGATTAATTTTCCACCATAAAGATCATTTTTCAACAAAATAATTAAATTTTCGACCAAGAAGATGACCTTTCGTATATTTTATAAAACCGTTAAATTTATATCCAAAAAGATGAAATTTCAACATAAAATATATATATACCATTAAACCATTTCCCTTTCAGGGTAGGCGTGACACTACCCGATTCGGGTAGTGTTTCTAGGTTTTTCTTGTAGTTATAAATAACTACAAGTGTGGGCTCACCACACCCACGATATAATAGTTGATATTTCAACCAAAAAACAAACAAAATGATTTTTTAACTAAATAGTTGAATTCTCAACAGAAAAAGGTGAAATTTCAATCTAAAAGGAAAAATATTCTGTCAAAATAGATGAATTTTCAAAAAAACGGTTGAATTTTACACAAAAAATATTACTTTTTAACAACAAAAATTAGCATTGGACAAAATAGTTGATTTTTTACCAGGTACTTGAATTTTCTAACTAAAAAGATGAATTTTAAACAACAAAAATTAATTTTCAATAAAAAAAATCAACCTGATAGTTGAATTTTGAACGAAAGAAAATTAATTTTTATTAAAACAGTTGCATTTACAACCAAATATTAGTTGAATTTTCAAGGTAAAAAGACGTATGTTTTAGAAAACCGTTGACTTTTAAATCACAGAAGATGAATTTCTAAAAAAAAGTGTAATAATTGATATTCCGTCCGAAAAAAAAGAACAAATTTTCAACAAAATAGTTAAATTTTTAACAAAATAATTAAATTTTCATTTTTAAAAAAGTTAAATTTTTAACCGAATAGTTGAATTTTCAACCCAGAAAGACGAATTCTCAACAAAAAATGTGATTTTTACATTTTTAACAATAAAAAATGAAATTTCTACCAAAAGAGCTAAACTTGAAAATCAAAAAGATTAATTTTCCACCATAAAGGTCATTTTTCAACAAAATAATTAAATTTTCAACAAAAAGATGAACTTTCGAATATTTTAGAAAACCGTTAAATTTATATCCAAAAAGATGAAATTTCAACATAAAATATATATATATATACCATTAAACCATTTCCCTTTCAGGGTAGGCGTGACACTACCCGATTCGGGTAGTGTTTCTAGGTTTTTCTTGTAGTTATAAATAACTACAAGTGTGGGCTCACCACACCCACGATGTGCCAACAGCACTCATGTCAGTATTCTTGAATGGTCACCCATCCAAGTACTAACCGCGTCCAAGGCTGCTTAACTTCAGTGATCTGACGAGAACTGGGTTTTTCAGCGTGGTATGGCCGTTGGCCAAATATAATAGTTGATATTTCAACCAAAAAACAAACAAAATGAATTTTTAACTAAATAGTTGAATTCTCAACAAAAAAAGGTGAAATTTCAATCCAAAAGGAAAAATATTCTCTCAAAATAGACAAATTTTCAAAAAAAAAAGACGGTTGAATCTTACACAAAAAATATTACTTTTTAACAAAATACTTGAATTTTTAACAACAAAAATTAGCATTGAACAAAATAGTTGATTTTTTACCAGGTACTTGAATTTTCTAACTAAAAAGATGCATTTTCAACAACAGAAATTAATTTTCAATAATAAAAAAAAATCAACCTGATAGTTGAATTTTGAACGAACGAAAATTAATTTTTATTAAAACAGTTGCATTTAAAACCAAATATTAGTTGAATTTTCAAAGTAAAAAGACGAATTTTTTATAAAACCGTTGACTTTTAAATCACAAAAGATGAATTTCTAAAAAAAGTGTAATAATTGATATTCCATCCGAAAAAAAGAACAAATTTTCAAGAAAATAGTTAAATTTTTAACAAAATAATTAAATTTTCATTTTAAAAAAGTTAAATTTTTAACCAAATAGTTGAATTTTCAACCCAGAAAGACGAATTCTCAACAAAAAATGTGATTTTTACATTTTTAACAATAAAAAATGAAATTTCTACCAAAAGAGCTGAACTTGAAAATCAAAAAGATTAATTTTCCACCATAAAGATTATTTTTTGACAAAATAATTAAATTTTCAATTAAATATTTAAATTTTCAACATGATAATTGAATTTTTATCAAATAGTTTAATTTTTAACCAAATAGTTGAATTCTAAACATAAAATGGATTACTTGCATTTCTAATAAATGTATGAAATTTCTACCAAATGAAATTAATTTTAAAACCAAGAAGATTTATTTATCACATTAAAAGATAACTTTTCAACATAATACATGAATTCTCAACCAAATAGTTGAATTTTCAAGCTAAAAAGTTAAATGTTTTAGAAACCCGTTGAATATTAAACCCGAATAGCTGGATTTTCCACAAAAAGTTTAATTTTCAATCAATAAACATGAATTTTAACCGAATCATAGAATTTCCAACAACAAATTAATTTTTAACCAGTTAAATTTAGAACTAAATAGTTCAACTTTAAAGTAAAGATGCAAATTTTAGATGAAAGTTAAATTTTGAGAAAAAAAAATATTGTCAACAAATAAAACAAATTTTAAACAAAACAGCCCAATTTCTAACCAAAGAGATGAATTTTCATCTAAAAACGAATTATCGACCACAGAGATGGACTTTCAACAAAAATCAATTTTTTAACAAAAAAGAAAACCAAGCAGATCAATTTTCCATTAACGAAAAAACAATTTTTCAACAAAAAACTTGATTCTTCAAACATAGTTAAATTTTTAACTCAAAAAGATAAAATTCAAATAAAAAAAAAATTAATTTCCAACAAATAAAAGTATTTTCAATAAAATAGTCCAATTTTCAACCAGAGATGAATTTTCAACTAAAATGATGAATTATCAACAACAAAAAATTACTTTTTATCATAGTGGTTCACCATTCAACAAAGCTGTTCAGTTTTCAACCAACAAATATAATTTTTCGACGAATAACATAATAGTAGATATTTCAATCAAAACAGATTTCAATTTTAAATAAAAAAAAGTTGAGTTGGACCAAAATAAATGAATTTTCAACAAAATAGTTGAATCCTAAACCAAAGAAAATCAATTTTCAGCCGGAATGAAAGTGAAGTTTTTTGATGACTGAATTTTTATTAGATTCAAACTGAAATTGTTCAATCACGAAGCGTTAAATTTTAAATAATGTTTTGAAGAATTTGAGAAGAATTTATTAAACTTAAAAATGTCCAAGGTAGAAAGCATCAGCAATTGAAACTATTTCAATTTTAAATTCTCAAATACAAATGGCTCCTTTTTTGTAATTATCTAAATAAATCAAAATATTCCAAAAGAAACCTGGCTTGAAAATCCCACGCCTAATTTTAAGAGAATGTCGTGCCTAATACTTTTTAAAGATCCAGTCAATTCTATTCAATTTCAACACATTCTACTAATCGCAGACTAATTCACCAACAATTTATTGTAAAATTATTAGTCAACGCAAATGTAAAGGACTTTTCAACAATTATTCAATCCTAAAAAAATCTCATTGTTATTATAGAAATTGTTTAAATTCCGGAATTATATAATCATATTATTGATTGGTAGCAAATAAACTTTATTTTCAAAATTCCCTGACTTCTCTGGCCAGTGTTTTATTTTCCGAACTTGAAGACAAGAAGTCAAATCTTTTCAAATTTTTGATAAAAATAAAAATGTTTTAAATTTATTAGTGGAGTCAATTGATAGTTTCTTGTATAAAAATACCCTGATTCTTGTAAATTTGTTTGCAAAATCCCTGATTTTTCCCTGATTTCCAGATTTTCCCTGGCCTGCGGCCGTTCTGATATCAGAGATAAAAATTTCAATATCAAAAGTTAAGCTTTCGTTCTTTCAAGGCAAACATAATTTAACTAGGAATGCTATTTAGTATTTGAATGACGGGTTTTGTTGCTCAGTTAGTTATTTAAATACGTCGTAAAATGAACTCACCGAGAGAAAATAGCGTCATAGTCTTCCGTTTCCTATTAGGAAGGAAATGTCTTTATGGCATATCGAAAGTGTGAGAATATTGCTTACACCCTTCAACAGCTCTTAAAAGTAAGTCCGCAATTTTTGCTTTCGACTCTAAAAGAGAATAAATTTGAATAATTTGGTTTCCATGAATTTAAATAACTTTATTTTATTCTCGAATTACTCAGAATGTAATTTGTAAGTTTATAGGAATTTTATTAAGTTTTAATTCAAGTTAAGTAATACTAATAGATACCAAAGTGTAATTTTAAAATTTATTTATGCAGGTATAGAAGTGTATGTCTCCTTGCATTTGAAAATTATAGATATGAATGAAATTTATTTATTTAATAATAATAAAATTTTATAATAATAAATATAACCAACAAGATTACGAAATTTATAGTATTCTTAGGCACATTTTGAGGATAAAAGATACTTTGTTGGCTGAGATTATAAAAGAATAATGTATTAATTTCGCAGATGCGTCGTGGCATCAGAACATTATATGCGGTAATTTGCGATAATTAATTTTTGGACGTGACATACTTAGTATCATACATTTAGTTTCAATATGAAATAAAAAAAATCTTATGAATTCCAAAAGAAAAAAAATGTTGAAAAAAGTTACCTTTACTTTTTATTTAAATTGTAAAATAACCAAAAAAATATTTTTATTATATAGATTCAATTCTTTCATTTCTTTAATTCTTATAAACAAATCAATAAATTCTCTTATTTATTCATAGTAGTGTAAAAAAAGTAACTCTGTTTACAACAATTTGTTGATGAAAAAATAAAGGTTTCTATTAAATGAAAATTTGTCGTAGGTTAAAAACTGCAAAATAAGTGCATTTCATCTGAAAAATGTTGACAACAATAATAATTGTGTTTTGATTTAAATATATTGTGTTAAATTATTATTCTTGAGATGAAAAAAAATAATTTCGCGGAATTATTATAACAAACACAATTATTATCGTATAGTATACTTTAAAAAAACAATCAGTACAAACAATGCATTCAAACACAGAAAATGCAGCACATTCCCGTTCTATTCATTAATATTTATAATAATAATTGTTATCAACAATTGTTATAAATAAATTCACTTACTGATTGAAAGCAGTCCTAAATAGGTGAATTTGTTTACAACAATTGTTGACTGCAATCTATCATATCCGAATATTATTCTTGACATGGAAAAAATATGTCGCAGAAAAGAAAAGTTTTCTGCGACGAAGTCAGTACAAATAATCCATTCAAACACAGATAATGCTGCCGAAGTCAAGTTTTGTTCATTAAGATTTGTTTACAATATTAAAAAAAAAAATTAAATAACAATCAATAATAAAAATTGTCATTCATCGAAAGTAAATTTACTAATGCTGTGGAGTTTTTGAGGAAATGTCATTAAAGAGGGCAAAAGAATTAGCACAAATATAAAAAAATATTTTTTTGTGTGTGCATTTTGAAACTTGAATAACAAACTAAAAATTGAGTTTGAAAAAAAAATTCGAAAAACGGTTAAGAAATGCGACCTCTGGAACTTTTCAAACCAAAAATCTCACTTTTACTTTATTGTGCAGTCTGCATTCTCTTTCAGATATCAGATAAAATTCTAAACTGGAAACAGGTATTTGCTAGATATGAAAAAATGTGATTTTTTAATTAAATCACTTCCTGTGAATAATAATTTTTCTCATGACTCATGCAACTTTGCAGAAATGTCTTATTTACATGGGCATTCTTGTCACGCCTCAATTCATCAGCAAATTATTTGATGAACTGTTCAAATAAATATCTGAAGACTTCAGCAATATTCGTGAGAAAGTATCTGAAGTCATTCGTCAATAAAATTCCTGTCTTTACGAAAATCTACTATAAGGTGGAAAAGTGTATAGTTATCAAATTATTGTTCTTCACAGAGAAAATTACCCAGCATCTACAGTTTACAACCTGTACTCGTTTATCATTCAGATGCAATACTGCTATAGGTAAATGCTACACAAAGTATGTACCATATTACGGTAAATTTTATCTAAATATTATCTAAATCTTTATTAGCTTCGTGGTTAAGGCTCATGCAATTTCTGAAGCGTTACCTTAATAATTATAAATCATTCAAATGTTTATTGATATTTCTAATTTATGGCAAGAAATAAGACAAATGGGACAACATAATGTAATTGATTATATAATGTTTAAACCTTTCTTGACCACAAGTTTATGAAAATTTCTGTTGTATTTCATTTATTGTTTTTATTTTTGCTTCCAAGAGTCTCATTTTTAATCATCCATTACAAAAACAAATGATTTCTTCACATTGTTTGTTGTTGTTATCTGGAAGATGTAATCATTTTATACTCAAGTGAAGTAGCAAATATAAACAAACTCAATTTGCATTTAATTTCCTGTTTCTTATCAATTTTGTTGAATTCTTCCAGGAAAAATGATTTATGTGTAAATGATATTTCTAAAGTACGATAGAATTTCAAGCGATACAGTGAAAAAATTTTTAATTATAACAATTACGTCTCACAGGGGCAAATATCTGTTTTATTCACAAAAATGAATGAGTTCTGGAACACATTTTTTCTGGACTTGACTTATTGATGAAAGGCCATTTCCACACAATTTCCAATCGATGATAGAGATCGATTGCAAGGAAATCCTGAGCGTTCTTCTTGCGTGAATTTTCACGGTGAGCACTTCTATTTCTCAATAAACTTGTGGGAACGAATCAACCTTTAGAAATTGAAAACTTCCAATGACTGAAGCGCGCTCACATAAGAAAATTTTCACTTTTTTCAAATCATTACCTCCATCTGACTCTACTTGTAATTAGATCAAAGTGGTTTTACATTTATGAAAAGTTAACAAAACTATTATTGATGCTGATAATTTATTAATATTTATTTCGTAACTTTCATTTTTATTATTTTATTATCAGATCACATTGAACGAAACCAGAAAAAAAAACAAGATTTACCACAATAATAAATAAAATGCTTAAAATGCTCTCAAAATAGGGGAAACAGGGTGATATTTTCTCGTGAATAGAGGAATAATAGGGCAATAAATTCTTTTTAATAAAATTAATGTAACTACTATATTCCTAAGATTTCCAATAAAAATATATTGCAATTTCAACAAAAAAAATATGCCTACAATGATGATTTTTCAACCAAATGATCTAATATTCAAACGAAAAACATTAAACTTCAACCAAAAAAAGTTACATTTTATACCAAAAAAGATTAATGTTCTATCAAAAGAGTTTTTAAACAAATAAATTAATTTTCAACCAAGCATTTGCATTTTTAAAAAAATATTTGAATTTTCAAGCAAAAGGGACGAATTTTGAAAAAAAAGTTAAGTTTTTTATCAAGTAGTTCAATTTTCAATCTACAAAGATGAATTTCAAAAACCATGAAGAAAAATTTCCAATGTAAGAATTGAATTTGCAACCAAGAAAGATTTCTTTGTCAAGATGGAAGAAAAATTAACTACATTGTGTTGAACTTCCAACCCAAAAAGACAAATTTTCAATCCAAAAAGACGATTTTTCTACAAAACAGTTGAATGCTCAGAATAGCTGAATCCTTAACCAAAATAGATTATTTTTTAATAAAAAAGTAAAAATCCAAAAAAGATGAAACTGCTACCAGAAGAGATGAATGTTCAAATCAAAAAGACGCAACATCAACAAACAAAAAAATTTCAACAAAATATTAAAATTTTCAACCAAAAAGATAAATCTTTAACCATAAAAATGTATTTTTTTATAAAGTACTTGAACATTCAAGCAAGTAATTGAATTTTCAACAAACAAACATAAAATGCATTGTTAACGAAAAAGATTAATTATCTACAAAAAATGTTAATTTTTTACTACTAAATAGTTGAATTTTCAGATGAAAAAGATCAATTCTCAACCAAAAATGAAATAGTTAGATTTTCAGTACAAAAAAAAAAGATTTTTCAACAAAAAGCAACTAATTTTGAACAAAACAGATACATTTTCAACCAAACAGATGAATCTTCAACTAAAAAATGAATTTTTCACAAAGTACTTGAACTTTCAACCAATAAGTAATTAAATTTTCAACCAAAAATATGACTTTTTAAGAAAATATTTGAGTTTTCAACAATATAATTAAGTTGTCAACCAAAAACAGTTGCATTTTTATCCAAAAATGATAAATGTTCTATCAAAAGAAATAAATTTTCAATAAAAGAGTTGAATTTTCAAGCTAAAAAGTCAAATTTGAAGAAAAATTGAACTTTTAAACCCTAAAAGACAAATTTTCAAGCCAAAAAGACGATTTTTCTACAAAACAGTTGAATTCTCAACCTGAAAATATTCAACACAAAAGTCCTTTTTTAACCAAACAGCTTAATTTTCAACTAAGTAGTTGGATTTTTCAAGAAACTGTTCAAATTTCAAACCAAAAAGACGATTTTCCTGCAAAACAGTGGAATTTTTAATCCAAAAATATGAATTTTTAACAAAAAAGTTAATTTTTGACCAAATAGTTGAGTTTTCAACAGAATAGCTGAATCCTTAACCAAAATAGATTATTTTTCAATAACAAAGTAAAAATCCAAAAAAGATGAAACTTCTATCAGAAGAGATGAATTTTCTAAGCAAAAAGTCGCACCATCAACAAACAAAAAAATTTCAACAACATATTAAAATTTTCAACCAAAAAGATAAATCTTCAACCATAAAAATGTATTTTTTTATAAAGTACTTGAACATTCAACCAAGTAATTGAATTTTTAACAGCAACAAAAGAATTTTTAACGAAGAAGATTAATTATCTACCAAAAATGTTAATTTTTTGCTACTAAATAGTTGAATTTTCAGACGAAAAAGATCAATTCTCAACCAAAAATGAAATAGTTAGATTTTCAGCATAAAAAAAAGGATTTTTCAACAACAAAAAAACTAAATTTCAATAAAATAGTTACATTTTCAAGCAAAGAGATGAATCTTCAACTACAACAAAAATTTTCAACAAGGTACTTGAACGCTCAACCAATAAGTAATTAAATTTTCAACCAAAAATATGACTTTTTAAGAAAATATTTGAATTTTCAACAATATAATTAAATTTTCAACCGAAAACAATTGCATTTTTACCAAAAAAGATCAATGTTCTATCAAAAGAAATAAATTTTCAACAAAAGAGTAAAATTTTCAAGCTAAGAAGTCGAATTAAAAAAATTGAACTTTTCAACCCGTGAAAATGAACATTCAACAAAAAATTTAATTATAAACCAGGAAAGATGAATCTTCAATCGAGAAGATTAATTTTTCACCAAAAAATACGAATTTCCAACCAAATAGTTCGACTTTTAACGAAGCAGTTGAGTGTTTGCCAAAAAAGATGACTTTTCAACAAAATAGGTAGTTGAATCTTCAAACAAAAAAAAAAAATTCAACCAAAAGTGATGAATTCTGAACCGAACATATAATAGTAGACTTTTTAATTAAGAAGAATTAGCTTTCAAACCAAAAAATTACTTTTCTACCAAAAAATGAATTCTCAATCCAAAAGGATGAATTTTCCAAGATGAATTCTGAACCCGGTTTTGGTTGACTCATTCCTTTTTTAGTTTTTTCCTTTTTTTTTGTTATGTATTTATCTCTAATGAGCCGTAAAGGAGAGAGTTAGAAATCTAATTTCGATTTCTGATCTTTTTCGTGTTCTGATTTTGGTCCATAAAATGGTTCACAAGAAAGTAGATGTTATTTCGATCTTAAGAGAATTTTTAAAGGAGAGACACTAATTGTAAGATTCGTTCCAATTTGCAGGGTTGCCTATGAATGGCGATAAGATTGCTTTTAACTGAGTCATAAGTGTTTGCCTCAATTCATCGAAAGATATCAATGTTTTGTTTAAAACATAATAATCTGACTAGATTGGTTTAGAATCAAGCACAACTAATAGTAGAATTTTCCACACACAAAAAAAAGAACTTTTAACCAAAAATTGTTGGATTTTCATGATGGGTTCTATTAGTTCAGTTCCTATTTGAGCGAAAAAACAATTCTTCAAAAAAGGGGCAAAGGGGAATACACGAAAAAAAATTTTTCGTGAAAAAGTCACGAACTTGTAGCTAGGTCTCGGATACGAGATAAAAAAATGAAACATTACATCCTTATTTCTATGAGAAATTTATGGATAAATTTCGAAGTTTTTGACGAACAGTTCAAATTTCCTGCGAACTGTTCCTAAAAATTTCAGACTGAAATATAAAAAGGAAAAATTTTATTTGTGCGATTTAATTTATATTAATTTATAACTTCGCATCTCAGAAGATTCGAACCCTCAAAGACTGCTGCCTCACCAGTTTCTAAACATAAACCAGGAGTGCGTAAACACGCGCAGCCATCAAGGCCAAACAAAATAGGTATTATAAAATGTCTAGCCACTCGTCCGACGAGCTGGAAGCACACTTACGAGCGCACACGCACCGCGGGTTTGGGCGAGCGTGCGTGCAGGCCACGTACAGGCAAGCCTACTTTCCAGTTCCCAGATTTGTCGGGCAAGCTCGTGAGTGCTCTGAGAATCTTTTCCCACTCACTCGTAATATTTTTGTGATTATTCACGTAAAAAAAAGCGATGAACCGTTTTAGAATTTTCACATCGAGTTTGTCAATTCTTTCTCAAAGTTCGCAAATTATTTACGAAAATACATCAATATCCGATGATTTTTTCTCATATCCGAGACCTAGCTACTAGTTCGTCACTTTTTTACGGATAAATTTTTTCCGTGTAGTGGAAAGAGTGTGAAATCTGGATATGAACCGGCACTCCTAAAAAACCCATGGGGTATTTTTATTTTTGAAAGTTGCGACTGTCACGGTCGTTAAATATTATTGGACAAGGGCTGGGTTCGATGATAATAAAAACACGTGGGATGGGCTCGCCGATCGAGAATACAGAGGCTCAACCGACAATCAGACTTGAGATTGCATAGTACGATTACTCGGTGAATCGAAATCGTATCACGGCTTCATTGACTACATGAAATTGAACGACTGATCGATATCTGAAGGGCTCGACTTCTCTATACAGAACTATATCTTGGATCTCGCAAATCGATCTTGATTTTTCAACCGATCTTCAATCAGTAAATCGAACATCATCAGTTTTATCAGGATCGATTCTGGGAAGTATCTACAAGAAAATTAACTTGCTCGTCTTCTATCAGCAATCGCTTCTTTTATGAATGTATTTTCTTCACTGATAAGAATACCGGATGAATGTCCGATATGACTAATTGTAGTAAAATGAAGCCGATTTGCTTTCTCAGAAGAGTTGAGTAAATTTCTTTCTTAGATAGCATTTTTTTTATTTTTACATAAAATAATATAAATTTTATCAAGATAGGAAACAAACAAAAGATTAGTATTGTTTCGTGTATCACGCAATTTTTAAATTAAAATATAATATTAATATTATTACCAAATTTTTGTAAAATTATATCTTTACTTCAAAATTAATATATAATATTTTTGCGAAATATATAAACAATCAAACTGCAGAATTCAAAGAAAAACACTAGCGTAACCTAATGTTGTTAAAAAGGGTTTATTATTGTTTAAATATTATGAATATTCTTTGAAATCTGATAATTTGTCATTAACAAATGTAATTGCAGACGAAAAACCCCAACATAACGTAACAAAAAATTATTTAAGATTACAAAATCTTCTTTTATACCTAATTTTTTTTTTAACAAATAGATCAATCAGAGTTGTGATTTTTTAAATCTCATTAATTCCCTAGTGACAGTCCATTGGATGAATATTAATTTGCCAAAACTTTATTTTCCACTGGCGACCCACTTAAAAAAAATCCTTTTCTCATTTTTTATGGACTGAAATGTTTATTGATACAATCCCCATGTAAAATTATGTAAATATTACATTTTTAACACTTGTTTTTAATGAAAGATTATCTTTTTTCTCGATATTTCAACGGTTCAAAACGTAATTTTCAATTTTCATTATTTTTCAACAGTTGAATCTTCAAGATTGGAATTTTCAAAAGTTCAATTTTAAACTGTTGAAAATGGAAGAAAATCAAAAGTTGACTTTACAGCAGTTAAAAATTTAATTTTTTCAGACGAAAAACAATAACAAAATCCAAAGTTGTTCAAAGATGATAAATTTTTTTCAAATTATAATTGTTTTTGTTTAAAAATACCAATTTTTGATATGAAACGGCAACCTAATGTAAAATTGTTAATAAATTATGAATCTTGTTTAAAACCTAATATTTCTTGAATAAAAGTGTCAATTTCCGACGAGAAATAGTAACCGAATCCGGAAATTGTTCAAGGTTGTAAATTACATTATTTTAAACAAAAATCATTGGATTAAAATTTAATTATTTCTGTTTAAAAATAACATTTTCAGGTGAAACACGCTAAAATAACATAAAGTTGTTGTACAGTGGTACATATTATTTGAAATATAATAATTTCTTATTAAAAATACTAATATTTTCCGAAGAAAAACACTAACATAGTATAACAGAAAATGGTTAAGAATTGTAAATCTTCTACAAAAGCTAATGATTTTTGTTTAAGACAATAAATTTCATTTGAAAAACGTTAATATAACCTAAAATTTTTCATAAATTGTGAATCTTCTTTCAAAGCTATATTGAAAATTGTTAGCTTAATCTACAATTGTACAAAAATATTTAACTTCTTTGAAATGTAATTATTTTTTACTAAAAATACCGTCTTCTGGTGGAAAACGCCAACATAACCAAAAACAACATTCTTAAATGTTGTTAATCTTCTTTGAAATATAATTTTTTTTACTAAAAAAAAACAATTGCCGACTAAAAACAAATTATAATTTTTGTTTGAAAATACCAATTTTCAATGTAAAACGCCAACGCGTCCTTAAATTATTAAAAAATTATTAACATACCAAATTTAATATTTTTTTTTAATGTCAATTTCCGTTAAAATTGGGAATTTTGATAATGATGTTTGTTTTAAATTGCTAATTTTCGGTGATAAAAACTAAAACAACCTAAAACTTTTAGAAATTTTAAGTCATCGAAAATTTATGATTTTATATTCAAATTCTTTTTTGAAAATTCCAATTTCCAGCGAAAAACAACATAAACGAACTGTCCACCGTGACGGAATTTTCCATAAGACAACCCCTTTTCCAACACGTTTAGGGCTAAAGTTACGGAAAATTCCCTAATGCTAGCCTTAGCGCTAAGCTAAAATAATATATAAATATATATATATAATCTATAAATAATTATTATAATAATTTGAATGTTTTAATTTAACCAGGGATATGTTTAAAAAAATGATTTTTCTTATCAAAAGGGATGATTTGTAGATTTAATTTTCAAATGTAAGATATAAAACAACTTCAAGTAATGAAACCAATTTTTTAAAGATACTAATCGAATCAGTGAAAACTGGGTCACAAAAATTAATCACACTTAACTCATTTATATTTATAGAATAAAGAAACACTAATCTACAAATTATATACGTTTTTTTTTAATAATTTTTGATTTCAAACAATAGAAGTTTTATAAAAATGGTCCTAAATTTATTACTTGAATTAACTTCGCAGAAACTTTTATGTATTCGAAAATTATGCAATTGTTTTATCTCAAACAATAATATAAACATTATGAAAAAAACACTTCCGTATTATATCGCTATATATCTTTGACTCTTCACGCGTTTTTCTCGATTTTCGAGTTCAACTCCACTAAGGAATTCTACTTATAAAACATTTGTTTATACCCTAATTATAATTAGAATAGGAATAATTTGTTTATTGTTGACATACCTATATAAACACTGGATGGGAGAATAACTCTGATGTTAATCCTGACACTGCCACACAACCAAATTGCACAAATTCAACCCAAAAGTTTAAAAAAATGAATACCGATTGGTTAGATAAAAAAACCGGTTGATCTATGGATCAAAAAATCGAGCGGGAAATTATAAATCGCGATCGAGCATCCAGACCGGTGCTGAACCGACTGAGTAGTTGGTAGTCAGCACGCTTGCATCAACACCACAACCACTTCCACAGCCTCTTTTCCAGCTCCATTCTAACCATATTCCACCACTCTTTAATCTTTCCTGGCCAGGTGCGTGCAACCGGCCTAAAAATTTTTTAAGTGTGGAGATTCGCCGTAGAGGGCGCCCTCGGCCGGGAGAAAAGTTATCAAGAATTTCGGATAGGATTCTGATAAAAAAGTTCAAATAAAGACTAATGTTATCAACAATATGGTTCGTTAAAATAGATCTTTAGAGTTGTCAAGAAATTATATTAGAAATTGTTTAAAAAAATAATGTAACAATTGGGATATTTTTTAGTCTGAAAATAGAGGAAACTGAAAGTGGTCATCAGTTATTTGTTGCATACTTTATTACAATTTTTAGTAGGAGTCAAATTCAAATATAGTAAATTTTAAATAATTGTGCGACCTACCTTATCGAATGAAGGTAAGAAGCTTGGATTCTGTTCGTGATAAATAATCAATTGCAAAATTTTCTTTCATCTTTTCTAATTTTCATTTTGAAAATACATAATGCAAAATAACAAATGTTTCCTTGAATTTAAATATTTGAAAAATAATTTTATTCCAAAATAATGCTCCCTTAAATTTTCAGTTAAAAAAATTAATTTTGAATGAGAACAAAAATAATTTTCAACAAAATAGTTGAATTTACAAGCAGAGATGACTTTTAAAAAAAATATGCCCAAATGAGAATGTAAAACCTAATATTTAACCAGTGTCTTTTAATTTTTTTTAAGTGAACTTTTAACCGAATAGATAAATTTTCGAGCCAACAAGAGGAATTTTTTCGAAGATAGTTGAATTTTCAATAAGAAATTTAATTTTCAACGAAAAAAGGTCCACCATAAAAAATGAATTTTCAATGTGAGAGAGAGACTCAACTAAACAGTTGAATTTTCAACATAATAATAATTCTCTCAACAAAATAGATGGATTTTTAACTGATGACTGAATTTTTAACGAACAAAAATAAATTTTCAACTAATAAGGGGATTAATTTTCTACCAAAAAGGACCAATTTTTAACAAAATACATAAATATTTCACAAAATAGTTGAATTTTGACTAAAAAAAAAGTTTTAACCAAAAATGGAATAGTTCATTTTTCGATTTACAAACTACTTTTCAAAAAAAAGAATCGAATTTTTAACCATTTTAATTCAACGAAAAAAGAAGAATTTAGAACATAATATAGTTGAATCCTCAACCAAAAAGATGATTTATCAACAAAAAACATTAATTTTTTAACCAAAAAGACCAATTTTCAACGAAATAGTTGAATTTTCAACTAAAACGATCAATATTCTCAACCAAAAATGGAATAGTTAAATTTACAATTAAAAAACGGATTTTCAAACAAAATTAATAATTTTCAACAAAATAGTTAATTTTTCAACTAAAAATATGAATCTTAAACCAAAAATATATTTCTTACAAAGTATTTGTAGTTTCAACCAAATAATTGAATTTTCAACCCAAAAAAGACTTTTTAACAAAATAGTTACATTTTCAACAGAATATTTAAATTTTCAACAATAGAATTAAATTTTTGAACTAAAATAGATGAATTTTGAACCAAAAATATAATAGTTGCCTTTTCAATTCTAAAAAACTGATTTTCAAAAATAAATAATAATTTTCGAAAAAGATAATAATTTTCAATAAAAAAAAATAATTTTCAACAAAATAGTTAAATTTACAACCAGAGATGACTTTAAAAAAAAATGCGCGTATGAGAATGTAAAAATTAATATATAATCAGTGTCTTTTAACTTTTTTAAAGTGAACTTTCAACCGAATAGTTAAATTTTCGAGCCAAAAAGACGAATTTTTTCGAAGATAGTTGAATTTTCAACAAGAAATTTAATTTTCAATGAAAAAAGGTCTACCATAAAAGATTAATTTTCTACCAAAAAGGACAAATTTTCAACAAAATACATAAATATTTAACCAAATAGTTGCATTTTTAATAAAAAAAAAGGTTTCAACCAAACTATGGAATAGTTAATTTTTCGATTTACAAACTACTTTTCAACAAAAAGGAACGAATTTTTAACCATTTTAATTCAACGAAAAAGAAGAATTTAGAACATAGTAGTTGAATCCTTAACCAAAAAGACAAATTTTCAACGAAATTGTTGAATTTTCAACTAAAAACGATCAATATTCTCAACCAAAAAAAAAAAAAATAGTTAAATCTATAATTAAAAAAACAAATTTTCAAACAAAAATAATAATTTTCAACAAAATAGTTAATTTTATAACTAAAAATATGAATCTTAAACCAAAAATGTATTTCTTACAAAGTAGTTGTAGTTTCAACCAAATAATTGAATTTTCAACCCAAAAAAGACTTTTAAACAAAATAGTTCAATTTTCAACAAAATATTTAAATTTTCAACAATAGAATGAAGTTTTGAACTAAAAGAGATGAATTTTGAACCAAAAATATAATAGTTGCCTTTTCAATTCTGAAAAACTAATTTTCAAAAAGAAATAATAATTTTCGATAGAGGATAATAATTTTCAATAAAAAAAATAATTTTCTACAAAATAGTTCAATTTTGAACTAAATATATGAATCTTTATATATTGCATGTTCAAAAAATACTTCACTTTTTAACCAGATAGTTGAGAATGTAATAGTCAAATTTTCAGTTAAAAACATTTTTAATTAAAAAAAAAAAACGAATTTTTAATAAAGTAGTTAATATTTCAACCCAAAGATGACTTTAACAAAACAAGAAATATTTTCGAAAGAAAATGTATGAATCAATTTTCAACTAAATAGTGTCATTTCCAACCAAACAGTTGAACTTTTAAGCAAAATAGACCAATTTTCAACAAAATAGTTAATTTTTTGACCGTATTTTTTCAAATTTTTCGAATTTTTAAACCAAAATGACGATTTTTTAGGCCTGTCGAATTTTCAACAAAAAAGTTTATTTACAACCAAGAAAGACGAATTCTCAACCAAGAACGATGACTCTTCTACTGTAAAAAATAAATTTTTAATCCAAAAGGACAAATTTTCAACAAGCTGAATTTCAGACAAAAAAATTATACAACCAAACAGTTACATTTTCAACAAAATAGTTGAATTTTTAACCCACAAAGTTGATTTTTGAACCAAGAAGATTAATTTTCTACCAAATGACAAATTTTCAACAAACGTGCTACATGAATATTCCACCAAACAGTTAAGCTTTCGATTAAAAAAGATATGTTTTTAACGAAAAATGGAATATTAAATTTTTGAATTTAAGAATTACTTTTTAACAATAAAAAAAAACGAATTTTCTACAAGTTGAATTCAAAGAAAAAAGAAGAATTTTTAACATGATAGTTGAATCCTCAACCGAAAGGATTATTTTTTAACAAACAAAATTGTCTACCAAAAAGACGAAATTTCAATGAAATAGTTGAATTTTCAACTAATAAAAGATAAACTCTGAACCAAAAATGGAATAGTTAAATTTACAGTTAAAAACGAATTTTCAACAAAAAAAAACTAACTTTCAACAAAATTTTTCAATTTTTAGATAAAGATAGGAATCTTCAAACCAAAAAAAAATGAATTTTCTACAAAATAGTTGAAGTTTCAGCCAAGTAATTGATTTTTCAGCTAAAAAAGAGGTCTTTTTAACAAATTAGTTATATTTTAAAGAAAGTTTATGAATTGTCGACCAAAAGATGTGGATTCTGAACCAATAATAGATTTGCCTTTTCAATTTTAAAAGATTAATTTCAACAAAATTGTTAAATTTTCAACTAAGCAGATGAATCTTTATATATCACATGTGCCACACAATACTTGAATTTTCAACCAAATAGTTGAAAATGGAATAGTTAAATTTTCGGTTAAAAAAAGGGAAAAAAGGATTGTCAGCAAAATAGTTTTATTATCCACAATATAGTTGAATTTTCACTTAAAACAAAAAAATTAATTTTCAGCCAAATAAAATAAATTTTCTACCAAATAGTTCAATTTTCAACTAAACCGATGAATTTTCAACAAAGAAGATAAATTTTAAACCGGACGTGGAATACTTTATTTTCAATAAAAAAAAAATTAATTTTGAACCAAAGAAAATAATTTTTAAAATTTAATAAAATTGCTGAACTTTGAAAGAAGATGTTCTATTAACTAAAATGACCAATCATCAATAAAAAAATGAATTTTTAGAAAAGTAGTTAAATCCTCAACAAAAACAGATTAATTTCCAAGAGAACAGTTGAATCTTCAACCAAAAAGAATGAATTTTTAACAAAATAATAAAATTAACTTCAACTTAAGTTTATCGAAAATTTCCTGAGTCTTTCAGATTTTCCCTGACAATGCCTGACTTTTTTGAATAGTAGGAACTCTGCATTTTAACGTTTCAAAAAAACTTTACAATATTTTTACTAAACAATCATTACCTGATAGTGATCACTTGATTTGAAAAAAAAATCTGTTGTCATTTTTGATATTCTGAGTTTTTAATATGGTTGAACATTTGAAATTTTTTTGACAATAAACAATAGGTGAAATAAAATGTAAAGTTAGTATCAACAAAAAATATAACAAAGGCGTTACTTTTTAGGGATAAAGTGCTGAACAATGATAAATAGAGAAAATAAAAGTATAATATTATAAATGGTGTGATAATAAACTTCAAATATTCTGCTTGTGATAAACTTGACGCCTATGTATTGGCAACCACTCATACTTCGGAGAAAATATTCAGTTACTCATAATATGAGCTTTATTTTTATTTTATTTTTATTCACTTATTAAGTGAATAAAAGTAAAATAAAAATAAACGGAACATAAAAATGATCATTTGTTGAACTGGGTTGCTTATATTAATTATAAAAATAAATGAAACTGATTGATATTGAGTAGAAATTTACCAAGTGAGCCGATTTTTAAGTTCTTTTTAAGTTCTTTTTTTAAAAATGCTCAGCATTACATTTTTAAGAGAATTATTGTTTTGCAATTTTTTAATGACAAAGTTTTTAATGACAAAATTTGATATTTCAGCTTTGTGAATTTTTATCTAAAAAAAAAAAACTCACTATTAGCTGGAATTATTGCATCTGTACTTATAGTTAGATATTAGTAGAATTATAATTCTAATAATATCTAACTTAATCATTATAAACAATTTTTATAAACAAATTCTTACTAGTGTTTTTTTCCTATAGAAAAAATTGTTTGTTTTACGCTAGTTGCTAAGATTTTTCATAAGAGTCATAATTTATAATGAAAAATTAGCAAAACTTATTTACTGCTTTTATAAACATTTTGATAAACAAATTCTCAATAAATGAGTTTTTCTAATAACTCAATTGATTTTTTGGACCAAAAGTGATTCGGAATTGTCTTCAAAGGCATTTTCATACTTCGAGCTTTATAAAACATAAATAATATAGATTCTTAATAAAAACTTATTAAAACAAGAATCCCAAATGGCCGTTTTCTCGTGAAAAAAAAATATTTTGTCTTTGATTATCATTGAAATTATATTTCTTGTGATGGTTAACCAACGAAATTGTTTAAATAATAATTTATATGATTGTTATAAAAATGTTTTAAACAAAAACTAAGATTGATCATTTTTACATACCAAAGAGACGTTTTTTCCACTGAAATTATCCGACAATAAACTAACACTGATTCAAAAACTGGATGTGAGACACTAAATAACAATTCACGCAATTGTTAATGACAATTTCTATTAGAAAATTGTTACAATCTGCCGTTTATTCGTATAGAAAAAGGCTATTTGTTGCTACGAGACTGGTCTACAATTCACTGATATTGGTGATAATTAATAAATAATTAATCAAGTCAGTGACTGGCAATTTTTATAACGTTTAATTAAAATACTTTTTTAACCATTTTAATTCAACGAAAAGAAGAAGAATTTAGAACATAGTAGTTGAATCCTTAACCAAAAAGATGATTTCTCAACAAACAACATTAATTTTTTAACCAAAAAGACACATTTTCAACGAAATAGTTGAATTTTCAACTAATTACGATAAATATTCTCAACAAAAAAGGCAATAGTTAAATTTACAATTAAAAAAACGAATTTTCAAACATTGCATTCAAAATTGAATCTTGAACTTTACTTTTTTTTTTTTAGAACATAGTAGTTGAATCCTTAACCAAAAAGATGATTGCTCAACATACAACATTAATTTTTTAACCAAAAAGACACATTTTCAACGAAATAGTTGAATTTTCAACTAAAAACGATCAAATATTCTCAACAAAAAATGGAATAGTTATAACTATTCCATAAATTTAATTTTTCAACTAAAAATATGAATCTTAAACCAAAAATATATTTCTTACAAAGTAGTTGTAGTTTCAAACAAATGATTGAATTTTTAACCCAAAAAAGACTTCATCCCAAAAGAATTCAACTCTTGCTGAAAACATTTCATTCTATATTAAATTTCAGGAGAATCATATAGTAAATGTTAACTTATGCTAATTTTTCGTTATAAATTATGACTCTTATGAAAAATCTTAGCAACTAGCGTGCAAAAAACCATTTTTTCTATGAGAAACAAAACACTAGTAAGAATTTGTTTATACAAATTATTTATGACTATTGAGTTAAATATTATTAGAATTATTTCTGTTCTATATAAGTGTAAATTCAATCATTCCAGCTGATAGTGAGTTTCTTTCTGTATTTTTTCTTGAGATAAAAATTCGCAAAGCTGAAATGGGCAATTTTGTCTATTTATTTATATATTGTTTCTCTGTGACAAAGATTAAAAAATCGCAAACCACAATTCTCTTCAAAAATTATTAATGAGCAATTCCTTTTCAGACAACTGTGGAGCGGTTACGCGCGGCGCTAAACAATATTATTTATCATTAACCCAAGGAGCAAGCACAAAAAATTTGAAACGGTTTCTGAATCGTAAGCATTCCAAATTCCCAATATTTGCAAAAAATTTCAAATTCCGTGTATTTAGCAGTGCAAAATCGGCATTTGTTTATTAAAAAATGATATGAGTCAGCAACAATAAGAAATAGCACGATGTTGAGAATGTTATTATCAATTGCATTTATTTTTCACCATCCTCTAAAATTTTCATTAATTTTTTGTGAATAGTTTATGGAAGAATAATTTGTTAATCAAACGTGACTTGATACTCATGAGTAGATTATTTTAGAATAGATTTAATTTTCCTTTCAACGTGAAAAAATCGTAGGCTCACTTAGGAAAGTTCTACTCATTATAAAATTTTTCCTGTTTATTTTTCATCACCAAGTGATATAATTTATTTGATTTGTTTTGTTATTAAAAAAAAATGTAATTTGGTTAAATCCCGTCATAAAAGAGAACAACAATATTTTACCTTAATAACAAAGAGATTATCTTATCGTATCATACCATCAGCAATAACCAATTGCAGCAGACATTCAATAATATTATTAATTTCTGATAAGTAGCTTATTGTTATTTTTTTTCTCGCTTTTTATTTATTCACGAGTTTATAAGTAGTAAGTAGTAATAATTTTCTGAAACAGAAGATTTTAACATGACTTTATATCCTGACGTATATAAATATTTAATTACAAAGAATATTTAATTTTCCCTTGACTACCTTTCACAAAAAAGGTAATATTTAAAAATTATTTACAAATAAATATTAAAAGAATTAAGAATTGATTCACCTGAACTTTCTATTCTGAAAAATTGTATTTTCCTACTTTGTATTATCATAACCTGATTTTTAAGATTACTTGAGGAAAACCGTATTAAATGGCGCTAAGATCTATTACATTATCAGTATATAATCAGTTTCTCATCTCTGTGGTGTATAATACATATAATAAAAGGATCTTGTCTAGATGGCTTAATAATTAACTTTCCGTTAAGCACTGAAGTTAATTTATTGCACTTCTGCCAAACGCTTCCTTCTATTCGCTTCGTGCATAACACATCCTGCTGCATTCTACGTTCTAGTGTCACCAGTGAACATGCAATCCATCAACGCCACCAAGTGGAGCGTTTTGAAATTTTTGGTGTTATTATTTAAATATGACTAAATGACTATACGGAATACATTCTCAGTTTCTTCAGTTGTGTGAGTGACGCACGGAGCGAATAAGAAAAGCCGCGTGCCCACTTTTTAGAAAGTAATCTACATTTGAACTAACTTACTAGTGAGCTAGTGAGAAACTCTTTAATTTAAAGTCCAACATTTTAAAGCAGTAAATTCGAGAGTAAATTCTACACTCTTACGTGTTGTAGGCGTAACTGATAAGTCTCGAATAATTTCAACGATAAGTACTGCAAGTTGCACGTTCAGTTACTAGAAATTCTACAATAGTCGTGCACTAAAAATCACATTTTAATGGAGGATTCAAAGTTGAAACGATGGATTTGATCTATTTAAAGTAGAAATCGATATCGATTTATGCCAATTGAATAAACATGTCCCAGTTTTCAATTTTTACGTGCGTTACGAAATTCTTGCTTGCGATTGCTAATGTCGATAAGGAATGGTTGAATGTGATCATTTTGAGTTTATGTTTTATGTTTTTAAACTCTGTGTACCAAGCAACGTCCAACATACAGGTAAATTTTATTCCTCTTTATAATTTTATACGAATTTTAACAATTTTTGTATCTGCCTGAGTACTGATATAATTGTCTCTTGAATCATGCTACATAATGTTTTGTTGGTGCTTATACAAAACTGATGTAAACAATGAAAGAATTATAAAAAAGGCTTAAAATTTTTTAGTTTATCCAAGATGAAGATGAAAAAATAATAACATTCTTCTTTGTGTTATAATATTATAAACTAATAATCGCACCTAGTTGGAAAATAAGAGCTTTCGAATAAGAGATTATCAACCTTTAAAAGTATTTAAATTCATAATTGAATCCGCAATTGAAAGCGTCATTCTGATTCAAAATTAATTCATTATATTTTTAAAACATTGAAATTTGACGCATTATTAATTTAAAAGAAGTAAAATCCTGAGAGTTCAAACCTAAAAAAAATAAATGGATCTGAAATTGATATTTTTTATTTGAAAATTAAATACATATTAAGTAGGAAAATAGATTTAAAACGTTTAAAATTTAGAGGCTAATATGCTTTTAAAAGCATTTGGATTTGAAAGTGAATTCCAGAAGAAGAATATCCATTGTAGTAAAATAGCACCCTTAAAAATTGTTTCTTTGAGTAAAAAAATGGCCCTTGTATTTTTTCCTGAGTTAAAATATATACAGACGATTTAATATTGCTACTAAAATGAAGATTATAAATGATTTTTTGAATTTTAAATTAATTTATATAGTTTACACAGTTTTCAAAATATTGTTTATATAGTAATGCGGAGTTTCGTAAACATTCATTTAAAATTCTTTTTTATTTTTGAAAACAAAATCAGTTTGTATTCAAATTTTCAAATTTTGTTGTTACAAATATCCAGAAATATGCAGGAGGTACAAATATTTTTTACATGTCATTGTTTTTGTCCTCAAATTCAGTTCATACGTAGCAGGTAATTTTAAGTGGGCTCTGAAATGAAAACGTGAATTTGACAATCAAAACAATGAAATGTGGAAAATATGAAGTTGAAGGTGCAATGTGCATCGGCAAACAAGATTGTTCCACTTTTTTTACACTCTCATTCTAATGAGAAGGTATTGGTTTTATGTAAAATTTGACTTGACTAGAGTCTGCAGGCACGATAACTTTCAAAAAAATTATCAGATCGTACTGAGCTTTGGCACACTTCTTTAAGACCTGAAAGAAAAAAACAAGTTCGTTAGCCAACTATTTTAGATGAAAATTAAAAAAGTAAGAGCATTTTCAAAATTTTTGACACCATTTTTGTCGAAATTTGAAAACTCTATGTACGGCTATCCGCAGTACTCAAAAAGTTGAACAATTTATCCTCACAACTTGTTTTGATTCAATGAAAATGATCAGAGTTATAGCATTTTCAAAATTCAAAAAAACAAACGAAAATGAAAATTTTAATCCAAACAACGCACGATATGAAAAAATGTCCAAAGAAGAAAAACGTTGTTTTTTGAAAGCCCTACAAGATTATCATAACAAGTTTTTTGGATTTTCTTGAAAAATCGAAAATTCAAATTATGACCCCACAAAACAGCCAAAAATAAAAATCCCATTTTGCGGTCAAACTATGTAGGATCCGAAAAAAGATGATGAAACAAAATTATCCATTTCACAAAGATCTACAAAATTTTAATTAATCATTTTTTTATAGGACACGTAGTTTTCGGTTTATTCGTAAAAATTAATATTAAATATAAAAAATTTGAATTTTTGGACAAACGACACAAGTTGAAAAAAAGTTGTTCATCCAAAAAAGAGCTGCAAATTTGTTATGATTAATTTTTATAGGATACGTATTTTTTTTCAATCGTGAAAAATAACATTACAAATAAAAAAATTAAATTTTTGAAAAAACGACGCACGGTGAGAGAAATAATTAATGAAAAAAAGTTATACAGTTAAAAAAGACCTATAAATTTGTTTCTAATAATTTTCTGACGAAACGCGCAGTTTTTGTTTTAATCATAAAAATCAAAAATGAAATTTTATTTTTGGACAAACGACACAAACTATGAAAAAATTGATGGATACAAGTTGCTTTTTGATAGGAGACGTAGTTTTTGTTTTAATCGCAAAAAATAACATTAACAATGAAAAAATTACATTTTTGGGAAAACAACACAAGGTACAAAAAAAATTAAAAAACAAAAGTTATTCACTCAAAAAGGGTTTGCAAATTTGTTATCAATCATGTTTCGATAGGATGCGTATTTTTGGTTTAAATCGTAAAAAATAACATTGAAAGTAAAGAAATTAGTTTTTGGAAAAACGAAACAAAGTGCAATAAAATGTTAATTAACATAATTGTTTTTTTATAGAATGCCCACTTTTTTTTATAAAAACAAAAGACAATGAAAACACATATGTTTCGATATCAATGCATATTATGATTTGTAATAATATAAATCTATTGAAATGATACATTTTTCAGGGTAGCTAAGAATACAAATTAGTGCAAAATAAGGAACAAAAATTTAAGTAATCATGAAAAATAAAATTTTTACAATATTTTGCAATATCATTTTTTTCAAGATTTGAAAATTCCATGTGCGGCTATTCATAGTACTCGAAAAATCGAACAATTTATCTCTACGACTTTTTTCGATGAAAAAAATTATCAGTTATAGCATTTTCAAAATTCAAAAAATCGAAGGAAAATGAGCATTTTAAACCCTACAGCGCACGATATAAAAAAACTCAAGAGAAGGAAAACCTTCATTTTTGAAAGTCCTACAAGATTATCATAACAACTTTTTCAATTTTATTGAAAAATCGAAAATTCAAATTTTGATCGCACAAAAAATAATGAAAAATCAAAAATTTCATTTTTCAGTCAAGCTATGCAAGATACGAAAAAAGATCATGAAACAAAAATTATGCATCGGAAATAGATGTACAAATTTATCATCAATCACTTCTTGATAGGACGCGTAGTTTTTGTTTTATTAAAAAAAAAACGACATTGAAAATTAAAAAATTTAAGTTTTGGACAAACGACAAAAGAATAAATAGAAAAAATTTTTTCGCCGAAAAAAGAGATACAAATTTGTTTTCAATCGTTCATTTATAGGATAGGTAGTTTTGATTTAAATCGTGAAAAATAACATTAAAAATAAAAAAATTAAATTTGTGGAAAAAACGCAAGGTACAAGGAAATTTGTAATAAGAACATGGTTTGCCTAAATTAGATATAAAAATTTGCTCTCCACATTTTTTTGATAGGACGCGCCCTTTTTTAAAATATAAAAACAAGGCAATGAAAATATGTCTTTCAATATCAATGCCCATTATAAATTGTAATGTTATACATTTATCAAAATGTCATACATTTTTCAGGGTAGCTGCGAATAAAGATTACGGCCAAATAATGAACAGATATTAAAGTAGTCATGAAAAATAAAATTTTTACTTTATTTTGCATTATTTGAACTGTTTTGGTCAAATTTTAATCGTGTGCGAAGCACGAGATACGTGATGAGAATGCGTCCGTTAGAGCCAAAGGAGCTTTAACAAAAGAGAATTCACAATCACCAAATTACAGTTGTCGATGCTTTGACCTTTAATTTTAAAAGGTCTATGTACAAATGTACTATGTACCGATTTATAGTCAAAAAGTGTTGCATAAATTTTTCATTTTTCAATTAAAAAAATAATAATTTTGAGCTATTACTGAACTCTCTAGAATCGAGAAAGGTGCGCCAAAAAACCCTAGTCAAAGAATTGGACACAGTGGTCCAGAAACGGATTTTCGCGAAGAAATTAAGTCACAGGTCGCATTTTTTTTAGCGATTTAAAGCTTTTTTTTTAATTCTCTGCATAAAATTTCGCATCGATTACTTCAGGTAAATTTCTCAGTTTCATTTTGTGTAAAATGTTTTGTTAATAAATGATCCAAGAAATATATGATTTTCCACAATGTATTATTTTTTCTGTTCGTGTAAACAATGAAAGTGGCAACAAGCATCTAAGATAGCTTCCAGACAAGTGTTTTTTATTGTTTCATGATAACAAGTTTAAATAAAGTGAAAATTTTACGTTAACAAGCAAAGTACACCAGAAATTAATATAATATTCGATACAATTTTTTATAGAATATAAATAGATACAAAAATTGATACAAAATAGATATCCTTCACCTATTCCCGGTATTTTTTAAATGAAAAAAGTTGCTATACATATATATTCATAATTTTTATTACTAAATTATATTAACAATTGCGTTATATTCGAATGTTCATTAAGAAAAATACTGTTTCTTACTAAAGCCTACTGCAAATTACTTGACGATGTTATCTAGCTGGAAAGGTTTATTCTGATTCCACAATTTTAGTTAATATTAATAAATTATATAAAAAATTGCGTTTTATTCGTATATTCTTGAACAAAAAGTTATTTTTTACAAAACATCCTACGAATAACAGACAGTTTTTTCTTTAAAAAATGGGAATATTAAATAATTTTCTGTATCGTTAATAATAATTGAATTTATTAACTTATGAAAAAAAACCTTCTCATCCAGGAAATATTAAAAACATATTCGTAGGAAGTTCTTCTAGAAAAAAATTATGTTTTTTGTGTGAACGTGAAAATATAACGCAATTGTTCATTGTATATTGTTAATAGCACGTAAAATTATTGATAACGAATATGTACATAATTTCAGCCAGGTAAAATCATAAAGTTATTTTTAAGATGCATTTGTGAAAAGAAAAAGAATTCTTGCTTTGAGAATATACGAATATAACGCAATTTTTTGTATAATTTGTTAATAAAAATTAATATTGTAGAACAAGAATAAAAATTTTCAGCTACGTATCGTCATAAAGTCGTTCGCAGCTGGTTTTAGTAAAAAACAGTATTTTTCTGAATGAACTTACAAATAAAACGGCAATGTTAATATAATTTGTTACTAATAATTATAAATATTTATGCATATCAACTTTTTTTATTTCAAACGGCATTGGAAAGTATTTAAAACGTACTTTCCTGAAGAGAAAATATTTAATCTCAGAAAAGTTCCATAGATATCTGTTTTTTTATCAAATTTGTTAATAACAATGATATTGTTGCCTAAATATATTATTATATATTTTTGATGTACATTGCTTGTTTACACGAACAGAAAAAATAATATATTGGTAAATCATATTTTTCTTACATTGTTTATTAACAAAATATTCTAAACAAAATGAAAATAAGGAATCGGTTTTGACGCATCAATGCAGAATTTTATGGAGCGTTAAAAAGAAAAGAACTTGGAAATAGCTAAAAAAAATCCGCAAAAATCCATTTCTGGATCACTGTGCAACGTGTCTCAAAAAACGCCGTATCAGTCGCAGAAAAAGCTGCATAAATTTTTTATTTTTAGATTCGAAAAAAACCTTCAAGGTATTACTCTACTCTTTTGAATCATGAAAGGAACATTCTAAAAGAATAAACCACCTTTGAGAAAAATTCTTGTCAACTATGCGGCGCGTCCCCAAAAACGAAAATATTGACACACAAAGAACTGCACAATTTTTCGATTTCTCATTAAAAAAAAAAATAGGAAAGTATTGTTGATCTATTACACTCAACTCCCAATATAAGACTGGTTTCGGGCATGGCTTGCCTTGGTCAAATTCGACACAAATTGGGGGAATCCAAACGTAAACAGGCAGGGCCGCATGAATCATTTCTGTTGGAATTGGATGCATGACGCAACCTGATGCAACTAACGCGCTGAGAGTTCTAGGAACGGCGTAAACTGCTGGGGGGAGGTCTTATATTGGGTGTTGAGTGTACTTAGCTTAATTGAATCGTGAAAATATCAGGCAAAAAGAATTTAAAAAAAAAAAACATGGATTGTTACCCACTTCAAAATCGAACTGAACCACATTCTCCAACAGACACATGAGTCAGGACAAAAAAATTAGCTGAAGCCAATAAAACACATTTCCGAAATTTGGCGCATACACCCTTCTGTGAGGGACCCTTCATTTATGAATCGTACAGCATTCGAGAAAAAATTCAGAACCGGAGAAACTTGTATTAGCTGAGAATAATAAACCCTAGGATCCGTTCATTGGGTTGTTATTGAATTAGATGGAGGGATGAGGAGAAGAGTGAGTGTGGCGACAGGGGCAAGAAGGGGGAATTTGAAAAAGGGGGGGGGAGGAAAATGGCGGATTGAGGGGAATTAGGAGAGGTGGGAAAGAGTGTATGGTGGGTTCTTGTAAGGGTCAAGGGGAAGGAAATAGGTTCTGATTAGGGGTTGAGGAAGTGGGAGGTGAGAGTGTGGGGAAATGTGAAAAGCATGGTGCGGGGAAGGGGCAGGCAAAGAGAGAGTATATTTATGGTAGAATGGTAGAGAGGAAGGGGTGATTAAAAGAGAGGGATGCACGAAATGAGAAAGGGTGAATGGGTAAGGAGACATAGTGAGGTGAAGACGCTGTTATTGCCTGATGTATTTGGTTTTAGTCGAAATAATATTTTAAAATATGTTACAGAATAGTGTTAAGGGAATGGTAAATGTAAGCGGAAGGGAAAGGGAACTGGATTTTGGGAAAAGGCAGGGTGTAGGGAAGGATGAATTGATGTATGATGAGGGTTGAAGGTATGATCAGAAGAGAGAGGATATAGTGTAATGAGAAGGGGCCAGATAGTGAGAGGCAAAGGAAGGGAGGGGAAGGGGTTGTTATTGTCCGATGTATTTGGGTTTAGTTAAAGTAATAGATTCAAATATGTTACAAAATAGTAGTAGGGAAGTGGTGGATGTAAGGGAAAGGGAAATAGATTTTGTGAAAAAGCATGGTGCTATTATGAGAAGAGAAAATAAAGAGTCTAATAAGAAGGGTGAGAGAGTGGGAGGGTTAGGAAGGAAGGGGAAAGGCCGGTTGTGTTGCATAAGGGATCTTTGATTGTAAAAGGGATTTTGAAAGGATGGGAAAGAGATTTCGGAGTGTAAAAAGAGCCTGAAGGGATGGAAAAGGTGATTTTGGATTATAAAAGTCGTCTGAGGGAATGGAAAAGAGGATTTTGGATTTAGGCCAGGCAGCAGAGCAAAAAAATGGTAATTTTTTACATTAATTCCGACTAAAGAAATTATGACGAATTATGGTTTTAAAGTGTTCTGAAGTGACATTGGATACATTTATGCACTAATTGTCAGTAAGAACAATCTTAATAAATGAATAATGCATTGAAAACTGATTTTTTTATTGTTTATGAATAATTTTATCAATGGAATAAATTTTTTCATTATATACGGTTTTCACAATTGCGAGCCTATGTATGTGAGTATTAAAGACCACTAACTCGAAAAATTTAGAGAATAGCTTAGTCCCTTAGTCCCTTAGAAAGAAGAAGATCAAGGAAAAAAGAATTACGGATCAAGGAAGAAGGAGAATAATTAAGAAAGAAGGATGAGAAGAATTAAAAAAGGAGGAGGCAAAAGGAGAAGGGGAAGAATTATGAAAGAAGGAAAAGAAAACTTAAGGAAGAAGGAGATGGAGAGGAATAAAGGAGAAGGGGAAAAATCAAGGAAGAAGAAGAAGGAGATTTGTCAAGGCAGAAGGAATAAAAAACGGATAAGAAAAAATAGATTAGGCAAGAGAGAAGCAGAAGGAGAAGAATTACGGAAAAACGAGAAGTAGAAGAATTAAGGAGGAAAGAGAAGGGGATTTATTAAGAAAGAATAAAGAGAAGAAGAAATAAGAAAGAAGGAAATAAATTGAGGAAAAACTAGTATTAGAAGGATTAAGGAAGAAAGAGAAGGAGATTAATTAGAAGGAAGGAAAACGAAAAGAATTGAGGAAAAAGAGAAGTAGAAGATTTGAGGAAGAAGGAGAAGGAGCGGAATGAAGGAAGAAGAAGCATAAGAGATAAGGAAGAGGGAGAACAAATATGGAGAAGAAGATGGAGAAGAAATAAGAAAGAAGGAGGAGAAGAATTATTGAAGAAGGAGAAGGAGAAGAATTAAAGAAGAAGGAGAATTATAAGGATGACGAAAGAAGGAGAAAAAGGAAAAATTTGAGAACATGTATGAAGAAGGAGAAGAATTTAGGAAGAAGGAGAAGAATAGAGAAAGCAGAAAAAGGAACATAATTCAGAAAAAGTGGGAAGAATCAAGGAAGAAGGAGAAGGAGATTAATTAAGAGAAAACAGTTCCTTATATTGACCCAGAGAACATTTAAAAACCATAATTTCTTCAGTCGGAATTATTGTCAAACAAAACTACATATCGCCTGGCTTAATTGTAAAAGGAGTCTGAGTGGATGATATTTGATGAGAATATAGTCTTTTTTCAAAATTGTAATATTCACCAGTTCATTGAAGTCGGCAAATTAATAAATAGGGGGCCCGCATCAAATAACCGGTTGGTTATAAGTTTCTGACACCTAGAGTGGGGTGCCCCTGAACGTCGCTTAAATTCAAGCGGTAAGGGGTGTCACCACAAATTGATTTTTAGAAGACAATTAATATCCAATTTTAACTTTTTTTTAAATGAATTTTTTTGTTTATTTATTAACAAAAATGAAAAAAAAGTTGACTTTTGAAGTATACCGGTTAAAAAAAATGCTTTGATTCAATCAAAAATACCTTGAAAACTGAAAGCAACTATCCAAAAAAGATGTCCAATAGCAATGCAAATGTTAAAAAATGTATTCAATTTGTTATAAACAAATAAGTGAATGAAAATGGTTTCGTGTGGATTGGCAGCGGTTCGTCACTTGATTCGCACTAAATTTGAACAATTTATGGACAAAAAGAGGTTTTTGGTTGAATTAATAAAAGTTAATAAATAATTTGCTATTGTAAAAGCAATTTTTATAGACAAATATCTATATCAGGTGTTTTTTATGGAATAAATAAAGTTTTTTCTATGGAATCGATATATATATATTACTTGTGAATATATACCATTAAGCCATTTCCCTTTCGGCGAGCCTCAAGGGGTAAGCGTGACACTACCCGATTCGGGTAGTGTTTCTAGGTGGATAGTTTCTTGTAGTAAATAACTACAAGTGTGGGCTCACCACACCCACCACCGCCAACAGCAAGGCAGTAGTATCAGACGGTCACCCATCCAAGTACTAACCGCGCCCAACACTGCTTAACTTCAGTGATCTAACGGGAACTGGTGTTTCCAGCGTGGTATGGCCGTTGCCAATAATAAAACCTAAATATCATATTTGGTCACTAAATGAAAGTTAATAATTGTTTAAACTACCTGAATTAACAGTAAATAATTTATTATTGTAAACAACAATTGTTTAAACAAATTTTTATCATTTTTTATTTATTAACAGCCAGTTATTTAGCAATGATTTTTTTCTATGAATCGATAACATTGGATAATTGTTTAACCAAACCTAATTAATAAATGCATTATTTGGCTATTTTTCAGCATTTAAATTTGTTTTTTTTTTGTAATCAACTTTTTTGTAATTAATTTTTTGTGTGTAATCAACTGTTAATAACACATTTTTGCTTGCTCATAGATGTAGCTTTGTAATGGTAACATTTTCCAAAAATTTTTAATTCATTTAATTGAACCTTCCTCAATTTAAAAATGTCTAATACAATATTATAAGCAATTGTCCGGATGTGTATGTGTGTGTGGATGTCACACTTTTTTGTGAACACGATAACTTGAAAACGGTTGCAGATAAATTGATGAAATTTGGAGGGCTTATTTTTTTTTTAATCGGTTTTTTATACTAAAACTTTTTTCATTCACATAATTCAAAGTTGATGCAAGAATATAAGAGATTCCTTGGTTCGAGACGAATCGATTGACCTATAATATTAATATATTTTATTGAAGCGTAGGGAAGTTATGGTAATTTATCTATTTTGAAAATCGATTTTTATACTAAAAATGTTCTAATTCTCATAATCTAAAGTTGATGCGAGAATAGAAAAGATCCCTTGGTTTGACACGAATCGATTGACCTATAATATTAATACAATTTATTAAAGAGTAGGGAAGTTATGGTAATTTATATATTTTTAAAATCGACTTTTATAGTAAAACTTTTTTTATCAACATAATTCGAAGTTGATGCAAGGATATACAAGATTCCTTGATTCGAGTCAAATCGATTGACCTATATTATTAATACACTTAATTGAAAATTAAGGAAGTTATGCTCATTTATAATATTTGAATCATCTGTTTCTAACAGAAAATTTTTTTCATCGACATAATTCAAAGTTGGCACATGAATAGAAAAGATTTTTTGATCATAAATTTTCAAATAGAATAATTCTGACAATTTCTGTAAAAAAATCATAAAACTGGGAAAGGGATGGGGTGCGACAGAACTTTTCCCTTCCCTTTGCAGCTCGAAAAATCATCATTTCGAATACAAAATTTGATTTGGGTAAATTTCTATTTTTGAATTGATCAAAATGAAGACTTTGGTTTGTCTATTGTTGAAAAAAATAACTAATCCTTCCTCTATGAGGAAGCAAATAAATTTGCTTACGGGAAGCAAAGTGCTCGTGAAATGAGCATCATATAATTATAAATACAAACAAAGTGGAAACACTCGAGATCGAATTCACAGCTAGTTTAACTTTTTTTGATAGTTCGATAAAGATCTAATATTTTTATTTATATTAACAATGCAGCAAACAAATTTTTCTCGGCTAATGCATTTGTAAACTAAATTTTTTTTTCTTGTGGAATATAATTAAAATTACTTAGCAATAATTCCTTGCCACAAGTTGATAAAAATTGATGATTTATTAAAGAATCTTAATTACTACTTGACTTTCTGGTTAACGGAATTGATCGGTTTATTTTGAAAATAACCTACTACGATAAAATGATCGGAGTCAGTACTAATAAAATGATCAGAGTTAGTACTATGAGGTAGATTCTAGAAGCATTGCTCTAATTCTGGAAGCAATGGTCTTTCTGGCTTTACGAAATCAGTTCTTAAACTTGTTATGTACAGGTCAGCAAAGAATAAGAGGTAATGCAGTAAGTCAGTATTTGTATCAATACGACTTGTATGCCTACGCTAATTAAATTGTTAATAAAAATAACAATAATAGTTCGTTATCAAACTATCAAAAAGAGTTAAAAAATGTGATATTACCAGTTGATTACACAGAAAAAACAGGTTTAAATGCTGAAAAATAGCCATAAATATCGCATTTGTTAATTAAGTTTGGTTAAACAATTATCAAATGTTATCGATTCATAGCAAAAAATCATTGCTAAATAACTGGCTGTCAATTCCGTGAAAAAGCGGTATTTTATTTATAAATAAATAAAATGATAAACGATTGTTATTTACAATAATAAATTGTTTACTGTCATCAAACTGTTCTCAAAAATTTAGAAGTTAGTTATTCACAGTCAATTGAATTGAAAAAATCAAGTTTGTACCTTCAAAAATAGCCAAATAGTGCATTTAGTATTTAAGGTAGTTTAAACAATTATTAACTTTTATTTGGTGACTAAATATGATATTTAGGTTTTATTTATTAGTTTTTATTTTTTTCCAAATATGATATTTAGGTTTTATTTCTTGATATGGATATTTGTTTATAAAAATTGCTTTTAAAATAACAAATTATTTATTAACTTTTATTAATTTAACTAAAAAATTCTTTTTGTTCATAAATTGTTCAAATTTAGTGCAAATCAAGTGATGAAACGCCGCCAATCCCCATGAAACCAATCTCATTCACTTATTTGTTTATAACAAATTCAATAAATTTTTTAGCATTTGCATTGCTATTGGACATCTTTTTTAGATAGTTGCTTTCAGTTTTCTAGGTATTTTCGATTGAATCAAAAGATTTTAAAAAAACGGTATACTTCAAAGTCAAAATTTTATTTTTGTTATAAAATAAACAAAAATTTTAAAATCGGCCAGGCTAGTTCGATGCGAAATTTTATTAGCTTTCATTAGAAAAAAAGTTAAAATCGGATAATAATTGTCTTCTGAAAATCAATTTGTCCACGGACGTTTCTTTTGCCCCACTGTGCGCAGTCAGAGTATGAAAATGATATAAATAAAATAATGTACTAATAATTTGAATAATAAATACTCTTTCCCTGCTGTTATTTTTCAGTGATCTAATTTTTCAAACTTTTTTATTTTCAGAAAACAATTTACGACCGAATTTCGAAGGAAAATCCAAGTTTCACTGGAGATGGATACATTAGCTTATCTATTAACAACGCTGGACTTTCTCTCAGCTATCTATTAACACCATCTTTTGCCCTGGTAGTCAGAAGTCGATTGGCTATTTTAATCGGTTCTCTATCCAATGCTTTTTACATGTGTTCATTTCTCTGGCCAAAGGTGATTTTAATGTACTCAGCATCAGCAATTCAAGGATTAGGTTACGGCTTAGCTTGGATTGGTGCTACACAATACATTGTAGAAAATAGCAATTCCATCACAGTTTCACAAAAATTTGGAATATTTTATGGCATCAATCAACTCTCCAATGTGGTGGGCAACCTTATTGTTTACTTCTCATTTACTGGAACAACATACGATAAATCAACCAGAGGATTAATATTTATGATACTCGTTATTTTTGCTGTCATTAGTGTCGTATTTGCGATATTGTTGAGAAAACCACCGCAAATGGCAAAAATCTCAATTAAACCAATTGCAATAGTGACGAAGGAGAAGATTCCTGAGAATGGAGAAATTCTTATAAAGACTGTTGGAAAACTACACTTGATGATACAAGGCTTGAGGAGTTTGATTACTTTGGTTATCACGACGGATATCAATTTATTACTTCCAATTTTCATCTACAGTGGTTTAATATTTTCCTTCAACTCAGGAATATTTACTGCATGTGTGGGCTTCACGACAAAAATAAGCAAATCCCCGGAAAAACTGATCAGTGTAATCGGAATCTGCATAGGATGTGGAGCAATAATGGGTTCAATTTTTTTTAAATGTATGGCGCCTAGGGTAAAGAAAATTTTTGGAATAAACTGGATTATTACCATGGGAGTATTGACCCATATATTTTCTTTCATACTGATACTGGTGAACTTGCCGGATGACTCTCCATTCAAGGTATGGATAATTTTATTTTGATTTTTCTGTCACATCTTATGGGATCGTCTAATAATTACGTAAGGGTTTTTGGGAGGAGTGGGTCTAAAAAATCTTACGAATCCTTTCATGGGAGCAGGGAAGGGGGTGGTCCAACGAATTTCTGGCGCAGGTTTCCTGTTTTTAATTATTTTTTAAAAATATGCTAATTGCAATCTGTTTTAGCTGTTGAAATCACTTGTTATACGAT
>CAKNYM010051400.1:72500-97650 GCA_932195095.1 Andricus curvator | reverse complement strand
AATTCATATTTTTGGGTCGAAAATTCAACTGTTTTATAGAACTGTTTGTATAAATGTTTTATTGAATGTTTTATTGAACAGTTTTATTTTTTCAGGAAATTAGTCTTTTTGGCCTAAAAATTCAATAATATTGTCGAAACTTGATGTATTTTGTTAAAAATTGGTCTTTTTGGTTAGAAAATGAATCGTTTGTTTGTTAAAAGTTCATCTTTTTGGGTAAGGAATCAATTATTTGTTTTAAAATTCATATTTTTGGGGCGAAAATTCAGCTGTTTTATAGAACTGTTTATATAAATGTTTTATTGAACAGTTTTATTTTTTTAGGAAATTAGTATTTTTGGCTTAAAAATTCAACAATATTGTTGAAACTTGGTGTATTTTGTTTAAAATTGGTCTTTTTGGTTAGAAAACGAATCTTTTGTTTGTTAAAAGTTCACCTTTTTGGGTAAGGATTCAATTATTTGCTTGAAAATTCCTCTTTTTTGGTGGAATTTATCAAAAATCGAGAGTTCAATTTTTACAGGTATAAATTTGGACCACGCTACTGTGCATCCTGCTATCATTTTGATTGGAATCGCATCCTGACAGGAGACAGGATACCCTTTAGTTTGAAACGGCCGACTACTGAATGGGCTCGATGCCAAGTGTGGCTAGGAAGGAAAAAAATGTTTTATGCTCCGTGGTGATAATTAGTCTTGAAGCTAAGCTCAACACCACATCACATTCCATTGACACTTCTCTCTAGATTCTCGAGAGCTTTTACAGTTCCTCACGACTCTTGTCACACGGCGCGCGTCTTTAAAATTATTCCAATTCACACACTCGAAGAATACCTGTCAGCTGAAAATTTCAAACGTCTAAACGTCAGTGACTCGAGTGCAGCAATGTCTCGTATATCGTACGCAACTCGCGCCAACAACCAATCGGCTTTCTTCGAGATACGACAACAATAAAATACGTGTGCTTCAAAATTAATAACAATATCGTGACATATGGTGTTTTTCAAAAAGAAAATCGACCCACATAACCATGATTATCGACAGGGAATTTTTGAATGTGTTAATTTTGAGCTGGGGCTTTATGTTCACGTTTTCTGCGTTTCTCACTACAAGCAACATACAGGTGAGTGTATTTATAGTTCATGTTTTTGATTCTGCAGCATGTGATGTTGTAGAAGATACTAAAACCAGTGCCAAGAACTCGAGTGGGTCTCAATTATTCTCTATTTCCAAATTTTAATGATCTTCTACCATTTGTAGACGCGGAATTTCAAATTCTCACGCTTACGAAGTTTATACTTTAGAGTGAAAAATTCTTTTGAATCATTTTTAGTATACTATACGATCAGAAGATATCCATATATTTTCTGCAGATTGAAAAATGTATCCTTTGAGGAGTAAGCTAACAGAATATTGTAAATCTGTGGTTGATTCTGAACCCATCTATTCAGATTATTACATTTTCCATAAAGGAAAAAATAAAATGAAAAAGCAATATTTAAACAAAGATCTGGATAAATTGAGGTAAAATATTTATTCTTCAATTAAAAGAATTCTCAATAGTATTCATGGGGAGTTAACTGTTTACATTTTTTAATGTTTAACTTTAATTGCTATGTTTTCTAAAATTATGGATTTCAGCGAAATTGATGAAAATTGAGGAAATGGGATAAATGTTATACGAGGATCGGTAAAAAATATTAAGGAACATTATTTAATTAGCGAAAACCTGAGATCAGCTGTATTACAGAAAGAAAGTTTTGATCAACTGCAAAATTCATTTTCCTAAAAAGGTTTTTGAGAATAATAACAAAGTAAATTTTAATTTAAAAAACAAAAGAAACGAAGAGAATTTGGATGAAAGTTCAAAAAGGAGAATTCATGAAGTTATTTATAAATAGGGAGGAAAAACTAAGCTAATAATTAAAAAAGAGCTCTTAAGATATAGCAAAGTTTAGGACAAAGTTATTAATTCGATAAAATCATTTTTTTGTTCTTGTCATAAAAAATAATTTTTATAAATAAATCAATTTTCATTTTTTCATTTTCCAGGTATGATGTGAATTTTTATTAGCATAAGTTTCTATTATTCATACCTATAGTTTTTCTATAAATAGCCCCAGATGAGGAAGTCGAAATTGGCTTCGAAACATGTTGGTCCCTAGTAGTATAAAAAGATGGAGAAAGAATAAGGAAAGAGTGAAAGGTTGGTTTCGGTTGACACTTTCCTTTTTCTCCCTCTTTTTTCTTTTTCTTATATATTTATCTCTAATGAGCCGGAAAGGAGGTAACTTGGAATTTTAATTTTTTTTCCAATTTTTTTATGCCCTGATTTCGGTGCATAAAATGGTTCATGAGAAAGTAGATTTCATTTCGATCTTAAATCAATGATAAATCCATTCGAAATGATTCCTCAGAAATTAGACAAATTCCGTACCTTAAAGACAATAGTAGAGTGGATGTAGGTCAGAGTAAATCTGGAAATCAGGGAAAAGTCAGGGAATTTTATTGTCAGGGAAAGTGAGGGAAAAGTCAGGGATTATAAAATAGTAATTTTTAAATTTAAATTTGGAATTGTGTTATTCGTTTTATAAGATTCTATGTTGAAAATGTTATAAGATTAAGATTCTGGTATTTTAATATGGCCAGGGAAATGAAAAATTGGTCAGAGAAAAACTAGGGAATTTTGAAAATGAAATTTTTTGAGAGTTTGCCATGTATTTCTATTTCTTTTCTTGCAGTTAATTTCTCCTGACGATTTTATTTTCAGTTTATAAACTTTATCATTCGGTTGGAAATTTAACAATTTGGTTAAAAAGTCATCCTCTATTTTGGCAGAAAATTAACTTTTTGTTAGAAATTCATATTTTTGTGTTGAACATTCCACTGAAGTATTTTTTGGTTGAAAATTCAATTCTTTTTTTTGGGAATTTGTCTTTTTTGGTTGCGCTCAATTTTTTTCTTATTTGAAATAAAATATTTCTTGGTTGAAATCTCTACTACTATATTATTCGTCGAAAACTCATATTTTTTAATTAAAAATTGAACAACTTTTTTGAGGGCTGAACCACTTGGTTAAAAAAATAATTTTTTTTCTTGAAAATTCATCTTTTTAGTTTAAAATTCAACTTTTTTAATTGAAAATTATTTTTCTAACTGAAAATTCAACTATTCCAGTTGAAGATTCACCATTAAATTTTTATTTTTTATTTTAAAATGTAACCACTTGGGTGAAAGTCGAACTATTTATATTATATTATATTTATTGTTTAAAGTTGAGCTCTTTGGTTAAAAATCAACATATTTTGATGAAAATTCGTTTTTTGGTTGCAAATATCATCATTTTAGTTGAAAATTCATCCCTTGGGTTGAACATTTAACTTCCTTGCAGAAAATTCTTATTTGTTTGTTAAAAATTTATTTTTCACTGGAAATTTAACTTTTTCAGTTATAGTTGAAATTTGAACTTTTTTAATGAAAAATTAATGTTTTTGGCTGAAAATTCGTTTTTTCGGTTTTAAAATTCATCTTTTTTGGTAGAAATTTTTTCTTTTTTTGCTAAAATTCGATCATTTGGTTAAAAATGTATCCTCGTAGGTTGAAAATTCATATATTTGGTTACAATTTCGACTATTTTGTTGAAAATTCGTTTCTTTTGCATTAAATTTCAACTATTCGGTTATAAACGCCACTTTTTTGTTAGAAATTAATTTCTATTGTTATTGAAAATTCAACTATTTAGTTAAAAATTCACCTTTGTTGGTAGAAAATTCAAGTATCAGGTTAAAAATTCAACTATTTTGTTGAAAATTTAATTATTTTGTTGAAAATTCAAGTTTTTTGTGAAAAATCATCTTTTTAGTCCATAATTTAACTGTTTTCTTGAATATTCGTCTAATTGCACAGAAAATTTGTCCTTTTGGATTGCAAATTTAACTATTTTAAACAAATTTTAATTATTTGATTGAAAAGGCAAGTTTTTGGTTAAGGTTTAATTTTGTTTTAATTTGATCATGTGCTTGACAATTCATCTTTGTAGGTTGAAAATTCAAAAAAATTTCGTTAAAAATTAAACTTTTTTGTTGAAAATTTAGCTGCTTTGTTAAAAAGTCATCTCTTTTGGTCGAAAATTCAATAGTTTTTTCTTAGAATTTATCCTTTTGGATTGAAAATTCATCTTCTATGGTAAAAAAAATCATCTTTTTTGGTTTAAATAAATCAATTTTAAATTAAAAAATTCAAATTTTTAATCTAAAATTATTTTATTCTGTTTATGAAAGATTCTATGTTAAAACTCTTACAAAATTAAAATGCTGGTCTTTGAATATGAATAGTCAGGGAAAAAGAAAAATGGTTCAGGGCAAAATCAGAGAAAATTCAGGAAATTTTGAAAATGAAGTTTTTGTAGAAAAAATTTATTTTTTTGCTGATTATAGATTGAAGTAGGTGGTAGTAGATTTAAAAAAAGATGGTTTTATAAATTGAAGTTTGTTGAAACCACTTAAACTATTCACCTGATATCACGGAGTTATTTGATCTGTACCGATTTCTAAGAATTTCTTTTTTAACTACTCAATTAAAACCCAAAATTGACATTAAAATTCGTACAGGATATGTGTTTTTAAAAAAAAATCACATGTTCCTGAGAATTTTAGATAAAAATCGTTCATCTTTCTGAAGACACTGCGTGGCTTATAGCTAATAAATTATCATCACTCAAGACACAAGAGATAAATTGTAACGTTTCTTTCATTGAAAAATATTCTCAGGCTTAATAACGGCCAATGAAAATCTATTACTGGCAGTGACACAAACATTACTTGAGCGTAGAAAACACAATATTGGCCTATCAAATAAACTTCATACGAATCACATCCCAAAGAAACACTACATATATTCCCACGAGTTTTATATCTCTCGGACTAACAATTAGTAATACAATTTTTCACACTTGAAACAAATGAAATTATATTTTAAGACAATTATATTTATTATATACAGTAATTAAAGTCAATTTAGAGTACCCACTCAAGTTCTTCTCTCAAATTCCCGATTTAATATCAGTTTTAAAAATTTGTGATTTTGTTTAAAGGAGTCCCTTGAGCTAGTGAAAATTTGCAGCATTTAAAATTTCAAGACGAAGAATTACACAATTCTGGAATTTCAGTTTTTCAGTTATATTAAACTGGAAATTAAATTTGAAATTGGGTAACCTTAAACTGAAGTTTCCAAAATTAAATAACTTTAAACAAATTTTTTTCTTTCAAAATTAAGCAGAATGTGAAAATGTATGCGCTCAGTGGAGAAACATTTTAAATTTAGATATTCAAAACTACATAGTTTTAAATAGTAAGCATTCTAGAACAAAATGTTAAAGTGCATTCAAAATAATGCTCCGCGTTTGATGAGTTAAACGTTTTAACAATTTGAATAATTTATTTCAAACGCTTGACTTTTTGCTATTTTTTTTTTTGTAGGAAATTAACCTTTTTGATTGAAAATTCATCTTTTTAGTTGAAAATTGGACTATTTAATTTAAAAAAATAATTTTTCAATTAAATAGTTCAATTTTCAACCAACAAGATAAATTTTCAACCAAGAAGATTAACTTTCTAACAAGAAAATCAAACTTTAAACTCAGAAAAAAAATTTTGCAAACAAAAATCGAATACGATAATTTTCAGTTGAAAAAATTAATTTTCAGCCTAAAAATAACAAATTTGCTACAACGTAGTAAAATCTTTAAAAACCAAAACAGAATAATTTTAATCAAACAGTTGCATTTCCAACCAAACAATATGAATTCTCAACGAAAAATGTAATAGCTGAAGTTTCAACTATAAAATATTTGAATTTTAGATCAATAGCAGTTAAATTAAACCCAAAAAAGAATGCATTTTCAACAAAATAGTTCTATTTTTAACAAAAAAAGTAAAATTTAAACTAAAATTTCGACTCTACAACAACAAATTTTTAACAAATATTTAACCAAAATGATTAATTTCTAACAAAAAAGAAGGAATTAAAAAAAAAAGTTAAATTTTCAACTAAGGAGAAGAATTTTCTACTAAAATTATGAATCTTCAACCAAAAAATTATATTTTAAAGAAATTAGTTATACTTTCAATGAAGTAGTTGAATTTACAACTGGAAAAGAGAAATTTGTAACCAAAAATTGAAAAGGTTGATTTTCAATTAAAAAAATTAATTTTCAATAAAAAATGTAATAGCTGATTTCTCTACAAGAAAAATATTTTGATTTTAAATCAAAAACAGTCGAATTTAACCAAAAAAGCAAAATTTTCAACAACATAGTTGAATTCTTAACCATAAAGAAATAATTTTTAAGCCAACAGTTGTATGTTAACCCAAAAAGATAAAACTTCTACAAAAAGAGTTGATTTTCAACTAAGAAAGATTTTTCAGTCAAAAGGGAAACAGAATTTCAACCAAATTGTTGAAGTTTCTACGAAACAGTTGAATTTTCAACAAAAAAGTGCATATTTGACCAAACAGTTCAATTTTCTACCGAATGGATGATTTAGCAACAAAACATTTGAATTTTCAACCAAAAGGGATCCCTTTTAACAAAAATTGTTAAATTTTCATCAAAATAGTTGAATTTTCAACCAAATAATAAAATTTTTAACAAAGCAAGAGTAAAAAGAGAAATTCGACAAAAAAAATTAGTTCAACAAAAAATAGTTGGATTTCCTCGTTGGGCTGAAAAAAAGGGAAATCTTAGAAAACTGCAAATATTACTTAGAAAATCAAGTTAATTTTGCATTGCACATTGTGATTTCGGACATATAAATTATTTCAATTGTGTAAACGTTTAACCGGTCAAGCGTGGATCACTAGTTCAAACAATATTTACAAATTTTAAATTGGGTGCCTTCAACAACAAACAATTTCAAATAACAAGGAATATGGGATTTATAATTTATAAATTAAAATATTGCAAAACACAGGTTGAAATTTTGGAAAATTCTAAAATTTAGATGTTGTGAAGGTTTAAACTTATTTTAAAAATTGAAGCACTCAAAATTTAACAGTTTTTTGAATAACAAAAATGTTCAAGTTTAAACTGAATTTGAATGTTTGCAAAATTTGCACGGATATACTTTGATCATTTTCAAAAATTCTAAAAAGCGACCTATATTTTTTATAAATTTGACATCGCTTTCGAAATTTTTCAATGTGAAAAAAATGAACCAAAAATACCATTGTTTTTCTATTTGACAAGGTCACGCCGAAAATCAAATGCCTGGAAAAAAAAAGTTTTCTATGATTTCAATGATTAAAATAATATTTTTAGTTATTTCTTATGAAAGAACACACCTTAAACATTTTTTGAAAATTGTTGAATTTCAATGAATCATGGCTTATTTTTTATACTGTTTCCAATTTTGAAAATAAGTGAATAATCTTGAAATATAGTGATTTCTTTGATAAAATTTTTCTTGAAAAAGATTGGTTCAACGATTTCAGTCATAGAAAAATTTATTTTTAAAATTGGTAACAGTAGAACTGTAGATAATGTTTCCCTCGAAAAAAATCTATAAATTAGAGTTCAACCATTTTTCGAAAATTGCTAAGAAGCGAAATTAGGAAACAATTCTATTGCAAAAGAAAATTGTTAAAATAAATGTTTTTTGTACATTTTAATATTTTTTCATTTAAAATAATGTTATTTATTTGAAACTAAATCATCAGTAATATTATCTTGATTATTAAAATTATAAAAAAAAATAATTTTTCCAGGCATCTGATATTTGGCATAACTCAAGGCGTCTTTTTTCAATTGTATAAGGAAACTTGCCAATTGCGTAATTTCCTGAATTTGTGATAATCAAATAATTTTTTTGAAAATGATTCTAGTTTCTTATTTTAATGAAAATTATTAAATGACAACTTCTTTTTCTAAAATTTTCTAGTACACCTAAACTGTACACTTATAAATTAAAATGCAAGAAAGAATTCCTGAATCATCAACATTTTTCTGGATTTAATTTTTTTTTAAAGTCGCTATATGAATGCCAACTTTATTTAAAATAAAAAAATTCTAATCAGAGAGTTTTTTAAATTATCGATCATTCTTAGAGATTTTATTTTTTGAAAGTGCTTCTCCAGATCGTAAAATAATTTTATTTATTTATTTTTTATTTGATTGTTATTTATTACTAATTTTTAAAAATATTCTCCAAATTCTTGACGGTTTTCAAAAATTTGACCCAGTGATGCAAATTTTTTTAATTTGAAATTAATGAACCAAAATTAAAAAATGTCAGAATGAAGCATTAAAAATTTTAATATAATTAACACTTTTAGTTTGCATTTTGTATGCCTGTAAAATGTAAAATTGAAATTTTTTCATTTCATCTCAATAATATGGAAGATGAAATATCAGAATTAAATAATGTTTGAAGACTATAATAACCTCTGTTTTAAGTTGGAAGATGTATCACCTGTTTTTTAGGATTGCTTAAAGTACGAGTATATTATTTTTCCTGAAATAATGCACATTTTTAATTGCCGCACAATATATTTGACAAAATATCAAATTTGCTCGGTAGTTGATTTACAATAATATTTTCATAATAATTTTCTGGTGATTTTTCAATATTTCAAATTTTAATTTCTTTTAGTTAAGTTTCAATTCCTACACAAATAGAAAATCGTGTTCTCAATTTTTTAGTTACATTCTCCACATTTTGAAGGCATGTGCCATAGTATCACGCGGCCAATTATGTGGTTTATATTCAGCGGCTTTATAACTTAAAAAATGTAAATATTATTTTAAAAATTTGGGAAATGGTTTAAAATATATAAGGGCACGTCTGTCTGGCCCATTTGCGATTTTATTTTGTTTAAATAGTGCAATTTTTTAAATTTTGCTTTGGAATGTAACTCAGAACAGGGCTTTAGAGCCCTAGCTAAAATATATTTAATAAAATTGCATATTGCATAAAGAAAATAAAAACTCAAATCGGCCAGAGAGACGTGCCCTTATATACGTATTTTCAACCATTTCCCAAAATTTCAGCACAATATATTCATTTTCCTCATTTATAAAGCCACACTTAAGGATATTTACCTTCAAAATTGGGAAAAGATATAATATTCGCTTACGTAATTGACCAAAGATTCTAATATTCTGCTAATTTTTTGCGGGACTTTGATATCTTTTAACCTAGTAAGATAAACGTGATTGTTTATATACTCGGTGTTTTTTTTAACTTGAGACATTGAAATATCTCAAAAAATACGCATCCTATGAAAATTCGAGGGGGAAAAGCGACTTTGAACAAATTGACAAATTTAAAATGGGAACCTCAATTTTTTATCACCGATTCAGATTATCCTTTATGAAATACGTAAGTTTTATTCGAAAAAGTTTTTTCGATTAGCAAAAAAAAAATTTACCCCACCCCACCCCACCCTGGGGGGTGGAGTGGGGTAAATTTTTTCCTCCTCGAACATAAAAAGTTGTTATTACGGATATTTGTTTCATAGGATTTCATACGGTTTGAGATATTTCGATGTCTCAAGTTAAAAAAGCACCCTGTATGTATATATATATATATATATATATATATATATATATATATATATTATGTAAAAAAATTATATAATAATTCTGAACTTAATATATAAATTTTTATCAATTATAAAAAATATTGTCCTTGCTTTTCTTTTATATTATTCGAGATGATAGATACTATGAAATACAAAAATTCTGTAAGGAAAAATAAAAGTAATGGCATGCGAAGCGCGCGTGTTTGTGTTTTAATTTTAAATAAAAATTCGAAAAAAGCCTTTTTTCAATTGAAATCTGGCAGTATGTAACTAGATATCCAAAATTTTTATCAAAAATGTTTTTTTTTGTATGAAAAATTCTTTAAAAGTTAAATATACATTGTGGTAAAATGATTTTTTCGATATACCATTTTTAGAAACAGTAATTTAAAAAAATGTTTAATTCAAATTTTTGTTACAATAGAGCTTAAATTTTAACGTAGCCATAATTTTTCCGACTTCTTAGCATTGACATTTCTTGAAATTATTATCATTTAATGAAAAAATATTTGTTTGGTTATCTTTATCGGATTTTTAGCGAAAAGATGTCTGTAATGCTGTGATATCGCGATTTCCAATTTTGATTTGCTCAGAACGGAATCATTCTTTTTTCATCTAAAATTTCTTATTCTCATTCAGCAGCCCCATATATGGGAAGCAAGTTTTTATTTTTTCAAAAAAATTGAAAGTTCGTTTTTTAATTGTTATCCAAAGCCGATTTTGAAAACCCATGCAATTTTAATCTTAAAATTCTCGGTCGTTTTTCTCAGAAGTGGTTAACTTTTTCAAATTGAAATTCATTCACCTCTATTCAGAAATTCAATATCTCGTAAGCTGAAAATTCAATTTTTTATCGCAATCTGCAGCCAAGCCTGCTTCAATTTTTTTAGTGTCACTTCGATATTGTCAACTTCCACATCCACTTCCTCGAACCTGGATATTTTTTTATTTAATTATACTTTTTTGGTCTTAATTCAGTAACACTTCGACTCACGAATTAACTTTTGTTTTATCTTTGAGTAGTTATTTCGATTTTACAGAATGTCTTTTCACTGTTTTGAAAAATTTCCATTTTGTTGGTTTTTTGAAAAAATTGTGGATGACTCTATTCGCGGCTTTTGTTTTTTCAAATAAGTCATTTTAAAATAGATTTTATTTAATTCTTCTACTTTATTTTCAGAAAACAGTTTTGGACAGTGTCGCAAATGAAGATTCAAACTTCACAGGAGATGGCTACAGCAGTTTGGCTATCGTATATGCTGTGCTGAGCATCTGTACAATTTTCTCACCATCTTATGCTCAGACAATCAGTCCTCGATTATCAATTTTCACTGGTTCCCTATGTTATGCATTTTTTGTGGCCACTTTTCTGTGGCCACAGACAATTTTACTATATTTTGCCTCGGCCGTTCAAGGACTTGGTGCCTCTTTAATGTGGGTTGGTCATGGTCGATACCTCACAAAAAACAGTAATTCCGACACCATTTCCCGTAATTCTGGAATTTTTTGGGCCATATACCAACTCTCCCTAGTGACGGGAAACGTTTCCGTTTATTGCATATTTACAAGCAAGAATTATGATAAACCAACGAGAAGATTAATTTTTATCATTCTTACCACTCTTGCTGTGATCGGAACATTGATTTTGGCTACGTTAAGGAAGCCGCAAATCGGACCATTAATTTCGGAAGGTGTTTGTGAAAAGGAAAAAGAAAAGGAACCAAAAAAAAGAAGATATTATGCATTACTTGTGGCTTGGAAGCGGATGAGAAAAGCTTTAAAACTTATCATCACTCCAAATTTAATTATGTTGACACTGACTTTCATATATAGTGGTCTCGTACTTGCTTTTTATTCAGGAGTGTATACTTCCAGTTTTGGATTTACTGCGAAAATGGGAGAGTCGAGGAAAAAACTTGTTAGCCTCGTTGGAATCTGTTTAGGAATTGGAGAAGTGACTGCTGGAATCATTTTTGGACCTCTAGCTTCTACATTCAAGATTCGATCAAGATGGATTGTTCTGGTTATTGGATCAATAACACACGCATTTTGCTACCTGACAATTTTAATAAACCTGCCAAACAACTCCCCTTTTACGGTAATTTCTCAAATACTTTTATTATTAATTTGGCTGTGTCTAGTCGTTCCAAAAAATTGGGGAAGCTGGAAAAGGGGGTGGACTAGTCTTTCCGAAAATTCGGACGACTATAGCCAAGCTTATGAAAAATATTTGACTACTCATCCCGAATTTCAGGACGAGACACTTCGTATTAATTTTTTATAGATGTAACTAACTTTGGACGTTAGATTTTTTATTTTACTTTAATATTATTCACAAAGAAAAAAAATAGGTTTTGTGTTTAAACAATATCACCCATAAGTAAAAGGTTTTTAATGAACTCTGTTCAGGAGATAGACGAACCCGGAACAATCTAAAGGTTTCCTTTTTTTAGCTTTTGGTAAAAAATATGAAAAATAATTCCTCTCTATTTAATAATCATGAACTATGCAAAAGTGTTGAAATTTAATGTTACGAAACTATTATATCTAAATTTCATAGTCATATATACAATTAATTAATCAAATTAGGAAAGAAAATTTTAATGCTATTGAAAAATCGTATTTACTAACCAATTTGATTGTTTAAATTTAAAAGATTTCTGGACTCCAACAAATTGAAAAAAATTATTTTCAATGAAATTTCAATTCAATTTTTATTAAATTGAGATTATTTTCGAATTTGAATGCTTTAAGGTCATCTATTATATCAAATGCTTGCGAATACTGGAAGTAAAACTTTTATGTTGAAAAGGTTTTTAGATCCGATGCAATTTTTAATTAGAAATGATCTTGTTGAAAATTAAACATAGTAATAAGAAAAAAGTTATTGCATATGATCAAAAAATAGAAACATTCCTAATTTTCCAAATTTGCATGTTTTCAAATTCACACTTCATGAAATAAAAAAATATATTTTCCAGTACCATACAATTTTCTGATTAAACAAGATTTAAGTTTTTCAGGTTTGAAAGCTTAAAATTAAAAATATTTCAAATTCAAATACGTAAATTGTGATATTGGAATGTTTTTCGGAAGCCATGAAATGAATAATTCATTCATAAAACTTGTGTTGAATTTAAAATCATTGTGCCAACCTTTTCACATAAGAAACTGGCACTGATTGTAATTATTTCTATTTAATGGATAGCTTTCAAAATTCGAATTTTTTTAAATCTGAAAACTACGTATTTTTAATTACACTGTTTCAAAATTGAATGATTAATTAACTTAAGATAAATTTTATCACATAAGAATCATTCAAATTCAACGATTTTTCGAGAAAATAAAAACTGAAAACTGTGGAAGGGTTTTCATTTTTCAACTCCTCAAAAAATTATTTAATTTATATACTTCTTTCAACAAAATATTTCTTGTAAGTTGACAAATTGAGGGCAAACTGGATTAAAGATTTTTAAGTTTTTATTTCACAACAAAAAAATTATTTTCTGATTCTGGGATAATCCAAACTGAACTGCAAATTATAGCACTCAAAGTGGAACTCTTATGAATTTTTAACTTTTAAAATAAAAGCTTATCAAATTTGTAATCCTAAATATTTGTATCCAAAATCTTCATAATTATACGTAGAAAATGGAAAGTTTTAATAATTTTCAATTTAAATTTTTTTAATTAAATGCTGTTCAACTGAAAGATTTCAAATTTTATAAATTGAACTTTTGTTCAAAGATTTCTGGTTAAAAAATATGAATCCAAGATATGATATTAAATGCTCTAAATTGAAGAATAAATAAATAAATTTGTAGATGTTCAAAATTATATCATTCTAAGCAATTTTAAGTTAAAAATATTAAAAATTAAAAGATTTTCAATTTTATTTAAAAGTGAACACTCCTTAAATTGGACGTTAAATTATTTTTATTTTATTCGTTTCAAATAATTAATTGTTCAATTGTTATTTATTAATCAAAATTCAAAAATTTCACTTACAAATTAAAATTTTTTTCAACTAAACAATTCAAATTGTAAAGTTGATTGTTTAAATTTAGCACTCTCAAATTTTCCCAATTCAAGGCTTTCTGTTTCAAAGAATTCAGTTTCAAATAATTTAGTTTTGAATATTTGATTTATACTTTCTCATCTTAATCAAGAGTCAAATATTGCTAAATATTGAAAAATTGATAAATTGATATTTTTTGAATTAAAAAATTTTATATTATGTGGTTTATATATTAAACATTTGAGACTTAAATAATATTTGATTATGATTTGAAATTGAATAAAAGCTTTTAATTATGAATCTAATAATTTGAAATTATTTAAAAATATCAAATAGTTCATAATGTTTTAATGGAACGTTCACATTTGTTTAAAAATAAGGGTTTTGAATTAAAACAGTTTGATTTTATTGTATTTTGAATAAATAAATAATATTGATTGAAAAATATATTTTTTTAAATTCGGGAATTTTATATTTCGAATATTTTATAAGTCGGCAATTTTCTGTCGGGAATTTTCCAATTCGGTAATATTATAAACTGTTCGGAAATTTTTTAATTCGAGAATTTCACAGTTTCAAGAATAATTTTAGTATTCGAGATTTTTGAGTCGTCCCGACTAAATGATTTCATAATAAAGAAAGTTAACTACTGAACTTAACATTTTGAAAAAGGTGAAATTGAAATTTATTTAAAATTGCATTATTAATCGTGTAATATGAAATTTGTGACATTTCAAATGATTGGATAGATTTTTCTTCTAAAAATTTATAAAATTCTGGTTAAAAATAAATTTACTGTCAAAAGATGTCCCACCAATCGTCAAACTTGGTTACGATTTTAATATATTGTTAAAAAATATTTTAATTATATGTAATATTGAATTAAAAACCCTATTTTTAAAACATTTTGCAGTATAAAAAGGAGTTTCAATTAATTAAAATTAAATGAAAAGTAAAAGAATTCGCATCATGATTATTAAAACTAAGGACACGACTACTGGGACGTTTACCTCAATTAACAATTTAATAAAATTTACCAATATTAATAGCTTAGCAAGAGGTGATATCAACCTCGACTTAGATTTTAAAATACTGTGTCAGTAACTTTCAAGGTAATTTAAGGTACTTTAAAGCGTGGCTATATTTTTCATGATTCAATTTTTTAAACTGTAACTAGCTTGATCTTGTTATTTAAATTACTTCAGTTTTGCTGTTAATATTGAATCAGCATAATTTCTGTTTTTTGCCAAAAATCAGATCTATTAAAAAAATTTGAATGGAAAAATGGTATAATTTACAAAAAACATTAATAATTTTAACAATGTTTTTTGCAATTGTATTTTTTCTTACTATCGCTTCATACTAATTTTTGAAAAATAGTTGAGTTTGGATAAATGATGGTTATTTTATTTTGGGAAAACATGCTATACAACTCTATTGTTTCCCATTTTGAATAAAGATTTTTCAATGGCTGAACGTGATACAATTTTTTGTTTAGAAAATTTTTTAAAAATAAATAAATACATATATTTCAACATCATTTACATATTTTAAAAATTTGGAACAATAGAGTTGTAGGAAATGTTTTCCCCGAAAAAAGAAGCAATGATTTATTGAAATTCAACCATTTTTAATAAATTTGTAATGGCACAATAGGCTTCATAAGAATTATTGTTAAATTAATTATTGTTCGTAAGTTTTAAACTTTTTTAATTGAAAATTTATTGTTTCCTTTTATAAGACATCACTAATAATATCTACGGTGGGGCTGAATGAAGTTTTAATGAAAGTTCCAAGTACATATAGGATTTCTTTATTGTTTATAGTAATACGGCATCCCACGAACATTTTAAGATTGAAAATGAAAAAAATCGGTGGGGCACTTTTTGAAAAAAGTCAATTTTTGTAATTAATGAATAAGAAATGGAGAAATTCTCATAAGATTGTATGGTAAATATTGCATAACATTTTTAAAAATAAATTTTCTTCATTGAATGCGATTTTGATATTGATATATTCGTGAGTTGACAGAAAACACATTGGTTAAAAAGAAATCTATTTAAAAAATGTTAACCAATATTTATCCTTTAACCATGATAATCATATAACATATAATATAATTATATTCATTTTTTTTTATAAATATAATTTTTCTTAGTAATTAAATTCAAAAAATTAGTTAAAAGAGGCGAAATATGAATAGTAGTTAAGATTTCAAAATTGTTCAGCTTCCTGAAATCTATTGAATTGTAGCCTTTCCAGATGTTTATATTGTTTAATTCAATAAATTTTTCAAAAAATAAAGAAAAAATCGATGAAAATCCACTAAAATAGTATTTAGTTTGACGAACTTCAACATTTTGTGTTTAAAAACATTTGTTTCAATGTAAAGAAAAATGGGTTTTTATCTCTAAAATTGAAGAAATATAATTTTTACCGATTCAAAATCTCATTTTTCTCAGAAACAAAGTAAAATAGGAATAGCAATTCATAGTACAAAATTGTTCCCCTTCACGGAATCGATGAAAATGTACCCTTACCAGATGTATATCTTGTGTCTTTTAACAATAACAAAAATTTTCAAACAAAATTTCAAAAATCTATTAAAACGACTAAAATATCATTTAGCTTGACGAACTTCAAGATTTTATTTTTAAAAACGTTTTTTTTTCTTGTTGAGTATCAATATTCAAATACGTCCCCCTTCCTGAAATCCATAAAATGATACCCTTGCCAGATATTTATATTGTGTTCGATTCATAAAAATCTACTAATATTTGTTCAAATACACAAGATAAATATCTGGTAAGGGTGTCATTTTACAGATTTCAGGAAGGGCGACGATTTTGAATATTGATACTCAACTAAAAAAAAAGGTTTTTAGAAATAAAATCTTGAAGTTCGTCAAACTAAATGCTAGTTTAGTCGCTTTAATAGATTTTGATATTTTTTTGAAAATTGCTGTTAAAACACATAAGATATACATCTGGTAAGGGTACATTTTCATAGATTTCAGGAAGGGGAACAATCTTTAAATAAGAATTACTAATCCTATTTTGCTTCGTTTTCAAGAAATAAAGATTTTTCACTAAAGAAAGAAAATTTCACCTAAATTGTTGAACCTTCAAGCTAAAAGACGAACTTTTGCTACAAAAGTTGAATTTACAAACAAAAAAATGACTTCAGCAAAAAATTATTTTTCCACGAGACTGATGCATTTTTACCCAACAAAAATGAAATTTTAAACCAAGGAAATTATTTTTTTTTTACCAAAAAAGGAGAATTTTCAACTAAAAAATATCAATCTTAAAAAAATGGAAAAGGTACATTTCCAGTTGAAAAATTAATTTTAAACAAAAAAAAAAGACTTTTCCACTAAACAGTTAAATTTTTAACCAAAGACATAAGCCTTGAGTAAAAAAAATAAATTTTTAACAATGTAGTTTAACTTTTACCCAAGCAGTCGAATTTTCAATTTAAAAAGATTAATTTTCAACAAAACAGTTGAACTTTCAACCAAAGAGATGAATTTTCAACTAAAAATACCTCTTAAAAAAATTATTTCTTAACAAAGTGATTCAACCAAATCTTTCAAATAAAATAGTTCAATACTCAAGCAAAACAGAATAATTTTTAACCAAAAAGTTGCATTTTCATTAGAAAAAAAAGACATTTCTACCAAAGTGGATGAATTTATAAATCAAAAAGATAAATTGAAAAAAATAGTTGAATTTTATGTTAAAAAATATTGTAGTTGACTTTTCACGATCAAAATATGAATTTTTAACCAAGAAATAAGTTTCTACGAAAAAAATTGAATTTTCAATCCAAAAAGACGAATTTTCACCCAAAAAGGATAACTTTTTAACAAAATTGTTGAATTCTCTACCCAATAGTTGCATTTTTATCCAAAAAAGATGAAATTTCTCTTTAAACAGATAAATTTTTATTTAAAAAGAAAACAAATGGAAAAAAATAGTTGAATTTTCTTCCAGAAAAGATCCCAGTTGACTTTTCAATATCAAAATATGAATTTTTTAACAAAAAATAAGTTTCTACGAACAAAATTGAATTTTTCATCCATAAAGACGAATTTTTTCAACCAAAAGGAATTAATATTTAACGAAATAGTTGAATTCTCTACCAAATAGTTGAATTTTTATCCAAGAAAGATGAAATTTGTACTACAACAGATGAATTTTTAGTAAAAAAAGTACAATTTTTTTTAAAGGTAAACTTTCATCGAGAAAAGCTTTCAGTTCATTTTATAACACCAAAATATGAATTTCAAGCAAAAAGTAAATTTTCTACACAATAGCTAAATTTTCAACAAAACAGTAGAATTTTCAACCAACAAGTATGAATTTTCAAAACAAAATTGTTGAATTTTAAACCAAACAGTTGCATTTTTATCCAAGAAAGATGTAATTTCTGCTAAAGCAGGTGAATTTTGAAATCAGAAAAACAAATTTTCAAAAAAGAGTTGAATTTTTAACCGAACAGTTGCATTTTTATTCAAGATAGATGAAATATTTCTCGTAAAACAGATGAATTAAAAAAAACTTCAACAAAATAGTTACATTTTCGGCTAAATGGTCGAATTTTTAACCAAAAAGTATGACTTTTTAACAAGATTGTTAAATTTTCAACCAAACAGTTGCATTGTCCAAGAAAAATGAAAATTCTACTAAAACAGGTGAATTTTTAAATCAAAAAGACAAATTTTCAAAAAAAGAGTAGAATTTTCATCCAAAAGAATTTCTATAGACTTTTCGACAGAAAAATACAAATTTTAAACAAAAAGTAAATTTTCTAGGAAATAGTTGAATTTTCAACAAAACAGTTGCATTTTTGTCCAAGAAAGATGCAATATTTCTACTAAAAAAATATGAACTTTTAAATTATTAAGACAAATTTTCAGACAAATTTTTTTCATCCAAAAAATATTTCACTTGACTCATCAGCAACAAAATATGAATTTTAAACAAAAGGTTAATATTATACGAAAAGAGTTGAATTTTCAACCCAACAAGACGAATTTTGAGCAAAACAGTTGAATTTGCAAAAAAAAAAATTTAGTTATAAATTTATAACTAAAAAGGTAATCCTCAGGAGGAAGTTTTGGCGAATTTGCAAAAATTACGTACATGAGTGAAGGAACCCCTCCCCCTTCCGTAACAAATCGTAACAAAATGTCTCGACCCCCTCCCCCTTTGAGCTGTTACTTAATGTGAGTACAGTCCCTTATTTTAATTTTCATCTTAAAATATTCGTGGGATGTCATATTAATGTTAAAAATAAAAAAACTGTTTACTTGGAACTTTCATTTGAACTTGGTGCAACATCACCTTGTACCATTTAAAAAATTTTAAAAAACCTTTTTTTCCCCAGAGACCTGATTTTGCGCGTAAGAACTCTTATGTTAAGTTAAAAAAGTATTTGGAAATGGCAATTTATCCTAAAATTTTTGTGTGTGAATAAAAATAAATTTTATTTTGATTTTCAGGACACGGATGACATCGGTTTCATTTCTCCGTCAGTAGCTTTAGCTATGGTTGGAGCAATAGCTCTTGGTTTTGGGGATGCTTGTTTGAATACGCAAATTATTGCTCTCCTAGGAACACTTTATTCAAACGATGCCGAATCTGTATTTTCACTGTACCTTTTTGTTCAATCAATAGCAGTGACATTAAGTTTTTTCTACAGTAACTACTTTGGTCTTCATCTACAACTGGGCATTTTGATCGTGGTAGGTTTGCTTGGAACAATCACATTTGTTATAGTAGATTTGAAAAGCAAAGACAATGATAGTATTATACCAGTTGGTGTCGAAAACAAAACTGTGGAAAATCCAGTTGAGCTGGAAACTGTAAAACGATACTGAACAGTTTTCAAACTGAAATTGTGTTTATATGTGCAATGTGTTTAGAATATTTCAATAGTTTTGTACTCTTTGTGTAAGATAAATGATAAGATATTATTTGTATAATTGTCGAAAAGCACTTAAAATTTAAGTGCTATTTGTATTGTGCTCCACCTGAAAATATTGAATACAAAGTTTTACAGTACCTGAAAGAGACGCACAGATTATGGACCGAATACAGATAAAATGTGTACATCTTCTCATCTGTACAAATTCATGTAATTAAATGTTTTACAACATTGGTATCTTCAGTCTTTGATTCTGGCAAATAGTGCCACAGACTCATTCGAGAAATTCAAAGAAGTGTTAATAGTAGCACAAATTTTGAAAAATAGTAGGAAAATAGTTTCATGCAATTTTTTAAATATTACTTTTAAATATTAAATATTAATTAAATATTATTTTAAATATGATATTATTATTATTATTATATTATCGCCAACGGCGATACCACGCTGAAAAAACCAGTTCTCGTCAGATCACTGAAGTTAAGCAGCGTTGGGCGCGGTTAGTACTTGGATGGGTGACTATTCGAGAATACTGCGTGCTGTTGGCCCACCGTGGGTGTGGTGAGCCCACACTTGTAGTAGTTATTTCCTACAAGAAACTATCCACCTAGAAACACTACCCGAACCGGGTAGTGTCACGCCTACCCTGAAAGGGAAATGGCTTAATGGTATACTACTACTACTACTACATCGAGGGATTCACTATTTTTGATACCTGATATACAATATACATTAGGGTGGTCCAAAATTTTTTTTCTTCGAATTTTCATGGGCACACCCCCCAAATTTGTTCGAATTCACCTAAAAATAAATCCATTTTTTTTTTTGAAAAAAAATGATATTTAGGGGTGGCGCAAGCCCCATGAAGTTTAACATGTATTTCCCATAAGAAAAAAAGACGTTTTTGTAAATCTTATTCAGAATTCTCAATATTATCTCAATCGAGTTGAAACTCAACATTTCTCTTCACAATTAGCCATAGAATACGAATAAAATATCACTTTTCAAATACCACCCCCATACGTCTGTTTTAAAGGGTCCCAAAGAAACACCATAATTGAAAAAATGGGTTTTGCAAGTTTTTGGCAAATTGTTTTCAATACATAAAATATGACTTTATACTGAAAATTAGATATTTCAATGAATTGTTTAAACAATTTATTATTGTTTTTAGCAATTTTCTCATAGAATGTAGTTAGAAAGACGCGGTTTTTTCCCAAATTTTCAATATGTTGTCCAATTTTCAATTAGAGGGAAGTCATAGTTCATCAATGTTAACAATAGTGATTTTTTAAACAATGTATTATAATTATTAATAATATTATATTTGAATCATACTGAAAAGATGCGGTTTTTTTTAAATTTCTGGTTTTTTGTCCACTTTTCATTCGGAGTGAAGTAATAATGAATTCAAGTTAACAAAATGATTGTTTAAACAATTTATTATCATTGTTGATAATATTCTCTTTGCTTAATCGGTAGAATGTTGCGGTTTTTTTCTGAAATTATCAACTGTTTGTTTATTTTTTATTAGGCGTGACTTGATAATTAATTAGATTTAGCAAAAATAATTGTTCAAACAAATTATTATTGTTTATGACTATCTTCATCTATATCGATTGCGCCTGATAGTTGCGGTTTTACGGAAATTTTTACCTTTCTGTCCTTTTTTCACTTAGTGAGGTAATAATTAATTAAAGTTAACGAAAAAGTTGTTTAAACAATTTAATATTGTTTATAGATAGATAAACGTTTATTTTTTAGCCTGCTGGCCTTAAAAAATTGACTTGCTTACACTTCCATTTTTTTTTACAGAATTTTCTTACAACTAAGCCTTAAAACTAACATCCTTCCACACCTTATATCTAACGCCGCTCGCTCTTATCGCATTGCCTTCCTCGCTTCGCCTCGCCTCGCTCGCATGTCCCTACTTTCTTGCTTGCCTCGCATTACCATACTCTGCCTCCGCGACTAATACCTAATACTTATCTACTATTTACAATATTTACAATTACTTATATTTACTTCCTCCTCTATTTACAATCTTTCCTTCTCCATTCCTCTTCCTCCTTCCTTCTCTTCTTCTCCATCTTATCCAATACTCCCTTCACCCATGCTACTGCCCTTTTGTCCCCCCTTTCATGCATCAATACCTCCATGCTTATCCCACTCCTTTCCACCTCCACGCACTCCTCCAACCAGTGCTCCACTCTTGCCTCCCCCTTCCCACATAGTTCACACATCCTCTTTTCCCTATCGAGCCAAAACCTATTGAAACCCTCCATGCACCCACATCTCATCCTCGCTATAAGCTCCTGACTTCCTTTCTCTCCTTTCTCACACAAATATTGCGCTCTCGCCCTTGGCATAATCCACACGTAGTTCCCATTAAACCTTGTCTCTCTTATTCTTTCTTCCCCTGCTGTCTTCTCTCTCTCCATGCTGTTTTTCTTAACCAACTCATATACCTTCCTTCCTTCCTCATGCATCCTTCTCAATTCATCAATATGCAGTCCATTCGTTCTAAAATACCTTTCTCTTTCAACCTCCATCTTCCCACCCCCTCTCCTGTTCTCCTTCTCCCACCAACACTCCCTAACCAGCTTACTTCCCCCCTCTTCCAAAAATTTCTCCTCATATTTACACGCTCGACTCCCCGCTAGAATCCCTACACTCGTTCTCCCCGTCTCCCTCCTGACAATATAATTAGGCGTGTTCCTTGCCAACCCCAGTGTCCACTTTACATACCTCTCCTGTATCCTATTTACCTCTTCGCTTTCCTTCCACCCCCACACCTCTACTCCATACAATAGTACACTCATCACTAGTGAGTCAAACAATTTCATTCTCCTCCCAAAATCATCCGCGAATAACTTCTTTCCCAACCCCCACACCTGCCTCATCACCACATTTGCCCTCCTCACTCTCTCTTTTATGTGACCACCCACTCCGCCATTCCTCCGAAACAAGAAGCCCAGGTACACAAACTCTTTCACCGCCTGCACCGCCTTTCCCTTCCACTTCCACTCCCCTTCCTTATCCCTTCCACCTCCTTTTCTGAAAACCATAACCTTGGACTAGAAAGTGGCGATTTTTTCTCAAATATTTCACTTTGCTTCGCCTGCTTAATTACTAACAATTAATAAATCAAAATTAGAGATTTGAAATTCCAAGTTTTTCTTTTACGCTTTGCAATAAACTTCTTGTTGTAATCCAAAAAAAAACTTTTACAATCATTTAAAGACCTAGTCCTTCCACCTATTCCTAATTATTCTATTCTTAGTTTTTGCCTCTTGTGTAAAATAGCTTTTTTTCTCTAAATTAATTTTTTTAAGCATTTGGAAAAGAGCAAAAATAATTCACTTAAAAAAAACAATACCTTTCGAAAAATCATTTTTGTTGTGGTTGACTTATTACTTGTCCATAAATAAAAAGGCGATGCAAAGTGAAAGATTTGAGAAAAAACCGCCACTTTCTAGCACTTATCTGAGAAAAGATAGTTATAAACAATATTATATTGTTTAAACAACTTTTCTGTTAACTTTAATTAATTATTACCTCACTAAGTGAAAAGAGGACAGAAAGGTAAAAATTGCCGTAAAAACGCAACTATCAGGCACAATCGTTATAGATGAAGATAGTCATAAACAATAATAATTTGTTTAAACAATTATTTTTGCTAAATCTAATTAATTATCAAGTCATTATTCAATTCTAATATTATTAATAAGTATAATAAATTGTTTAAACAATTATTTTGTTAACTAGAATGCATTATTACTTCACTCCGAATGAAAAGTGGACAAAAAACCAGAAATTAAAAAAAAAAACCGCATCTTTTCAGCATTATTCAAATATAATGTTACTATAATTATAATGAATTGTTTAAACAATTATTTTGTTATCTTGAATTTATTATTACTTCACTGCAGATGAAAATTGGACAAGAAGCCAGAAATTAAAAAAAAAATCTGCATCTTTCTAGCATTATTAAAATATAATATTATTAATAATTATGATAAATTATTTAAACAATCACTATTGTTAACTTTGATGAACTATCACTTTCCTCTCATTGAAAATTGGACAAAAAATGGAAAATTTGTGGAAAAACCGCGTCTTTCTAACTCTATTCTATGAGAAAATTGCTAAAAACAATAATAAATTGTGTAAAAAATTCATAAAAATATCTAATTATTAGTATAAAGTAATATTTTATGTATTAGAAACAATTTGCATTAAAAAACCGCAAAAAAATCATAATTAGCGCCAAAAACTTGCAAAACCCATTCTTTCACTTATAGGGTTTCTTTGGGACCCTATAAAACAGACTAATGGTGTTGGTTTTTGAAAAGTGATATTTTATTCGTATTTGATGGCTAATTGTGAAGAGAAATGTTGAGTTTCAACTCGATTGAGATAATATTGAGGATTCTGAATAAGATTTACAAAAACGTCTTTTTTTCTTATGGGAAATACATGTTAATCTTCATGGGGTTTGCGCCACCCCTAAATATTATTTTTTTTCAAAACAAAAGAAATGGATTTATTTTTGGGTGGATTCGAAGAAATTTGAGGGGTGTCCCGATAAAAATTCAAAAAAAAAAAAATTTCCAATGCATTTTTGGACCGCCCTAATATACATCTTCCATAATATCTCGTGAAATATTTTCCAATCTTTTAATCTATAACGGCCACACTTCCAAATACACCTTCAGATATTTTTTGCTGAAAGAAAATCATGAGTGATGTTGAAACAATGCAAAATAGGGACAAAATATCTTCAAAGCCTCAAAGATAATTTAACTATTCGAAAAAAGTACTTAAAAAACAAAAGTAGATAATCGGAAAAAAATCGGAAAGCCTGTGGGGTGTGAGACACCCCCTGTGACCGTTAAGGCGCTTCGTCAGGCTTGATTTTTAGCCCATGTATTCGTTTTGACATGAATCCCGCTAAACGGATGAATTGTTCGATGTAATATTTGAACCACATAATCTGAAGGGCATAGGGCCTAACAAGTCAGTCTCTTTTTTTTTGAAAAATGGTCTTGTTTTTGTTTTTTTCTTTATAATCGAAAATCTGCTTTATTTATGCGCCTGTAAACGAGCAATCCGCCACCGGGAAAGTACCCCCGTTGAACCGAAAACAGGCGCTCCGAATTTGAAAGGAAATTTATCGTAATTCACCGTGAACTTTTTCGAGGCTGCTTCACCCCAGGGGGGCGGCCGTAACTCATCCGTCCTTTCCATTGTTACGGAGTGACACGATTGGAGCCGCTTTAACGAAATTGATAATTATTAAAATATAATGACGAGACGATTAAAAAAAGATAGAAAAGAATCGGTTAACCCGTTCAATTTCTGTTGGGAGTTTTAGTAATTTTCCATTTTATTGAAGATTACCTTCAATCTTGAGAATATTGACCGATTTTCCTAATCCTTTTTCTCATTTTTTTCCAAATTATATCATTTTCAAATGCTATCAGCTAATAAAAGTTTCATCGATCCATGTTTTGCGCAATTTTAGATATTGTAACAGTATTCATTGTCGGCGGGTGATTTACTTTGGTCTTTATCGAAGGACAAAAGCAGATTCGAGGAGATCAGATAATTACACATCGGA
>CAKNYM010051400.1:23647-67500 GCA_932195095.1 Andricus curvator | reverse complement strand
AACGACGGACGAAGTAACTATAGTAACCGTCGTTTGACTATTGCGGTTTCGCTCTTCACACAGTTTTTTAAAAATGTAACTCTTTAAAATATTGGGAACCTCTTTTGTTTTTTTTTTGAGGTTTTCTGAGGATGACCAACAGATTGAGGTCGTTGTTTTGTTTTTATCAATTTCATTTTATTCCATTTCTTCCCTAAAGTTTTTTAGAAATCCGTTGGAATCCCTTAAAATCTTTTAAATATCATTAATATCAAGCACACGTTCTTAAAATCCTTTGCAATTTTCTGAAATCCTACCAAATTCTTTGAAAACCTTTAACAATGTTTGAATCTCGTTAAATTCCTTGGATTTTTTTGTCTCTCAACAATTTAAAATCCTGTGGAATACTTTGAAATTTATAACATCCATTAAATCTCGTGAAATACTTTCCAATCTTTTAAGATATACCCTGAAAGCTATAAAATCCGTCGAAATCCTTTTTGCATTCCTTAAAGTCCGTAGAAATCACTTGAAATCTTATCACTTCTTTTCTAATCCGTTAGAATCTCTTGAAATTTTATTTCCTTCATTCCATAAATTTTTTTAGAAATCCATTGCAATCTTTTGAAATCTTTTATATATCATTGATATCCTGGATATGTTTTTAAAATCCTTTGAACATTTTTTAAAACCCTACGAAATTCTTTAAAAACCCTTAAAAATGTTTAAATCTCGTTAAATTCCTTGGAATTTTTTAAATACCCTTCAACACTTTAAAATCTTTAAAATACCTTGAAATTCATAACATCTTGTGAAATAGTTTCCAATCTTTTGCAATATACCCTACAAGCTTTAAAATCCCTTAAAATCCGTAGAAATCCCTGAAAATTTTATCACTTCTTTTGAAATCAGTTTAAATCCGTTGAAATCTTTTGAAGTCCCTTAAAATTTAATTTATTCCCTAAAGTTATTTCAAAATCCTTTGGAATCCCTTGAAATCTTTCGAATATCACTGATATCCTGGACAAGTTCTTAAAATCGTTTGAAATTTTCTAAAATCCATAAAATCAAGATATAACCTAAAAGCTTTGAAATCTATTAAAATCCTTTCAGAAAACCCTTAAATCTTTTGTTGAGATTCTCTAAAACTTCATGGAAAACTCGTCAATCTTTTTGCATCCCTTAAAATCCGTGAAAATTCCTTCAAATTTTATCACTTCTTCTGAAATCCATTGAAATCCCTTGAAATCTTCTTAATATCACTAAAATTCTGGATACCTTGTTAAAATCCTTTCAAATTTTCTGAAATTCCATACGAAATTTTTGGAAACCCCTGAAATAACATCCATTAAATCTAGTGATCTCACAAAAATCGAATAAAATCCCGTGCAAATATTTTGAAATCTATACTACCTTTCAAAATTCCTTTTTAAATTGAATTTTTCGGAATCTTGTAAAATATCCTAAAGTCTTTCAAATCCCTGGAAATAATTAGAAATAAAATTCAATTTACTCTCTGAAGTTTTCTATAAACTCGCTAAAATCCATAGAAATAAGAAGAAATCATTTGAAATTTCTTGGATTTAAATGAAATTATAATAATTCATTATATCTTATAAAATTTTTTCATGTCCTTCATATCCCTGGAAATTACTTAAATAAAATTTATTCTCTACAGTTATTTCCCTACCGTTCTCTAGAAATACCTTTAACTCTTTAAAAATCATAAATAAAATAAAATTTATATTAAAAAAAAACCATTTAAATAAAATGCACGCGCCAAAACCGAGCGTTCACGTCACTCAATGTTAATTTTTAAATATTAAAAACATCAAGCATTTAAAAATCCATAACAATTGTTTTTAATATTAAGAGTTCTACAATTTTTTAAAAAGAAATCTCTCGATATTTCTTAATTTTTTTTAATTACGTAAAATCTTTTAAATCCTTTAAAATGTTTGTATGCCCTTTATATCCCTTAAAATTGCTGAAATAAAATTTATTTTATTCCCTGAAGTTCTCTGGAAAGACGTAAAATCCCCTTAAAGTACCTTTAAATCTTTGTAAATCGTAAAAATCCATTAAAATAAAAATACCTTTAAATCTTTGGAAATCGTGAAAATCCATAGAAATATGTAGAAATCATTTGAAATTCCATGAATATAAATTAAATTTCTGTATAAAAAACCCTTAAATGCATGCGCGCAAAACATGCGTTCACGTTCCTCAATTCAACATTTTTAATATTAAAAACATAAACTATTTAAAAATCCATAATGTCCAATTTTTAAATATGAAAAGTTCTAAAAAATATTTGAATCGAGTTAAATAATTGAAAAAATTATTAATTCTAGTTAGTTATGTTTGAAAAAACTCTTACTTTCGTAATTTTAATATTTTCATGGATGCTTCTGCGCATCTTGATATCATAAAGATTGTCAGTCACATATTGTTATTATATTATATACCATTAAGCCATTTCCCTTTCGGGGTAGGCATTGTTAAATTTTCAATAGTAATCTTTTTTGAATATTCAATTAAAAATTTTTTATGTGTGAAAAATTTACATGTACAATTATTAATTCAGAAATTACTAAATTTAAAACGTCTAGATATTGTCTAATATTTTAAATGAAATTCGTTCAATTTCTTCAAAAAGTATCTATTTAAAATGTGTTAAATTGAGAAGTTTATATTTAAATTAAACCCTGAGGGCTAAAATAATTAAAAATTGTTTAAAATTTTTAATTGAAAAATAGCATTTTATGTTTTATTTTGGTCAAATAAAAGACTCAACTGTTAAAAGCTGGTTTTTGGTACTTTTTGAAAATAGCTTTTAATTCTAGAACTTATTACATTTGAGTTCAACGAAATCTTTCAATTCTTGTTTGTATTTGGTCAAATCAAAAACAATACATTTTATAATGTCCAACATAATTACAATCGTTATTCAAATTTAGCCTGAAAAATCGACAATGTGGATAGGACACCATTGTACTTTATTATAGTTGATTTAAAAAATATTTAATTTTTATAGATTCAATTTAAAAATACGTAACAGTCAATGTTTTATTTGAATCCTAAATATTTTAGTTTGACATTAGTCAAATTTAAATAAGTTACAATTATTATCATTGATTAAATACCAATAATTAAAATAAATATAATAATTAAAAAGATATTTCTATTATGAAATAATGTAATAATTTAGTTTTCTTTTTAGTTTTGAATAGAATAATTTTGCAGATATAAAAAAAAACAATTGTTTTTTCAAATATCGTATATTTAAAAAGAAAAGGGGAAGAAGGGAAATCTTAAAAAAAGGGGAAGTGCCTGGAGGCACCGACGATGAGGATCAGATTATCAAATAAAATGTATTTTTATCTAAAATATAAAATACTTTATTTAAAAAATATCGCACTGTCTTAAAAATTTCCAGCGAGGACGGACTCTTAATTATAACATCGAATGTTGTTTTTTTTCGTAAACAATACTTAATACCTATTGATTAGTTTCACGTTGTAGATGCCAGTATTTTCAAAAGCAAGTTAATACGTGCAGAAAGTAACATATCTTCGACAATTATTTTTTTTGTATCTATAACTTTATTCAGCTCGTCTTTCAATTTCATGAATTCGTTTTTAGCATCCACTAGATTATTCAGAACTTCTTCCAATTTTTCCTGCAAATACAAAACCGTTTTAGCATCTTTGTGGAGCAGGATGCTCAATTCGGCCCCAGCTACCTGCGTACGGTTCCCCCACCACGCGGCTTCCCCTCACTCAGCCAAAATGCTGCCACCGCGCCTTGTCAGCGAGACTCCTTTGTACCAAATGAGGACTACAAAATTTGAAATACATTTTTTCAATTAAGCACTTGGTAATTCACAAATATAATATTCGAAATCTACGAATTATAACGATTCCAATGATATTTCATTCGACTTAAAAAGTTGAAAATTAAAGAATGAATTTTCAAGTTTATGTAAAATTTTATGGAACATTTTGCAGTATATTTTACTCAAATCAACTGCAGTGGCTTCAATTTATTGGTGCAATATTTGACATGACTTGAGGAAATTCCGGAAGCTAAAATTTGACCAGATTTGAAAACTTGCACACTTATTCTTTAATTTTCAACTTTTTAAGTCAAATAAGATATCGCTGGAATCGTTATAAATCGCAGATTTCGAATAATATATTTGTAAACTACCATATGCTAAGTTTGAAAAATGTTATATTTCGCATTTTAGTCCTTATTGGGTACAAAGGACTCCCGCTGACTAGGGCGATGGTCAATTTCGCCCTGGGTACCTGCGAACGGTTCCCCCACTACAAGGCTTCCCCTCACTCAGCCGAACTGCTGCCGTCGATCCTGGTCAGCGGGAGTCATTTGTACCTAATGAGGACTAAAATGCGGAATATAACATTTTTTCAATTTAGCACTGTTATCTTACTTAAAAAGTTGAAAATTAAAGAGTAAATGTTCAAATTATGAGAAATTGTATGGAAAATTTTTCGGAATATTTCACTCAAATCCACTGTAGTAGCTTTTATTTATTGGTCCAATATTTTACCTAACTTTGTAAATTCCGGAAGCTAAAATTCGGACACATTTGAAAACTTATTAAATAACATCATAAATTTAGTTTATTTCTCAAACAATCGCATTTCTCCAAATTATTCCTAAATAATTTTACTTTCCCAGTCCAAAATAATGAATAGTGTCATCCCTAGCTCAATTTGAAAACTCATTAACAAACATCATCAATTTTGTTTACTGCTTAACCAATTTGTTTATGAAAGTTAATTAAAAATACTATTTTAATACATAAAAAGCAGAACATGGAGACAATCTAAAAAATGTCGTTTTTTAAATCTAACTTTAGAAATTTTGAACAGAGACCAAAACGGAACAGTGTATTTGCTTATGTGTCGAAAAAAAGTTGAAAACTGAATTCGGCAAATTTTGAAAATTACTCTTCTTCCTTTCAAAAATGATATGTTTGATATTAATGTCTCCAGACGTTTTACTACTGGCACTTCTGTTTTCTTTTTATTAACTTAAGCCTCAACCAAAATAGACTAATTTTAAAACCAAAAAAGAAAGGAATTTTTATAAAAAGAGTTAAATTTTTAACCAAAAAAGATTTTTCAGTCGATAAAGAAAAAAAGTCTGACCCAAAAATGTTTAATAATTCAACATTGAGGAATCAATCAAAAAATGTACAAATTTTTAAAATTATATAATTTTAGGCAATTTTAAGCTAGCAACATTAATTTATACATCGAAATTGGTTCTAAAATCGTTTTTAATATTCGCTTAAAAATTTGTTTTAAAAAATCATGAAAAAATTTTCCAGGAATCTAATGCAAATTTTGTTATTTATTATCTTGAAACTTGAATTTTCCCTAAAATTTTTTGAAAATCCGGGAAAATCTAAAGAGTTGCTTCAATACCTTCCAGATTCTATTTGGAAATTTTTTTTAAATTTATTTTTAGTTTTCCTAGCAATTTTAATAAAAAAATTTTATTCTTTTGAAACCTTTCTAAATCCTTAGAAAGCTTTCAAATGTTGTGTTCAGAATCTTAAAAAATGTACATTTTGTTTTAAATGTTTTGAAATCTTTTCAAGTTTTAAATTATTTTGGAATCTTTTCAAAATTTCTAAATATATCTTAAACTTACACGAATATTTTCCAAATTAATAATTTACTAAACATTTTTTCCGTTTTTGATGAAAATCACTTTTTTTTTGGTTGAAAATTAATTATTTTTGACCAAAAATTCAACTATTTCAGGTTTGGATGAAAATTAATTTCTTTGGTTGAAAATTCCTTATTTTTAAATAGCTTTTTGATAATTCATGTATTTTGTTACTAATTAATATTGTTGGGTAGAAAATTAACCTTTTCGGTTAAAACTTCAACTGTTTGGTTAAAATTTTGTTGTTTGTTAAAAATACATTTTTGTCGTTGAAGACTCATTATTTTAGTAAACAATTCATTTCTTTGGTTGAAATTTTTACCGTTCTGTTGAAAATTCGTTTTTAATTAGTTAAAAATAAATTTTTTAACTGAAAATGTAACTGTCCAATTTTTGCTTGATAATTGATCTTTTTCAGTTGAAAACTCATATTCTTGTGTTGAAAATTTAACTTTTTTGTTCGAAATTCATATCTTTGGGTTGAAAACTAAACTGTTTTGCCATAAATTCATCTTTTTGGATTAAAAATTTAAAATTTTGGCTAAGATTAAAGACAAAAGTCTTTATTGACTTCAAAATCTTTCTTGGTTAAAAATTCAACTCCTTTTTTGAAAATTCCTTCTTCTTTGGTTTGAAAATTAGGTTTGGAAATGTTTGAAATGAAGAATAATTATTTTCAAAATTGGACGAATTCAGTTCTTAAATTTTTTTCGACGCTCAAGCAAATACAATTTAGTGTTCAAAATTTCTAAAGTTAAATTTTAAAAACGACACTTTTGAGATTGACTCCACGAAAATCCTTTATATTCTGCTTTTGATGTGTTAAAATAGTATTTTTAATTAACTTTCATACAAAAATTGGTTTAGCAGTAAAAAAATGTATGATGTTTGTTAATGATTTTCCAAATTAAGCTAGGGATGACACTATTCATATTTTTGAACTGGGAGTGCAAAATTATTTAAGGATAATTTTGAGAAATGCGACTCTTTGAGAAATAAACTAAATTCATGATGTTAGTTAATAACTTTTAAATTTTGGCCAAATTTCAGCCAACCAATAAATTGAAGCCACTGCAGTGGATTTGATAAAAATACTGACAAATTTTTGCATAAAATTTCACACTTGAACATTACTTCTTTAATTTTCAATTTTTTAAATTCAAATAACATATCGTTGGAATCGTTACAATTAGTAGATTTCGAATATTATATTTATCAATTACCAAGTGCTAACTTGAAAAAATATTATATTCCGCATTCTAGTCCTCATTACGTACAAAGGACTCAAGCTGGCCAGGATCCACGGCAGCAGCTCGGCTGAGTGAGGGAAAGCCGTGTAGTGGGGGAACCGTTCGCACGTGCCATGGCGGAATTGTCATCTGTCCGCTGACTAGGCTCGGTGGCAGCAGTTTAGCTAAGTGAGGGGAAGCCGCGTAGTGGGGGAACCGTACGCAGGTAGCTGGGGCGAAATTGTCATCTGCCCTCTGGGAAATAAGTGATACATTATTCTCATTTGGTTTAAATTACCTCTGTGCCACTAAAATTGGAAATGCCGATACAACTAACGCAACCCTTTCTGTGGGTAAGGTACCCTAATTTTCGTCTTGAGAGACCAAAACAAATGGGAATGTCTTGTTTTCTGCAGGATCCAATTAGTTTCTCAACTGCATCGTCTAGTCCTCCTGAAAATATACATACATTTCAAGTTGGGTTAAGGTATAGTAACTATAATGACAGACTTCAATATCGGTATAATTGGATTAGAATTTCGATTTTTTCCATCAAACTGCAGAAAAATATGCAGAAAATAAAAGTCTTTTTTATAATTTTTGAAATTACTACTTCCCGAAAATTCATTAAAAACTTTTTAAAGATTTCAAGGGATTTCAGAGGATTCCCGATTTGGGACGACTGAAAAATCCCGAAAAATAACATTCTTGATACTGTAAAATTCCCGAATTATAATATTGCCGAATAATAAAATCCCAGAATTTCTGGATGAATTTTTTTTCAATTATTGTTACTTTGAATTCATAAAAAAATTTAGAAACTTTGAAGATTAAAAATAATTTCTTGTTTGTAAAAATATGTGATATTTGTATTTTTAATAAATAAATAAATAATATTTATAAAAAAATGTGTAATTGTTTAAATTAGGGAGTTTTATAATTCAGGGATTTTTTAGTTCGGATATTATATAATGCGGCAATTTACTGTTGGGAATTTTATTATTCGGCAATTTTCTAATTCTGTAATATTATAAACTGTTCGGGAATTTTATTTATTGGGAATTTTCCAATTTTTTGATTTATATTTTTCGCGATTTTTCAGTAGTCCCGGAATTTCAACGGATCCCGGGAATTTTATAATTCGGAAATTTTCTAGTTCAACAATTTTATGTCGGGAATTTTCAAATTCGGTAATATTATAAACTGTTCGCGAATTTTATTATTAGGGAGTTGAGAGTTCTCCAATTTGGGAATTTTATTATTTGGGAATTTTTCAATTCGTTATTTTTCGGGATTTTTCAGTGGTCCACGAATTTCACGCGATTTTAATAAATTTAATTCCGAAGATTTTTTCAAATATTTCAAGGGACTTCAAGGAATATCATCAGATTTTATATAATTTCGCGGGATTTCATAATATTTAATTGAATTCTCAAAGAACTCAAGAGATTTTCAAATACTTCAAGATATTTCCGAATATTTGATTTTTTTAAATTTCAAAAAGACATTTCAAAAGATTCCAAGGAATATCAAGAAATTTTAAAGTATTTTCAAAATTGTAAGATATTTTAAAAGATTTTAAGGAATTTTCAAGAGATTTGAAAAATTTTCTAATGGCTTTCAAGGGATTTTATAAGATTTCCAAGGATTTCAGTAATTTTATAGGATTTTAAAGGTTCTCAATAAGGTATTTTAAACAACTTTCCAGATCTCAAAAGAGTAAATAGAACTTCAAATGTTTCAAGGGATTTTAAGGATTATCATCAGATTTTATATAATTCTACGGGATTTTATAATATTTTATTGGAATTTTAAAGAGTTTATTCACAAAAATTGAGGGATTTCAAAGAACTTTAAAGATTTGAAGGGATTTTCAAATATTTCAAGGTATTCCCAAACATTCAAAATTTGTTTACAGTGTTAGGATATTTGAAAACGTTCCAATGAATTACAATATATGAAAATTTTAAGACTTCAAATCACTTTAAAGATTCTAGGGCATTTTAAAAGATTTCAAGAAATTTTCAAAAGCTTTGAAACATTGTAAGGGCTTTCAAAATATTTTAAATGATTTAGGGCATTTCAAAGAATTCCGAGGAATTTTTAAGAGATGAGAGGTTTACAAAATTTAAAGAACTAAGATTTTATCGCACTGTGACAGACAATTTTTGGTTGAAAGTTTAATAAAAAGAAGAAAGGTGTATGTTTCTTTATAAATAAACGTTAATAATTAAAAAAAAAAATATAGTTTCTGATCGCATGGCAAAAAGTTAAGTGAAAAAAACCTTATAAAAGTGGCTTTTTGTAGAAAATTAAGATTTAAGATTTTAGGTTGAAATTTGATTGGTACTTTGATGCTGAAAAAAGTAGCAAATAGTTTTATTAAAAACTTTTTCTTAAAAAAAAAGAAGTATTTTACTTTGTTTGAAAAAAAGGTACAGAGTAAGTTATCTGGTTTTGAATTACCAATCTTTTTATTACTATATTGCGGAAAAATGCTTTTAACACAAAATGTATTTGATTTTTTAAGAATTTTTCATGCAAAAAGCCCATTTTCGGAAAAAATGTTGGTTATCTAGTTTTGTACTGCAACCCTTCAAATATTTCAAGGGACTTCACGGAATATCATCAAATTTCATGTGACTTCATGGGATTTTATGATACCTTAATGCAATTTCAAAAAATATATTCCCAAGAATTGAGGGATTTTGAAGGATTACAAAGACATCAGGCTATTCTAAACGATTCCAAGAAATTTGGGAGGATTTTAAACATTGTAAGGTATTTTAAAAGATTTAAAAACATTTTCAAGAGCTTCAAAAGGTTTGAAGGGATTTAAAAAGATTTCAAAGGATTGGAAATATTTTAGGGTATTTTAAAGGATTTCAAGGAATTTACGGAAGATTAAAATATTTCAAGCAATATCATCAGATTTCATGACACTTTGTAATATTTTAATAAAATTTCAAAGAATTCATTCAAAAGAATTAAGGGATTTCGAAGGATTTGAAGAGATTATTAAATATTTCAAGGTATTTTCAAAAAATTTTAATTTGTTGAAAAGATTTCAGGATAGTTTAAAAGATTCCAAGGCATTTCAATAGATTTAAAAACATTGATGAGATTTCAAAGGATTTTAAAGATTTGAAATAATTTTGGGTATTTTAGAAAGTCCAAAGGAATTTTAAAGAAATTAAAACATTTTGCATACGGTTTTAATGAAATTTAAAAGAATTTATTCACAAGGATTGAGGGATGTCAAAGGATTTTAAAGACATGGAGAGATTTTCAAATATTTCAAGGAATTTTTCAAACATTTTAAATTTTTTGCGAAGATTTTAGGATAGTTTAAAAGATTCCAAGGAATTTCAATGGATTTGAAATTTTTGAAGAGATTTCAGAGGACTTTAAAGATTTTAGGGTATTTAAAAGAAGTCCAAGGAATTTTTAAGAGTTCCAAATACTCTTAATAAATTATTTTAAAGAATTTCTCAGGATCTCAAATATTTCTAGGGATTTTTAAATACTTTAACAGGTTGTCTAGAGATTCTTAGGAACAAAATTCCAGGTCTTTTCCAGGTTTTTCCAGGTCAAGACATTAAATTTTTCCAGGTCCCCTTTTTTTACATCAAATAATGAAATAAACGTTTTTCATACATGTAAAAAAGAGCCATTTCATTTTTTATTGGCGATCAATTTCGAAAGAAAGCCGAATCATAAATAAACAAATTTTTAATTTTTTGCGAACATGAGTCGTCTTTGTGAAATCTTTGGGAATATTTTTAAATCTTTGTAATGTTTTTGAAATGATTGAAATCTTTGTGAATTCGTTGAAATTTTTTGAACTATTACAAACCTTAGTGAAAGCTTGAAATTTCGGTGAAATCTTTGAGAAATCTTTTGGAATTTTGTAAAGCTTTTGTAAAATCTTTAAAATCTTTGTGTAACTTTTTGAAATCTTTTGAAATCTTAATGAAATATTTCCGAACTCTTCCTTTAATCTTTGTTTGCGAAATCTTTTGTGTTCGTTTGAAATCTTTGAATTTTTTTTTAATTTTCTCAAATGTGTCGAAACCTTTTGAAATTGTTTAAAATTTTTGAAATGTTTTGAAATCTTTGAAATCTGGTGTACTCTACCCCTGTTGAAATCTTAGAAATTCATGAAATCTTTTGAAATCCTTATGAATTCTTTGAAATATTTGTGAAATCTTTCGTAAATCTTTTGTAATCGTTTCAAATCACTCGAATATTTGAAATCTTCTGAAAATTTTTTAAATCGTTTAAAATATTTGAGATGTTTTGAAATCCTTGAAATCTGGTGTACTGCAACCTTGTTGAAATATTTTATATTCTCGGATTCTTTTGAAATCTTTATGAATTTTTTAATGAAATCTTTGAAACTTTTGTGAAACCTTTTGATATCTCCTAAAAAATTTTGAAATTGTTTAAAATCTTTGAAATATTTTTAAATCTTAGAAATATAGTTAAATATACCGTTTTTGAAATCTTTAAAATCTTTTGAAAGTTTTAAAATCTTTGTGTAATGTTCGAAATCTTTGTGAAATGTTTGAAGCCTTTGAAATCTTTGTGAAATCATTTGAAATTTTCGTGAATTCGTTGGAATTTTTTGAAGTATTACAAGCGATATTTAAAATCTTGAAATCTATTGAAATGTTTATGAAATCTTTCTTAAATCTTTGTTTGGAAAATCTTTTGTATTCGTTGAATTATTTGAAATCTTTTGAAATGTTCTAAAATGTTTTAAAACCTCTTGAAATTGTTTCAAATTTTTGAAATATTTGAAATCTGGTTTACTGTACCCTTGTTCAAATCTTTGAAATCCTTTAAATCTTTAAAATATTTGTGAAATTTCTATGAAATCTTTATGGAAATCTGGTGTGCGCGCCTTTTTTAAATCGTTCACATCCGTGAAATCTTTATGAAATGTTAAAAATATTAAAAATATATTGAAATGTTTTGAAATCTTTAGAAATATTTTGTAACCTTTTGAAATCTGGTGCACACTCAAAAACCGAGTGGTCAACCCCTAAAAAAATCCGTTGTATAACCATAGCTTATGGGTCAAAATATCTCAAGTGTGCCACTTTTAAATCGATAGTTCTATAATCAATCGATTTATACAGTTTTCGATTCGTTTTTATATCAAAATAACTCCCCTAAAATATTTTTGCAAAAAATTTAGTTTTTTTAAAGTTATTAACAATCAAAGTTCTTGATCATATTTTTTTTCAAAAATTGATTACTCGCGAACGGTTCATCGAAATTCAATAATAGGGTTATGAAAATTTTTATTACAAAGTATACTTTACGCTCAAAAATTGTTCGGTAGTAAAAAAATTGTGTTTATTGTTTAAATAATCGTTTGTTTTAAACAATTGGAAATTAATTAAACTTCTCCGCCTGTGAAAGAATTCTTCCACGTTCCACTAGATTCTAAAATCTCTTCCGAAAATTTTGGTGAAAAAAAAGTTATTATTTTGCAGTAGTTCAAAAGTTATTGATTTTTTTGTGACTGCGCTCCGACCTCCAGCGCTGGTCGAGCACGCACAATAATTATGTAAACAAATGCATATTTCAGGCGTTTATTGGAAGAAAGTAGTCGTTTTTCTTTCTTAGTAGCATTAAATTATATGGCTGGTAATATTCAGTGATTGATTTTGGTTATCGATATTATTTGTTTATTTTATAAACAAATTTTATAAACAAAAGCATAGTTTGGTCATTTATAGACAGCAAGTAATAGTTTTTCTTTCTAATCGTCTTCAACTTACATAGGTGGTGATGTTTAGTGACAAAGAAATGTCAATCGATATTATTTATTTATGTTATAAACAAATGCATAGTTTGACCATTTATAGATAGAAAGTGATCGTTTTTCTTTCTAATCGTCTTCAAATTACATAAGTGGCGATGTGTAGTGATGAAGAATTGTTAGTCGATATTATTTGTTTATGTTATGAACAAATTTTATAAACAAATGCATAATTTGACCATTTATTGATAAAAAGTGAACGTTTTTCTTTCTAATCGTCTTCAAATTACATAAGTGGTGATATTTAGTGACGAAGAATTATCATTTGATATTATTTGTTTATGTTATAAACAAATTTTATTTATCACTAAACATCACCACTTATGTAATTTGAAGACGATTAGAAAGAAAAATGATCACTTTCTATCTATAAATGGTCAAACTATGCATTTGTTTATAAGATTTGTTTATAAAATAAACAAATAATATCGATTGACAATTCTTTGTCACTAAACATCACCACCTATGTAAGTTGAAGACGATTAGAAAGAAAAACTATTACTTTCTGTCTATAAATGACCAAACTATGCTTTTGTTTATAAAATTTGTTTATAAAATAAACAAATAATATCGAGTGACCAATATCAATCACTGAATATTACCAGTCATATAATTTAATGTTACTAAGAAAGAAAATCGATTACTTTCTTCCAATAAACGCCTAAACTATGCATTTGTTTACATAATTGTGCGTGCTCGACCAGCGCTGGAGGTCGGAGCACGGTCACAAAAAATCAATAACTTTTGAACGACTGCAAAATAATAATAAGTTTAATTAATTTCCAACTGTTTAAAACAAACGATTATTTAAACAATAAACAAAATTTTTTTACTACCGAACAATTTTTGAGCGTAAAGTATACTTTGTAATACAAATTTTCATAACCCTATTATTGAATTTCGATGAACCGTTCGCAAGTAATCAATTTTTGAAAAAAATATGATCAAGAACTTTGATTGTTAATAACTTTTGAAAAAATACATTTTTTGCAAAAATATTTTAGGGGAGTTATTTTGATATAAAAGCGAATCGAAAACTGTATAAATCAATTGAAAATAGACCTATCGATTTAAAAGTGGCACACTTGAGATATTTTGACCCTTATTCTAATTCTGAAACTGAATTAACATCGGAATTTTAAACTAATAATTTTTATAATTTCTAAGTTGAATACCATAACAAAATTTATACTTCAATGTTCTATATTAGCGGAGAAGAAATTAAAAACTTATTGAATTATTCACAATATTAAAGTCTGTTCTTTACAATCTATAAAATAATTGGTACAGTCTAGAAAAAGTGCTTTGAAATATCTTTATTTATTCTGTAATAAACAAAAGATAAATTATATCTTGATGAATAAAACACTTTTCAGTGGCAAGATTTTTTTCTAAGCGAGACGTTTCTTTCATAATAGGTTAAGAAATTCAAATTACCCTTTGCATTTCATTAAAATTACTATTTAAAAAGCGAACAAAAAATAATTAAAGTTCAAGGATCTCGTAAAAAACTCAAGGAGATTTCCAGGTTTTCAAGGTTTAAAAAAAATGCAAGGAGAATTCCAGGTTTTCAAGGTTTTCAAGGTCGCTAGACACCCTGTTTAAGGTATTTCTAAACATTTCAAATTTTGTTTAAAGATTGTAGGATATTTTTGAAGATACCAAGGAATTTCCAAGATGGTGCGGTAGTTTAAAAGATTCCAAGGAAATATCAACAAAAATTTAAAGAAATTGTTCTAAAGAATTTCAAATACTTCAAGATATTTCCAAAGATTTAGAAGCATTACAAAAATATTCGGGTATATAAAAAAAATATTCATAAAAACAAAGTTTTTTCACAATTTTGGAAATTCCAAACCACTTTATTGCGACTTATTACATGTGGGAGGGGTAAAAATTGGTAAAAAATCTGTTAAAATTGAAGGCTTTTTTATAAATATTAAGCTTCTAATCATAACATTGTGATTAATTTACCTTCAACTTGTATCCTCTCAAGATCTGGCACGATAATGACAAATCTAACTTTTTTTAGATTAACGTGTATCTCGACTTCCTTGAATCCCGTGTAATATCTTCTTCTGTACCTTCCTTTCACGTTATCTCTCTCATATAACTTTTTTTGCAGTCTAAATAACTCAGTAAGGAATGTTTCCAATTTTTCATTCAGTGGAGCTGAAATTATATTTGTACAATACCTGGAAAAAGTTGAACAATATAGCTTAACAACTTCACGAATTACTTTTATAGACAAAAAATTTATTAGTTTTTTGTCAGTGGAATTATGGTTTTTGATCTACTAATTTAAACCAAAATGGTTATAGTCTTTGGCTGTTAAAAAAATTCCTCTGACTCAGCTGGGAATCGAACCCAGGTCCTGGGTTCGAATCCCAGCGGAATTTTTTTCACAGCTAAAACTATAATCATTTGGGTTTAGGCTAGCAGATCAAAAACCATAATTTCGCCGACAAAAAACTATTTTAATACGCTAGTCGACAAACATAACATAAAAACACAAAATTTTAATTTTGTTCAGCACAAAAGAACGCAATAAGAAAAGATTTCACTTACTCACTCTCTAAATTTTCTGGTATACTTAAGTTCATTTTCTTTGCCTTGAAAATTCTGATTAGGATTTTGCAAATTTTGATTATCTTCACTTCTGAGATTTAGCGTTCTATTCATATCGCCAAGATGAATTCCACCTCCCAGAATATCTAATCCATCAATGTTCAGATTTGCAATATCATATCTCAAATCATCTTCTACCATATTTACGACATCGTTATCATTTGTACTAATCAATAAATTTTCTAATTTTTCAGTGACGTCTTTTCTATTTTCTAAAATTTTATCAGACAAAGAATCATTCCTCAAATCTCTGTGCTCATTTCCAAAAATATTCAAAGTTGCCAAATTCCTTGCATGATCAAAATCTATTTCGGGGTCGGCTATAATTTTTAATTTTCCTATGTCAATTTTGGAAACATCATCAATGATTGGCTGCACCCTTTTTTCTCTATGTCGCATTTCTCTCTGCTTCTCTCTTTCATTTATAATTACTTGTTTTAATTTAGATGGCTTTTTTACCTTGGATAAAAAGATTTTATTGCGTTTTGCTTCCACAACGCGATCACAACATTTTATTTTTTTCTCTGCTAATGTATTCTTCAGCCTTCTTTGATTCTGTAAATAAGTAAAATGATAAAATATCGGCTGTGTCAAGTGCAAAAAACAAATCCGAATTCATTATGCAATTTAAAAACAAATGAATATCGGGAAAGACGTATGTGTGGTACAAAAAATATTCAAAGAAAAAATTATTACAAAATCATTTAATTCTGTAAAGTGATAAACGAGCAAAAGGAACTAAATATTTTATATTTTAATTGAATAATTAATGTTTGTAAGTAAGAAAAGTAAAAAATATTTGAAGGGGCGCAGTATTAATAATGATATCATTTGTCAAAAAAAGATTGTTGTTTATGAAAAAAGTGTAAAATAAATAACAATTGTTTATTTAAAAAACCGTGGAAAATTTTTTTTTAGTCGACCGTCATAAATATTTCTTTCAGTTTAAATTTTCAACCAAAGAAATTAATGTTCTACCAAAAAGATAAATTTTCCACCAATAAGATTAATTTCTTACCAAATACATGAATTTTCAACTAAAATGAAATTATTATATATACAGTGAAAAAAGTAATTTTTAACCTTAAAAAACTAATTTTCAACAATATCGTTAAATTTTCAACCAATCAAATGAATCGTCAACCAAGAAGATGAATGTGTCACCAAAAAGATTAATATTCGATCATAAAATACGAATTTTCAACAAAATGCATGAATTTCCAACCAAATAGTTAAATTTTCAACTTAAGATAAATTTTCAACAAACAAAAAAGACTTTTCAACAAAATAGTTAAATTTGTAAGCAAAAAAATAAAGAATTTTTAACCATAATGATAAATCTTCAATGAAAAAAATTAATTTTGACCAAAAAGATGAATTTTCAACCATAAAGATTAATATTCTATCAATTAAAAACGAATTTTGTCTCAGTTAAAATCAAATTTTCAACCAATTAAAAACGAATTTTCGACGAAATAGTTAAATTTTCAACCAAAAAAAGAGGTTTGTATTAAAATAATGAATCATCAACCAAAAAAATAAATTTCAACTCAGACAGGTTTTTCAGTCAGTAAAGAAAAAAAATGTCATCCGGAATTTGAAATTTTCATGCCAAGAAGACAAATTTTATACAAAACGAATTTAAAAAATAAAAATATAAGTTTTGAACCAAAAAGTTAATATTCGACCAAATAGTCTAATTTTCTACCAAAAAGACGAATTTTCGAAAAAATACATGAATTTTCAACTGAAAAAGAGCAATTTTCAAAAAAAAAATGGAATAGTTATATTTTAAGTTAAAAAAGTTAATTTTTAACAAAACCAAATATATTTTTCAAGAAACTAGTTAAATTTCTAACCAAATGAATTAATTTCCAACAAAATACATGATTATTTAACTAAAAAGGATAAATATTCAGCCAAAAATGTAATAGTTAAATTTTCAGTAAAAAAAATTATTTTTAACAAAAAAAAGGGTTTTCAACAAAATAGTTAAATTTGTATGCAAAAAAAATGAATTTTTAACCATGATGATGAATGTTCAATGAAAAAAATTAATTTTGACCAAAAAGATGAATTTTCAACCACAAAGATTAATTTTCTATCAATTAAAAAGGAATTTTCCACCAATTAAAAACGAATTTTCGACAAAATAGTTAAATTTTCAACCAAAAAAAAGAGGTTTGAATTAAAATAATGAATCATCAACCAAAAAGATAACTTTCAACCAAGACAGGTTTTTCAGTCAATAAAGAAAAAAAATGTCATTCAGAATTTGAAATTTTCATGGCAAAAAGACGAATTTGATACAAAACAGTTGAATTTTAAAAATTAAAATATAAGTTTTAAACAAAAAAGTTAATATTCGACCAAATAGTTTAATTTTCTACCAAAAAGACGAATTTTCAAAAAATACATGAATTTTTAACTGAAAAAGAGACATTTTCATCCAAACATGGAATAGTTATATTTTAAGTTAAAAAAGTTAATTTTTAACAAAACAAAATATATTTTTCAAGAAAATAGTTAAATTTTTAACCAAATAAATTAATTTCTAACAAAATACATGATTATTTAACTAAAAAAGATAAATATTCAGCCAAAAATGGAATAGTTAAATTTTCAGTAAAAAAAAAATTTTAAGAAAAAAAGGGTTTTGAATTGAAATATTGAATCATCAACCAAAAAGACGAAAGTTTCAAACAAAAGAGAGTTTTTAGTCAACAAGGAAAAAATTTTTAACCAAAATGTGGAATTTTCATGCCAAAAAGACGAATTTTCTACAAAACAGTATGTATGTTCATTCTCAAAGTTTATAAATTATATAAATAAGTTTTTCGAGGTCAAAATTTTTATTAAAATAACTTAGTACAATCTGTACCATATGTTAATTATTTAAAATACTTTTCAGAAATTCAAATTTTATTAAGGCAATTAAGGATTTTCATTTCATCGAGAGCTGACTTCACTTCGTCGATCACTGAGAGGAAAAAAATGGCACCAAATGCACGGAACAAAACTTTATTTTGGTAATATTTTCGTAATAAATAAAGATTATCATCATTTTATTATTTCACTGAATAGTTCTTCAAAAATAAAAAAATAACTTGTGAATACACTTATACAGAAAAAATTAGTTTTTACGAAGATATTGACAAAATAGGGTTTAGTCCAATGCATCTGGTCCATTGTTTTCTCCTCAGTACTCAACGAAGTGAAGTTAGCTAATAGTTAAATGAAAATACCCAATTTGATGTTTTCCTTTTTTTTTAATATTAGTAAAATCACACAAATTTCAAGTTTTTGAAATTGAATTGAACAGTCACAATGAGACTAAGCCCTCAGAAATTGTGAACAAAATTTATATAAAAATCGGGAATTTTCGTTTTCGGGCATGAAAATCATAACAGTGATAAAAAATCAGGACATTTTATAGAATTCCTGAAAATAAAAACAAGAATCCAACGACCAAATTTGGACAACCACAATAAAATGCTCCTATTGTAATTTGAAAAAAAAATTTCTTAAAAAAAAAAATTTCTGTGGACAAAAATAAAAAAGCGAAAAGAAAAATGAATGAATAATTATACATTTTTTATTTTGATAAGGGTATTGTGATTTGATAATAATAAAAATAAAATAGTCCAATGATTTTTTTTCTAAACTACAATATTAGCATTTTATGGTGGTTGTCCAAATTTGGTCGTTGGATTCTTGTTTTTATTTTCAGGAATTCTATACATTACCCTAATAGCACGGAACATTCCGGGAACGTTCCTGGAACGTTCCTGGAACGTTCCGCGGGCACCTTCGGAACGTTCCAGCGGAACGTTCCAGGAACGTTCCCGGAACGTGTAAAATGTCCGCCCCTTGGGAACGTTCCAGGAACGTTCCACTGGGACCTGAGGGGAACTTTCCATTATTGTTATTTTTAACAACAATTATCTCGTAAACCGTAAGAGATAGGTAAAAATGGATGTCATTTTTGAGTTTTGAGTACCGCATATACTACACTATAATATGATATCCGTATCATAAACTGACATCGATTTTGACCTATCACTTACGGTTTACGAGATATTTATTGATAATAATAACAATAACGTTAATTTATGTTTGGAACGTTCCTGGAACGTTCCGCTGGAACGTTCCGAAAGTTCCCGCGGAACGTTCCGGGAACGTACCAGGAACGTTCCGTGCTATTAGGGTAAGAATTAAGTTGAGTATTGCACGTTAAATAGGATTTTAATCTAATTTAAAAATCTTAAATCAGGACATGTCCGGATAAATAAATAAATTTACATAATTTAATAAGAGAGTAATCACCTCTAACGCCTGTTGAATATTAATTCGAATGAGATTAGACCTCTTCGACCTTCTCAAATACTTCTTCGCCTTTATCCTTGAACCACTTTCGTCATCAAAAGTGACCACATTCTCGTTAATAATTGCAGAAGGACCCTTCTCAGGATAATTCTTCCTCCTCGACATTTTTCCTCCCAATTCTGGATAATCACAAGCACACGAAGTAATCCTCAATTGATCATCAATTTCCGATTGGTTACCAGCAAGAATGTGGCTTGCACTCTTCTGCTGATGCTGTCTGGCAGGCGTCTGAGAATCATTTTTGCGTCTCTGATGTTTTTCAGACTGGAGTTTTGGCCAAGCTTCTTTTTCTTGTTTTTCTTCTAATCTTGGATTGCACCAGCAGCGACTATTCATTTCATCAATCTTGAAAGTACACGAACACTATTTTGCTTATTTCTCTGTATGCGTCACAAACTCACATGCCGAAGTTTATATTTGGAGAAACAAATTACGCAGCGGAGAATGCATTCACGTGAGACTGGCGTGGTTATTGGAACAGTGAGTAGATGTCCTTGGGGATGAGGAAAGACTGATATCTGGAGTATCAATCTTGTATTGGAAGAAAGTCGTTGTTAATATGCAGGTCCGTCATTGATAAGAGGAAAAAGTTCAATTTTTACTGCAACACTGTATAAAATCACTGATTCTGTTGTCAATCCAGAAGAGTAAACAGTGAAGCTAGAACTGAAAAGAGGTTTTTATTGATGACCACTACCTCCAGATGGCGGCACTGCAGTCATGGTGTATTTGAGGCGGTGTGTATGCAAGAAAAATAATCAATATTTTTAAAATATTGATTATTGAACCAATACCAATCTTTAAATTATTATATTACATTGAGTACATTACATTAAAGATTACATTTGAAATTTGTACCAGCTTCAGAAAAATGAATAACCTTCAATGTCTTTGATGAAGAACCGAAATCAAATCCCGAAAAATGTATCCAGATTTAGAGATATGTTATATTTTTAATCAATATTGTAACTTTTAATAGTATATTATTGTTTAAAACTGTAAATTAATAATATGCATGCAATAAATTTAGTATTAGAAAAAGATTGTATATTATAGATTTTTAGAATCATTTCTTGGAAGTTATCATCAGTGGTAAATTTGCTATAGTTTGAGGAGAGTGTACCAGATGACTCTGAGTACCTGAATTTGGGGTTCTCTTCTACTTCATTCTTCCTCAAGAGTGGTCCAACCAGAGCTGATTAGAGTTTTTAAATGCTCAAGAATTTATGCTAAGCAAATGCTCTCGAGAATATGCTCAGCATTTTAGCTCGAACAGAGCATTTATAGTGAATTAAAGAGAATTTAAACAATTGATTTTTTAAACAAATATGGGTAATTGTCAAATTGTAGGCAAATTTTAGCACCTATAGTGGAAATCACATTATTATTAGGAATTAAATATTTCATAACAGAAATTGATCTTATCGCATCCAAAAATTTTAAATCCAAAAGGGATTTGATGAAAGAGAGCGCGAGCTTTTAAAAAGTTCAAAAGTGAATAATGTAACGCATGCCATTCAGGGAAAACGAAATATTTAACTATTGTACCGTACGGTAATGATGCGACAATAATGATGATGTTTAGCCTGTTTTAATACTTATAAAAAAATAACAGATTTTAATCATAAAAAATCAGCTACTTATGAAAGAAAACAGCGCTGAGCAAGTAACAGAATGGTTTTTATAATTTTTTTTTCACTCCGAAACTGGTTTTTAACGCACGTACGGGAATGACGTTTTTGTTGTCAAAATGCACTTTTCAGTTTCAATATCAGATTCACAAAAAAAAAGAGTTAATATTTTAAGCTCAATTTTATAGAATCTTGTATTAAACGATATGCTTAATATTTCTGTATTTATTACTCAGCTGCAACTACAATATTTTACTAGAAAGAAAGACGTACGGTAATGACGTCTGAAATGAAAAAAATCGAAGGACAGACTTTAAGGTTTTTACAATATTATTTATTTGACTTAAAAAATGTGCATACATTAAATTTATGTTCATCTAAAGTTTACAAACTTGATACGTTAAGCGTTGTTCAGGTTACTGTCTAAAAAAAGGAGAAAATAAGTTTATCCTTGTGCAAAGTGAGCTTGGGACGCCGTACGGTAATGACGTTTGGGGTGTTCTTATACTAAATTAAAGTTAATAGCAACAGAAATGAAAAAAAAAATGAACTGACCATTTTGTAGAGGATGATAATAAGTATTTATTAAATTAAAAAAAAAATCAATACGAGTTTCTAAGTTAATGTTATATTACTGGGACTTCAAGTTTGCCTTCAATTTGACAATTACCCATATATATCATAATTAATACATTTATTTTTACAAAAACATTCTAGAGTGAAATAAACATATACTTTTTTTGAATTACAGAGTTTTGCTACAGTTCAGGTAATTCCAGAAAGTTGAAAATTAATCTGTTTTGGTTGAGGATTTAAACTATTTTGTTGAAAATTCATCTTTTTTTATTGAATTCAACTATTTTTGGTATAAAATTAAAATCCTTTTTGTGGTTGAAGTATTATAAGATATCACGTTTTTCGTTGAGAATTTATATTTTTTGGTAGAAAATTCAACTACTTAGTTGGAAGTGTAACTACTTTATTTACAATTCTCTTATTTGGTTGATGCTTCATCATTTTAGTTAAAACCTTCTTTTGTTCAAAATTTAATTCTTTTTTGAGAATAATGTTTTGAAAATTTAACTCGTACATGTTTGGTTCAAAATTTATCTTCTTAAGTTGAAAATTCAAATATCTGGTTTAAAATTCCTGTATTTTATTGAAAACTCGAATGTTGTGAGAGAATATTAAATCTTCTTATAGCGATTAATTCATCCTGTTGTTTGGAAATTTCATTAAAAATTCAAATATTTGGCTGAAAATTCATGTACTTTGTTAAAAATTCATCCTATTGGTTGAAAATTAATCTTTTTGGTTGAAAATGATATTTTTCATATTTAGAATTAACTTTTTCAACTGGAAATGTAACTGTTCCATTTTTTGTCGAAAATTTATCTTTTCTGATAGAAATTTAATCTTTTTGGTTGAAAATTATACTATTTCGTTGAAAATTTACTTTAATTTTATTTAAAATTAATTTTTTTCACTGAAAATTAAACTATTGTATTTTTAGTTGAAAATTCATCTGTTTTCGGTGAAAATTTAACTATTTGTTGAAAATCCGTCTTTTTTTTGTAAAAGAGTACTCTTTCATTAGTTGAAATTTCATACTTTTGGTTCATAATTAATTTCTTTGTTTGGAAATTCGTTTGTCTTTTCCTTGGAAATTTATTTTACTGACTGAAAATTATCCTACTTTATTTTTGGTAGAAAATTCATCTTTTTAATTTGAAATGCATGTATTTGGTTGAAAATTAATTTTTTTTTTAGTTGAAGATTCATCATTTTAGTTGAAAATTCACTTTAACTATTACATTTTTTGTGGAAAATTTATTTATTTATTTAATTGAAAAAAAAATTTTTAGTTGAAAATTCGTTTTTTTGTTGTTGATAGAAAATTCGTCTTTTGGATTGAAAAATCCACTATTTGGACAAAATTTAATATTTTTGGTTGAAAATTCATCATGTGATTAAAAAATAATTTCTTTGTTTGAAAATTCGTTTCTTTTTAGATGAAAATTAATTTTTTTAACTGAAGATATAACTATTCCATTTTCGGTTGAATATTTGTATTTTTAGTTGAAAATTAATTAATTTTGCTGGAAACTCGTTTTTTTTAATATACTTTTCTAACTGCAAATTGAAATATGTATTATATTTTTGGTTTGTAAATTCATCTTTTTTAGTTTAATATTGAATTATTTTGTTGAGAATTCATTTTCTTGTTGAAAATTGATTGTCTTAACTGAAAATTTAATTCTTCTGTTTTTGGTTGAAAAATCATTTTTTTTGTTATGAAAAAAAATATTTTGTTGAAAATTCGTTTTTTTTTGTTGGTTGAACATTTATTTTTCGGGCATTTTAACTGTTCTAATCTTGATTGAAAATTGATGTTTTTTAGATGAAGATTCATAAACTTTGTTGAAAATGAGTGCTTTTGGTAGAAAACTAATATTTTGGGTTGAAAATTCAACTAACTATTTGGTTAAAAATTCATATTTTTGGTTGAAGATTCATCGTTTTAGTGAAAAATTCATTTGTTGACTTCTTTTATCATTTAAATTTAGCACCCTTTCCAATATGAAGCGATGCATTTTTCCGCGAAATTCAAATAATGTAATTATTATTAATAAAAGTAGAAAATACTATTTTTTAAATCCTAATTAAAAATGCTCATAAATGCTCATTAAATTCTCAAAGCACGTAAATGTCGAGCATATTCTCGAGCATATTCTCATGCTCGTGAGAATTTCTGCTAGCACTTGAACTCTTTAGAACACTAGAGATGATCCAACTTTTTGTTTTTAATTTGCATGTTCTGACCTCCCAAATTTGTTTGAATGACAATTTTTTTTTTGTTTGAAAAAAATTATATTTAGAGTTTTCGGAGACCCCTGAAGTTTAACACGTATTTTTCCATAAGAAAAAAGACGTTTTTGTACATTTTGGACAGTACCGTTAATATCTTTGGTACCGTTAATATTTGGCGTCTCGAATTGTTACAATTAGCCATGGAAATACAAATCAAAAATTACTTTTCGAATTTCATCCACTTAAGCCTATTTTATAGGGTCGCAAAAAACCCCATAAGTGAAAAATTGGGTTTTGACAGTTTTCGGCGCTAATTCTTATTTTCTTGCGGTTTCTTTCAGTAAAAATTGTTTTTAATACATAAAATATTACTTTATAGTAATAACAAAATCTTTCAAAAAATTGGTAAACAATTTATTATTATTTATAGCAATTTTCTCTTTTAGAATAGAGGGAGAAAGGGGCCTCCCATAAACCACGTGGTTTCTGTAAGTGGGGGGGGGGGGTCCGAAGAAGGCCCCGTTGGCCTACATGGGGGGGGGGGGGTCCGAGTCCGAACCACGTGGTTTCGCACGTAGGTGTTAACAAAAATAAAACGCATGGCCAAAAAACAAATTTTAACCCAAATATGTAGTTGATTTTTAAACCAGAAAGATTAATTCTTCACAAAAAAAAAAAAACGAATTTTCAACAAAAAACATGAATAGTCAATCAGAGGCCTTCGATAAGCCACGTAGCCACGAGTCAAAAAGTGGCAAAAATTGGGCCTCGTGGTTTATGGAAGCCCCCAAAGTTGCGTTTTTTTTTAATTTTCCAATCTTTCTTCAACTTTTCACTTACAATGAGGTAAAAATAATCAAAAATAATTGTTTAAACAATTTATTAATGTTTAAAACCATCTTCTCTCAGAGTAATGTTAAAATGTTGCGGTTTTTTCTGAAATTTCCAACTTTTTGTCATTTTTTAAAATTATAATGAGGTAGTAATAATGCAAGTTGATAAATTATTTGTTTAAACAATTCATTATTCTTCATACCTATCGTCTCTTAGAATAATGCCAGAAAGTTGCGGTTTTTTCTCAAATTTTCAACTTTTTGGCACGATTTATAGGAAACTGTTCAATTAATTGTTTTAAACAAAAATCATTACATTTAGAAGAAAATTGACAATTCTGAACAATTTTATGTTATTTGATCTTAGTGTTTTTTATCAAAAAATTTTTCAAGGTTAACAAAATTTCAATAATTTACGTTTTCCGGTTTTGTTAACGCTTTTGGCATCAGAAATTGGCATTTTTAAACAAATATCATTAGATTTTAAACGTTTGTAATTTTTGAACAATTTTAAGTTACGTTAAAATTTTACACCAAAAATTGGTATTTTAAAACAAACTAAAATTATAGTTTGAACAAGATTTGCAATTTTTGAAAAGTTTCAGGTTATATTAATTTTTTTCGTAGAGAATCGGTTCTTTAATTATTTTAAACAAAAATCGTATCAAAATCAAAAATCATATTGAAAAATATTTTTTAAAAATATATATTTTAAACAATAATCGTAATTTTAATTTAAAAATCATTAAATTTCAGGTTACGTCAGCGTTTTACGTATAGAAAATTTGTATTTTCAAATTCAAATAAAAATCATTATAATTTAAACAAGATTTGGTACCTTGGAATAATGTTATATTAGTATTTTTCGTTAGCGGTTTTCACCAAAAATGTCGACATAAATATATAAATTTGAAAAAAGATTTATACAATTCTGGAACAATTTAAGGATATCTTAAATTTTTTCACAGGAAAAAATCATTAAATTTCGGAAAAGATTAACAATTTGAAACAATTTTTTTTGATATTATGTTAGCTTTTTTTGTCGAAAATTGGTATTAAATTTTTTTTTAATCGAAAAATTTTTCATACCATCATTATTGTTAAGATTCTCATACAGAGTGAATAAATGCACAGTTTCTGCGATTTTTTGTTTTGATGGCGTTTTATACCGGAAATTGACACTTTTAATAAAAAAAATCATTGGATTTCAAAGAAATTAAACAATTTTTGAATAATTTTGGGTTATGCTAGCGTTTTCATGAAGATCTACAATTTTGGAACGATTTAAGGTTATATTAACATTTTTTCACGGAGATCGTTTATTTTAAACGAAATAATATTAGGATTGAAAAAAGATTTACAATCTCAAACATTTTTCGTTATGTGTGCTTTTCATCTCAAATAAAAAATTACTATTGTTTACAAAAAATCATTGCATTTCAAAGAATCATTTTACATACATCAGAAATTACACTTACAATTTTGAACAACTTTACCTTATACGTATTTGTGTCCATGAATATTATATATTGGTTCTGAAGTTAAGATATAATTTTTCATCAATCAAAAGAAACATTGTCCTTTTTTCTTTCATCTTATTTTAGATAATAGATACTGAAAAATACAGAAATTTTGATTTTCTAGTGTTAATAAACTTCTATGATTGGAAAAAAATTAAGAATATGTTTAAACAATTCAAGATTCTGTTTCAAAAATTAGCATTGTTTAAAAAAATATTAATTTATGTGAGGTACACACAATATTATTTTTCAAAATTATCTTCCAAGAAGATCCTGTTGATTATACTTAAAATGAAAATTATACTTGGAAATTAGGAAAATCAGAATCGTGTGTTACAATTTCCACAAATGAGAAATCTTGTTTATTGCATTACCGTCAAGCGGCGGAACCACCAAATCCAATTACTGAGGAGTGAGGATGCTGTCTCCTCGGCTGTCTCTGATTTACTTGGGTAGTCACACACACACACATATTTATTCAGTGTACATAATTTTTATTATTATTCATATTTTATTTATTTAAAAGTCACGCCTACCCTGAAAGGGAAATGGCTTAATGGTATAATAATAATAATGTACAGTACTAGATGATAACAAATTTATATTATTTATTATTAACGATTATATTTAAATTAATTTATGATTATAAATAATAAATTAAAAAGTTACAATTTTTTATGACTTTAGAGAAAAAGAATTTTTGCATTTAATATTACTGAAACTCAGTTAATAAATAACGTAACTGATCAATTTATAAGCCAGTCGTTTTTATGAGACTAAATTGGCTTACCTGTAAAATAATGCGACTGAATCACTGATCATTGTTGTGTATAAATATCTCAGTGTGAAAAAGGATGGTTTTATAGACTGGCGCGGCATAAACTTTTATTCTTCTCAGTCGAAATCTTTTAACGTATTGAATTATCACCCCTTGTGAATCATAAAATTTATGGCTAATAAAACGCGATGAAGCAGAAATCTACGAGTCGTAATATTTTGAGCGCTATATTATATTTAGCTGTAGTTATCACCATATATTGTTATACAAAGTGAAGATATTGCCAAAATTGATGAAATATATTATTTACCAACTATAAATTATTTAACCCTTGTGTGCACACCCGGATATCCGGATATCCATATTAAAAAATTCAACATTGTGTGGATTATTAATTATAATAATAATTTGATTATATTATTATTAAATAATTTATTATTAGTTATATTCTGCAAGGGACAACCCGACGGGTTGCGTCGGATTGCAGCGTAACCACTAACAGGTTTTGGTGTTTTGTGTGTTTTAATGTTTTTTGTGTCTGTGACACTCACTGTTGATATTTATTAATTAAAATAAGGAATTCCATTGCATGACTGTTTAAAAAAATTTAAAAAAAAGGGAGGTGGATATCCGGGGAACCTGGGTGTGTAATAGGGTGGTCCAAAAAAATACATATTTGAATTTTTGAGATGAGACTGAAAAATATTGTAGGCTACATGAAAATAGAAAACCCCTATTTTTTTGTTTAAAAAAAATTAAATCATAGAACTACGCATTTCACTTTTCTCTCTTATGGAGATTGACATGTAAAAGGACATTACTTTTTTCAACTGCAATCCTGCAATAGAAGTTATGATTGAATTTGCTTGAACTTTAGGCATTTTTTTGCATAAGAATGATAATGCATTTCATCATACTTAAATGCTTTAAAAATGTTATGTAATAATTTAACAACATCGTCAATTTCCGTAAAATCGCAATATTCAAAACCATATAACGGGCTTTCTATATGTGCACACAAGGGCTAAAACTAATAAAACCCATTTGTAATAAAAATAACATGTATGATGTGTCACGAAAATATCGAAAGCATTGTAATTTGAACCAAAAATGGAAAAATTACTTTTTCAGTTAAAATAATTCATTTTCAACCACGAAAAGTGGATTTTTCAACAAAATAGTTAAATTTTTCACCAAAGTGATGAATCTTTGATAAAAAAAATAAATTCTCAACGAAAACTCTAATATCTGATATTTCCATAAAAATATATTACATTTCAATCAAAGATGGTTGAATTAAACCAAAAAATACAAATTTTCAACAAATTATTTGAATCCTTAAGCAAAGCAGAATAATTTTCAAACCAAAAAGAGGATTTTTCAACAAAAGAGTTGAGTTTTCAACCAAGAAAGATTTTTCAGTCAATAAAGAAAGAAATTCTTATCCAAAACGTTGAGTTTTCAAGCATAAATGACGAATTTATGGCAAAAAAATAGATTTTACAACTCAAAAATATGCATTTTTTACCAAAGTAATTGAATTTTTAACCCAAAAAAAGACAATTTTTCAATTAAATGAGTGGATTTTCAACTAAAAATGATCAATTTTATAGCAAAAATGGAATATAGCTCTACTTTCAGTAAAAAATCGACTTTAAACACAAAAAAAAAGAATTTTCAACAAAATAGTTATGTTTGTGACCAAAGAAATGATTTTTGAAGTAAAATAATTAATCGTCGAACAAAACAATAAAGTTGACCCAGAAGATGAGTTTTCTACCAAAAAATGACAAATTTTCAACAAAATAGATGAATTTTCAACCAAATAGGTAACATTTCAACCAAAGAAACGATTTTTTTAGCAAAAAGATTAATTTTTAACAAAATACGTGAATTTTCAACCAAATTTTGAATTTGAAAGAAATATTCAACCTAATAGTTAATGTTTCAACCAAAGAAGTGAATTTTTAACCAAAAACGTGAATAAGTCAGCAAGAAGATTAATATTCTACCAGAAAATACAAAGTTTCAATAAAAAACATACATTTTAACCAAATAGTTTAATTTTCAACTGAAGAAGATTTCAACCAAACATAGAATAGCTCAGTTTTCAGAAAGAAAATTTATTTTAAAAAAACATTTTCAACGAAATAGTGCATTTTGAAGGGTTTCAACTAAAATGATGCATCATCAACCAGAAAAATAAATGTTTAACAATGTAGTTCCTCATTCAACTAAGTATATACTTGAATTTTGAATCAAAAAATGTTTTTATGTCGCTATTTTCGAATAGCGAAAATCTTGAAAATTTATTAATTAATTGAAAAAAAAATGATTTGGATCCTTAACCAACACAGACTAATCTTCAAATCAAAAAGAGGATTTTTCAACCAAAATGTTGAATTTTCAACAAAAAGGTTTTCCAGTCAAAAAAGAAGAAAAATCTCATCTAAAATGTTGAGTTTTCAAGCCAAAAAGGTGAGTTTTTGACAAAAAAGTTGAATTTACAAAACGAAAATATGCATTTACTACTAATTGTTCTCAAACCAAAAGAAACGAGTTTTCAACAAAAGAAGTAAATTTTCAAGTAAGAAAGTTCAACTTTCTAGCAAAAATGGAATAGCTACACTTCCAGTAAAAAAAATCAATTTTAAACAACAAAAAACGAATTTTCAACGGAATAGTTATATTTGTGACTGAAGAAATTATTTTTTAACAAAAAAGACCTTGAACTAAAAAAATTAATTATTAAAAATTATTATTATTAATAAAATAAATTATTAAAAAAGATGAATTTCCTACCATAAAAAGGCACATTTTCAACAAATAGATGAATTTTCAACCAATCAGCTGAATTTTGAACCAAGAAGATTTAATGTTCATAAGAAAAGATAAATTTATGAGAAAAAATTGAATAGTTAAATTTTCAGTTAAGAAAATTAATTTTCAATAATTGAAGAAATAATTTTCAACCAAAAAAAAGGAACTTTTAACAAAAAAGATTAATTTTCCAACTAAAAGGATTTATTTTTAACCAAATACGTAAATTTTTAACCAAATTTTTAATTTTTGAAGGTATATTCCACTTATTAGTTAAATTTTCAACTGGAATAGTTAATTTTCTACGAAAAAAATGAATTTCCAACGAAATACATAATTTTTCAACAAAATTTTGAATTTTCAACAAAAGATTTTCCAGTCAAAAAAGAAGAAAAATCTCATCTAAAATGTTGAGTTTTTAAGCCAAAAGGGCAGGTTGTTGACAAAAAAAAGTTGAATTTACAACACGAAAATATACATTTACTATTAATTTTTATCAAACCAAAAAAAAGTGTTTTCAACAAAAGAAACAAATTTTCAAGTAAAAAAGTTCAACTTTCTAACAAAAATGGAATAGCTACACTTCCAGTAAAAAAAATCAATTTTACATAAACAACAAAAAACGAATTTTCAACAGAATAGTTATATTTGTGACTGAAGAAATGATTTTTCAACTAAAATGATTAACCTTGAACCAAAAAAATTAATTATTGACCAAATAGTTGAATTTTTAACGAAAAGATGAATTTTCTACCATACAAAGGCACATTTTCAACAAAATAGATGAATTTTCAACCAATCAGCTGAATTTTGAACCAAGAAGATTTAATGTTCATAAGAAAAGATAAATTTATGAGAAAAAATTGAATAGTTACATTTTCAGTTAAGAAAATTAATTTTCAATAATTGAAGAAATAATTTTCAACCAAAAAAAAAAGGAACTTTAAAAAAAAAAGATTAATTTTCCAACTAAAAAGATTTATTTTTAACCAAATACGTAAATTTGTAACCAAATTTTTAATTTTTGAAAGAATATTCCACTTATTAGTTAAATTTTCAACTGAAAAGGTTAATTTTCTACGAAAAAAATGAATTTCCAACGAAATACATAATTTTTAAACAAAATAGTTGAATTTTCAACAAAAGATTTTCCAGTCAAAAAAGAAGAAAAATCTCATCTAAAATGTTGAGTTTTTAAGCTAAAAAGGCGAGTTGTTGACAAAAACGTTGAATTTACAACACGAAAATATACATTTATTACTAATTGTTCTCAAACCAAAAGAAAACGATTTTTCAACAAAAGAAGTAAATTTTCAACTAAAAAATTCAACTTTCTAGCAAAAATGGAATAGCTACACTTCCAGTAAAAAAAAACAATTTTAAACAACAAAAACGAAATAGTTATATTTGTGACCGAAGAAATGATATTTTAACTAAAAATACCTTGAACTAAAAAAATTAATTATGGACCAAATAGTTGAATTTTTAACGAAAAGATGAATTTTCTACCATAAAAAGGCACATTTTCAACAAAATAGATGAATTTTCAACCAATCAGCTGAATTTTGAACCAAGAAGATTTAATGTTCATAAAAAAGATAAATTTATGAGAAAAAATTGAATAGTTAAATTTTCAGTTAAGAAAATTAATTTTCAATAATTGAAGAAATAATTTTCAACCAAAAAAAAGGAACGTCCAACTAAAAAGATTTATTTTTAACCAAATACGTAAATTTTTAACCAAATTTTTAATTTCGAAGGAATATTCCACTTATTAGTTAAATTTTCAACTGAAAAGATTAATTTTCTACGAAAAAAATGAATTTTCAACAAAATACATAATTTTTCAACAAAATTTTGAATTTTCAAAGAAATATTCAATCTAATAGTTAAATTTTTAATCAAAGAAATTAATTTTCAACCAAAAAGAATTACGTTTAACAAAACACATGACTTTTCAACCAAATTTTGCATATTTAAAGGAATTTTTAACCTAAAAGTTAAATTTTCAATCAAAAAGGTGAATTAATCACTAAGAAGATTAATATTTTACCGGAAATAGAGAAAATCTTACAAATTTAATCAAATCGTTATATCGAGAGAAAAATCCTGGGACGAACGTAAAATTGACAGGATTATTTGAACAAGAATTGATTTAAATGCCATGCAAACTCACGATTTTTCCGGGTTTTTTTTCCCGGAAGTTTTCAAAATTATTTGTTAAAAGTAAATAATGCAATGAAAATATAGAAAAATGGTTATTTTCATTTATTATAAAAATACCATTTTAATTGTTATTTAGCAAACAAAGTTACTTATGCTCATGTCAACTATAAACTAAAATACTTTTGTATGCGTCTGTCTTTATTGAATAAAATGTTACTTATAGATTTTCAGTTTTTCTCAGTTTCATCATGTACATAAAGGTTACATTTTTCTTACTCTTAAACTTTGAAAATAAAATTTTGATATAAAAATAAATAAATTTAATACATTTATATGACAACTATATTTAGAAAACGTTACAAAATTATTAAAAGTAAATAAAAATACAAGATTTGCTGTAAAATCTATAACAAAATGTTGGAAAATGAACTGAGATTATTTTTCTAAAAAAAGGGTGCGATTAGTACGCGCACAATGTTCTAGTTCATGTAAAATATATATGAAATACTCTTTAATACTATAATTTTAATTTATTTAACATCAACATATATATATAGTTATATTATATTTTTCCTCAAATTATATCCGCATAATTTTTAGCCTCTTTTGTCTTTGTAACCGATGCATAAAATACAGGTAGTTGCATTTTTTTATTTTAATCGTTTTAAAAATGACCAATAAAATTTTATTGTACATGAGTCATATAATCGAAAAGTGTTGCTGATTATTAATATTTGAAGAGGAGACATTTAATGGGTACAGATATATAAGTGCCCGGAAAGAAGTAAAACTTCAGTAAAAGCATTTTACTGCAACTGCATATTAGTCCATAAATAAAAAAAATTACTTTCAATATTTTTTAGTATTGCAAATTTCTCTCTAATTATATGATGAATTTTCTAGAAAATTATATTTTGTATAACAAAGTAATCGTGAATTAGATATTAAGAAATTAATTAATTTAGTGCTACCAGAGTGGGAATTTAAAAAAAGTTTAATCTTCAACAACAAAAGTTAATTATCAACCAAAAAGTTATATTGAAAACTGAATAGTTGAACTTTCAAGTAAAAGAAACGAATTTTCAACAAAATAGTTGAATTTACAACCAAATATTTGAATTTAAAAAAAAAAGTTATCAACCAAGTATTTACAACCAAATAGTTGAACTTTCAAGAAAGAGATGAATTTTCAAGAAAATATTTAAATTTTTAAATAAATAGTTAAATTTTCAAAAAAAAAGTAATTATCAATTAAAAAGTTGAATTTTGAAACAAATAGTTAAAATTTCAAACTAAAAAGATAAATTTTCGAACAAATAGTTACATTTTCAAACATAAAATATTAAATTTTAACCAAAAACAGTGAACAAATAGTTGAATTTTCAAGCAAAAAAGAAGAATTTTTCAGAAGACAGTCGAATCTTCAACCAAGAACTTCTCTAACAAAAAGATTAATTTTCTGCCAAAAAGACGAATTTTTAACAAAATGCATACATTTTCAACCAAACAGTTAAATTTTCTATAAAAAAAATTTAATTTTTGGTCAATTAGTTAAATTTTCAATAACAAAAGTTAATTATCAACCAAAAAATAGTTGAACTTTCAAGTAAAAGAGACAAATTTTCAACAAAATAATTAAATTTTCCAAATAGGTGAATTTTCAACTACAGAATATTATCCACCAAACAGTTGCACTTTGAACCAAATAATTAAATTTTCAATGTGCAAAGATGAATTTTTTACAAAATAGTTGAATTTTCAAGCCAAAAAGACGATTTTTTTGAAGACAGTTAAATTTAAACCAAGAAATATAAATTTTCAATCAGGACCTCTTCTACCAAAAAAATAAGTTTCTATTAAAAAAATGAATTTTCCAGCAAAATACATAAATTTTTAACCAAATAGTTGAATTTTCAATAAAAGAGTACAACTTTTAACCATGTAGTTGAATTTTTAACCCGAAGGGATTATTTATAACCCAAAAAGATGAAGTTTCTAACAAAAAGACGAACTTTCAAGAAAAAGATAAATTTTCAACAAAATATATAAATTTTCAACGAAATTGTTGCATTCGCAAATAAATAGTTGAATTTCTAGGCAAAAGGCACGAATTTTCTAGAAAAATAGTTGAATTTTTAATAGAATAGTTGAATTTTTACCAAAATATTTAAATTATCAACCAAATATTAGAAATTTCAACCAAAGGAGATGAATTCTGAATCAAAGTATAATAGTAGATTTTGCAACAACAAAAAATTAACTTTCAACTAAAAATAGTTGGATGGAAAAATGATGACAAGGTGAAAAAGGGGAAGTTTCTTGAAAATTGGTGGAAAAAAATTCTTAAAAAAAGAGGAATAGGGGTTTCGCAAAATTTTCAAACTGTTTCTGACTTCGAAACGCTAATGTCACTGCCCGCCCCTCCCCCACCCTCTGTCACCTACCATACTTATGGAATGACGCCAGAAAAATGATGATTTTTATATCCTTTTTTAATATTTCAAAAAATGGCACATTCACGTACTGGACCAAAACGAGGAAAACGAAACCACAGAGAAATTTTTTTTATTTCAAATTAATATTTTTCTATCTCTTCTTCAATCTAAATTTACGTCTATCTTCTTCAATCTTCTCTTCTTTATCTCATCCAATCCTACGTATATCAACGTCTATCTTTTTCTCTCTCTTTGTCAATATAAATTCACCTCTATCCTTTTCTCTCTCTTTGTCAATATAAATTTACGTCTATCTTTCTCGAATCCCCTCTTCTCTATCCCATCCTATCCTTCTTTTATCCATACCAATATTTCACTATCTTTTTGTCAATTTAAATTTCCGTCTATCTTTTTCAATCCCTTCTTTTCTATCTTATCCTATCTACGTCAATATTTTTCTATCTCTCTGTCAATCTGAATTCTGGTCTACTTTTTTTAACCTCCTCTTCTCTATCTCATCGTATCTTACATCTATGAACGTATATCTTTTCTATCTCTTTGTCAATCTAAATTACATATATCTTTTTCAATACCCTCTTCGCTATCTCATCCTATCCTTTGTCTATCAACCTTAATCTTTTTCTACTTCTTCGTCAATCTAAATTCACGTCCATCTTTTTCAATATCCTAGTCTTGATCTCAGCCTATCCTACGTGTATTAACGTCTATCTTTTTCTATCTCTTTGTTAATATGAATTCACGTCTATCTATTTTAATCCCCTCTCCTTTATCTTATCCTATCCTTCATTTTTCCACGTCAGTATTTTACTATCTCTCTTCAATCTGAATTTCCGTCTATCTTTTTCAATCCATTCTTTTCTATCTTATCTTACCTTTATCTATTTGCGTCAATATTTTTCTTTCTTCCTGTCAATCTAAATTCCGGTCTACCTTTTTCAACCTCCTCTTCTCTACCTCTTCGTATTCTACATCTATGAACATCTATGAGCGTTCACATATTACGTAACGTTATTTTCGACCTTTTACCCCCCCCCCCCCCCTTCACCCATGTTACAGACAGTCACATTTCCTTCTTCCCCCCCTCACCGTCGTTACGTAACATTTTTTGTATTATGTATAAAAACATAATAGACGTTTTTTAAATGAAAAAAAGGTTTTTTTAAGATGAAGTATTGTCTTGGAACAAATGAAAAAATATTTTGATGTAACACTGAATGCTTTTCAAATGTTTTTTTTTAGTCGTACAAATATTGAAATTACTGACAAGAAAAGAAGTATTATCAGTTTGGTTTTAAATTTATATCAATATGATTTTTATAAGATTCTTGAGAGAATTAAAAAAGATTTTGGAAATATTTCTGAGTTTAAAATATTTTTAATCTATTCAAAAGCTGTTAAATTCTTCAACATATTTTTAACTGACTCGATTTTTTTTTAATTTTGAAAAATAATTAAAAATGTAAAAAAATTGCCTCAAAATTTTCCCACAAATTTTAAGAAAATTTGTTTCTTCTCTTGAAACCTTTCAAAATTCTTTGAAAGCTTCTAAAGTTTTTGTTTGAAATCTTTAAAAATCTACATTTTGTAAAATCTTTTAAAGTTTAAAATTCTTTTTGAATCTCCTCAAATCTCATAAATATTTCTTGAATTTACTCGCTTTTTTTATTGTTCAATCTTGCCAAATTGAAACATTTTGCTTTAAATATTCTACACTATTTTTCAAAATTTTAGGATATCGTTTGAAATGTTTTAAAACCTTTCTCATTTTTTAAAAGTTTTTTTTTTCAAAATAAAATATCATTTAAAATTTCCCGAAGAATCTTAATAAAATCCTTTTTTTTGTTCTTCTCAGAATGTCTAAACCTTCTAATCTTTTGAATTTATTCCAATTTTTTCTGAATTTCTCTTAAATTCTGCAAAATTAAAAAAATCGCCTCAAAATCTTTCAGATTCTTCTTTGACAATTTTAGAAATCTTTTGAAATGTTTTGAAATCTTTTTGAATTCTCTCTTTAAATTAATTTTTCAACAGAAAAAATCATTTTAATTTTTCTTAGAAACCTAATGATTTTTTTTAATTTTCTTGAAACCTTACAAAATTCTTACAATATCTTCATGAGTTTTAATTCTTTCTGAATCGACTCAAAACTTCTAAATATCGCTTAAACTTACTCAGATTTTTTCTGAAATGATCTAATATCGCAAAATTGCAAAATTGTGCTTTAAAATCTTTTAAACTTTTGTTAAAAATTTTAGAAAATAATTTAAAATATTTTGTAATCTTTTTCCATTTTCTCTTAGAATTCATTGGAAAAATAATTTGAAATTTTTCCATGAATCTTAAGAACATTTTTTTCATTCTCTTGACACCCTGTCAAATTCAGTTTCCCTAAAAATGGTTTAAATCCTGAAAAATAAAAATTGTCTTGAAGTCTTCCATATTCTTTTTCCACACATTTTCAAATCTTTAAAACTTAAAATTATTCTCCTGAAATGAAACCTAAACCATTAAAAATTTCCCCAGAAATCTTAAAAAAAATTAATCCCCTCAAATCTTTCCAAATTATTAAAAAGCTTCTAAATTTTTTTTCGAAATAAGTTTTTGCCCATAATTTAATTTTTTCATCTCTTCGAAAATTGAGAAAAGTTTACAAATTATGGTGTGGTAGCAAAACGTTAAGAACAGAATTATTTCCCAGTACTAAAGAATTATTTACAATTCAAATTTTTCCGTTTTCGACCACAACGTGTTTGATATTTTCGAGATATTTATTAACATCGTTTTTTTAAATAGGACATGCAATTCAAAATGTTAAGTAATCGGGTCAAAAATAATCCCCCCCCCACACACGTAACAGACCGTATCGAAACACGAACTCCCTCCCCCATTTTTAATGTTACGTAACATGTGAACGATCCCTATCCTTTTCTATCTCTTTGTCATTCTATAAAATTCACGTATATCTTTTTCAATGCCCTCTTCTCTATTCCATCTCGCTAAGCTATGGGAATAAACCTCAAATATCTAGGTATAGAATCATGGACGTTACGTTATCTTTCAGGTGTGTGGTCAACGTCAAATTAAATTTCTAATAAATTCTCTAACTTTTCGATAGATTCCCGAATTTTGAGGTATAGAAGATGATACAAGTACTCAATTGTGGAAGATATAAAAAGAGATAGTCAAAGATTCAAATTGATATTGGAGAGATAGAATGAAGTGAGGAAAAAAATAAGGGTCCTCGGGAACCAAAGATAGAGAAAGAGATTAAAAAAGATTAAAATTCGTAATAGGTGATAGAAAAAGATGAGGGTTAGAGGTCACGAAAGATATAGTGACGGGCAGAAAATTATTGAGATTGGGGATCGAAAAATATGGCGTTTTAGGGATGCAAAAGTGAACCATTGAGAGAGATAGAATAGTTCTATCTTTTCCTGTCCCCCAATTTCTATCATTTTCAATCCTTCTACTTGCAACAGGAAGTGTTTTAACGTGTAATCAGCCGTATAATAAGACAAATGGATTGAAATAAAATTAGATCATAAGAGTATTTTTCATTGAATAATGTTACTATTTAAAAACATTACGTAGTAGTAGTAGTATACCATTAAGCCATTTCCCTTTCAGGGTAGGCGTGACACTACCCGATTCGGGTAGTGTTTCTAGGTGGATAGTTTCTTGTAGTAAATAACTACAAGTGTGGGCTCACCACCCCCACGTAATTTTCATATATTATTTATATGCACTGAGAAAAATGGATTATACCCGATAATAAAAAATATGTTACCTGATATAATCTTGGACTATTAACTATGGGACAGCGATCCAGATTATTAGAACTACAATCTATAGATATTAAGGAATAGATATTACAGTATCATATCGTGGATTATTAAACTTTATAATCTGAGATAATAAAATCTATAATCCAAGATTTCAAAATCTAATATCCATATTAGAATCCTGGCCATTAGATAACCTCAAATATTTATATAGTAATTTTTGCAAACGTATTTATAAACCTATACAAAATTTTGATAAAAGAGCTCGGAAGTAGAACTGGAAACAAATTTCAATTTTTTAAACACACAATAAGCAGGAAAGTGGCTACCCTGAGACTACAAAAACGAAAGTACAGGAGGCTGAGTTTCTGCACTTGTACAAGGGGCAGTGATGTGTAATAAAAAGAAATATAAACTTACCCATTGTATAAATCTAAATCACATGTGATCTAGCACTTATAATCATTTTATAACTCAATTATTACTTGTTTTAACGCGAGTGGATGCATATGATACGCGCCACGATGCGACGTACCATCTGAGACTACACAGGCGCCTGGATATTTAAAAATCTGATATGTTACAATTTAATGCCTGAAGATCATAAGAATTTAACATCTAGAGATAACATTTGGTAACATCTTCATATATTAGAAAAAATATTATAGATTATACGGGCTAATATACTTTTCTATACGGTCTATTATTCTTCAATTCTATTATCCAGTACAGCTTTGAAGGAATTATGAAACTATTATTTAAGCTGATAAAAGAAAGTAAAAGTACAGAGTTTGTCAGCATGAGAAACAGCAAAGGTGAAATGCTATATGATATAGACGGGATAGTGGACGTTTTAAAAGACTATTTTAAAGAATTATTAGGAGGTGAAGATATAGGGCAACAGAACTGCGACATAGAACATAATGCATTAGAAAATCCAATTGAAAAAGTCTGTGTCACTGAGGTCAGAGATATAATTACCAGTATTAGTGCTGAAATGCTCAAGTACGGCGGCGAGGACATACCTCACAGGTTGCGCGAATTGATAAATTTATGTATCGAGATGGGAGAAGTCCCAGACGATTGGAGAAAAGCGATTATCATTCCAATATACAGAAGAAAGGGAGATGAAAAGCAACTGCAGTAATTACAGAGGTATCAGCTTACTAAATACCGTAAGTAAAATATACTCGAAAATACTCATTCTTAGGGTAATGAAAATTACAGAAGAAAAGATATGGGAAGTCCAAAGTGGATTTATGCCAGGAAGATCATGTACAGATCAGATATTTAGTTTAAGACAGATCACAGAAAAAAGCTTAAGAGTAGGAAAGAAAGTTTTCTGTGCATTTGTTGACCTAGAAAAAGCATTTAACAAGGTAAATAGAAGTAAACTTTGGGAAGTCCTTAAAGAGTACGGAGTAAATGGAGGGCTCCTACAAGCAATAAAAACAATATATACAGGTAGTAAAGCAAGTGTAAGGGTAAATGGGAAACTGAGTGACTGGTTCGATATTATGCAAGGCGTGAAACAAGGATGCGTTATGTCCTCGTGGCTATTTGTCATATTCATGGATAAGTGTCTAAGAACTGCCCTCTTCGACGAAGAACGTTTAGATCTCGAAACAGTGAACGTACGTGGGTTAGCTTTCGCAGATGACAAGATTATTATGGCAGAATCAATAGAGGACTTGCAAAGAATGTTGAATAAACTTAATAAAAGCATGAAGATCATGGGCCCTAAAATTAACGTAAATAAAACAACAATCATGGTGTTTGAAGGAAAACTGAGAAAACAATGTGCAACATTGTCCTAAATGATGAGAGATTAGAACAAGTTGACAAGTACGTATATCTGGGTAGCCTATTCACTAGCGACGGAAAAATAGATGGGGAGTTAGATAGGCGCATAAATAAGGGTAAGCAGGTTACCGGTAGAGCAGGGTCCATCCTAACAAATAAAAACATATCAAAAAAAGCTAAAATGGCCATACAATAATTCTATATTTGTACCAACTGTACTATTCGGTAGCGAGACATGGAGATGTCAAGAAAAGGACAGGAGTAAAATTAACGCGATTGGCATGAAACCTCTGCGCACAATATGCGGAAAAACACAGATGGACAAAGTCCGCAACGAGACAATCCTCAAAGAAGGTTGTGCAAAAGAGACAATAGTTGACACATGGAAAAGAAATCAGTTAAGATGGTTCGGTCATCTTGAAAGAAAATTAAGATGAACGACTGACCAAACAAGTGTATAAAGGTAAAGTAAATGGCAGAATGCCCAGAGGTAGGCCGCCAAAAGAATGGTTAGAATCTGTGAATGAGACACTGATCCGAAGGGACATAAGAAGCCATAGAAACACGAGAGCTTGCATGAAAAAAGGCATGGACGTGAAGGAAGCTAGAGTAGTATGCCAGGACAGAAAAGTGTGGCAACAAATAGTTTGTAAACAGAGTGAGAATAGTGTGAATGACGCCTGACACAAAGACCTTGGATACTAAATGGGCCCAAGTGGGGAACCACACATCACAATTTTGTGAGGCTCTTCACCTGGGGTGATCGCTAGAGAGATTGATCAGGAAATGGCCTAATGGTATAATAATAATAATATTATCCAGTTCGTATAATCCATTTTTCTCAGTGTTGCGGTCGTGGTGCTGAAGAGTGTGGTGTTGATGGCTGGGGCGTTGATGGTCGTGGTGGTGATGGCCAACGCAGAGTAGCCCGTACATCAGCATATCAAAATTGTGTAAAATGTCGATCGAAAAGATGACTATGTTCTATCAGAGTATGATTATTTTTCTCTTAAATATTAATGCTGGTGGTGTGTGGGACTACTATAGGATGGTTTGAGGATGGTGTGCTAATATGATTAACAAGAGCTGGTGAATGAGGATCACGTTGAATGAATTTGACGGGAGGCTCATTTATTTTAGGTTGTGGACGAACATTATTGCCTTCTTCAGTATTCATCTGCACACTTAATTCTGTGAGAAGAAAACAGAGATAAAGTTTTTGTACTCGCAAAAAGTCACTGTTAGAAATTTTAACAATTATGAATTAGGGGCGGTTAAGAAATTACGCCACACTACCATAAGGGGGATGGATCAGGTTTTGTGACAATTTGTGACATGGTGGGGGGAGGGGGGTAAACGCAGATTGTAAAATCACACATGAAAAATATAAGTGGGCATAACAATGTTTGGAAATGCTTGAGAAAAGGTAAATTAGTAATTTTCTTTTACATATAAAGCACACTCTATTCCGTATTTCTCACTTTTTCCCTTTTTAAAGAATTTTTATTTTTCCCCTGGGTTCAACGAACTTCCCCTTTTCTTGTCTTTTCTCGTTTTCTGGCTTAAATGCAAACTAAATTAATAGAACCCTATAAAATAATCCAACTGCTTTAGTTAAAAATTCTAATATTTGATTGAAGATTGAACTATTTCGTTAAAAATTAGTTTTTTTAGTTGAAATTTAATTTTGTTAACTAAAAGTGTAAGTAATCCATTTTTGACAAAAAACTGATCGTTTCTAGTTGAAAATTCAACTATTAAATTTTTCATTGAGAATTATTTTTTTTTGGAAATTCAACTACTTTGAGTATTTTTTTCGGCTAAGAATTAATTTTTTAAACTGAAAATTCAACTATTCAATTTTTAATTGAAAATTGATCGTTCTAAGTTCAAAATTCAACTATTTGGTTGAAAATGAACTTTATTGTTGCAAGTTTATATATTCGGGATGAAAATTCAAACTGTTTTGTAGAAAATTTATCTTTTTGACTCACAAATCGAAATATTTTGTTGAGAAATTTTTTTTTTTGGGTTGAAAATTTTATTATTCCTGTCTTTAATTTATCTTTTTGGACTTTTTTCTCTATTGACTGAAAAATTTTTCATGTTTGAAAATTAAACACTTTTGTTGAAAACTTCATGTTTTTGTTTCAAAATTCATCTATGTTTAGTATTACTAATAATAAATATTTAAAATATTAGTTATATATTTTTTGATTAAAAATGCAACTGTTTGGTTGAAAATTATTCCATTTCGCTTGAGGATTCAACTAATCGGTTGAAAACTCATCATGTTTCAATGTCGATTTGAGAAGGTTTTGTATACTAATATTAATAAAACATTTGTCACTTAAACAATCGAATACATTCCACCAAAATCGAAAATTTCACGCAGGAGGGAAAAAAATATTTTATTTTTATTTTTATGGGACTTTCGGAAAAAACGCCTGTCATACTCAGAACACAATCACTTTTCTGTATCGAACACTTTTCATCCTTAGTCAGCACTTCCATATGTTGAGACAATATTTGTATTACAAAAAAAATTAAAAATTTTAGATTAAAGGATTGGAAAGATTTCCATTAATTTCCGGGGATTTTGAGAGATTCCAATGAAATTCAAAATATTTCAAAAATGTCGGGATTACAAAGAATTTTGTAGGCTTCCCAAAGATTTCAAGGGATTTCTAATGAACTGCGGAAAATAAATGAAACTTAATGGGATTCCTAATGATTCCAAAGACTTCAAGGGATTTTCCAAGTTTTCCAACGAATTTTACCAGATCTAAAGGATTTTATTCAACCTCCAAGGATTTCAAGGCATTTAAAATATTTTAAGGTATTTAAACGGTTTTTTATAGAACTTCAGTGAATAAGTTAACCTTATTTTATGATCAAGGAATTATAAATGATTGTTATCCATTTTATTTGATTCTTACGATTTCCAAAGATTTCAAGAGATTTTTGAGGATTCTGAAGGATTTCAAAAGATTTCTAGAGTACTTTGGAAAATAAATTAAATTAAATGATATTTAAAGGGATTTTTAGGAATTAACCAGATTCAAGGGACTTGATTGAATCTTCAAGGATTTCAAAGGTTTTCAAAAGATTTCAAGTATTTTATTGTATTTCCAAGGATTTCAAGGAAGTCTAAAGATTTCTTATTTTAATCGATTTTTATCATTTGAAAAAAATTAAAGGGATTTCATCGAATTTCTAGAGATTTCTAGATTTCTATGTATTTCAAGAATTGCAAGCAATATGAAGTAATTCAAAAAAGGCCATAGCAGGATAAGCATGGTCTGGGTGCCCCCGCATGGATTTGCTTCATATTCAGGGGATAAGTTTCTTTCATTATGAAACTAATTTACCCCAAGTGCCAAGTTAAAAAAAAATTTTTTACAACAATTATAAATAAATTTTGAAAAATTAAAAAAATCAATTTTCTCAAAATTGGCTCAACCGATTTTGATGGTTCAAATATATATTATA
>CAKNYM010051400.1:0-23247 GCA_932195095.1 Andricus curvator | reverse complement strand
CAAATCCATGCGGGGGCACCCAGACCATGCTTATCCTGCTACGGCCTTTCAGAGGATTTTACAAATTTTGTAGCATTTCCAAAGATTTCAAGGGATTTTAAAGCAATTTACAAGGTTGAAGGGATTTTACAAATTCCAAGGGATTTCTACTGTTTTCTAGAGAACCTCAGGGAATAAATTTAATATATGTGATTTTCAAGCGATTTAAAGATATTAAATAAATTCACAGATTTTTGCTGTGTTAAGTTTATTATTTTATTTTTTTATTTTTTCATTTTAAGTATCTTTTTTTTTGGTTTTTCTCTACTTTTTAGATCAATTCCTTCAATATTTTTGTATTAATTATTCCAATGCTTTTCATTTTTAATTCATTAATTTTTATTTAATTATTCCAATTATCCTATAATTATTTTTTATATAATGCTTTTCTACAATAAATTCCCTGTAATCGCGAAAACTGTATAGGGAACTGATTATAGGAAAATCGTTATAGGCCTATATTGATTTTCCTATAATATTATTTCGTGAGGGACCGACCATAAACCTAATCAAATTTAATATGAAACACTTTACATTCCTAAGATTTCAAATTGAAATATATTGCATTTTCAACAAAATAGTTGAATTTTCAACCAAGAAAGATGACTTTTCTACCATGAAAGATCAATTATCAGTCCAAAAGGACAAATTGTTAACAAAACAGTTGAATTTTCGACCAAGAAATATAACCAAATATGCATCACCAAATGGTCAAATTTTCAAACAAAAAAGATTAAAATTCACACAAAAACAGTTGAATTTTCAAGCCAAAAAGACGAATTGTTTTGAAAACAGTTGAATTTTTAAGCCAAAAAGACGAATTGTTTTGAAAACAGTTGAATTTTTAAGCCAAAAAGACGAATTTTGTTGAAGACAGTTGAATTTTCAACAAAAAAGTTCATTTGTAATCAAGAAAGATGACTTTTATACAAAAATACGAATTTTTAGTTTAATAAATTAATTTTCAAGCACAAAAAACTAATTTTCAAACAGTTAAATTCAACAAAAAAGACGAATTTTCAACCAAATGGTTGAATCCTGAATCAAAAAGATTCATTTTTAACAAAAAAGGTTAATCTTTTAACAAATATTATTATTTTTAACAAAATACGTGAATTTTCTCCCATAAAGTTGAATTTTGAACTTATAAAGGATAAATTTCTAACCAAAAATGAAATAGTGAAATTTGTAGATGAAAAAACGAATTTTTATCAAAATAATTAAATCCAACAAATACATGGATTTTGAAATCAAAAAAATATTTTTTGAACTAAAGATAAAAACGTCAAATTTGTATTAAAAAATCAATTTTCAGTAATAAAAAACGAATTTTCAACCAGTTGAATTCCACCAAAAAAGCCGAATTTTCAAAAATGTAATTGAATCCTCACCCAAAAAGATGAATTTTTAACAAACAAGATTTATTTTGTAATCCAAAAGACGAATTTTAAACAAAATACATCAATTTTCAAAAATATTGTTGAATTTTTAAGCTCAAAAGATGAAATATTTACCAAACAGTTGAATTTTCAAAAAAAATATGATTTTTTGACAAAAAAATTCAATTTTCTACCACATACTCGAGTCATCATAAAGAATTTTTAATTTTTAACGAAATAATTGAATTTCCAACAAAAAATGTGGATTTCTAACAAAAGGTTATTTTCAACCGAACACTTTAGTTTTCTATCAAATTATTGAATTTTCAAGCCAAAAAGACTATTTTCCTAAGAAATAAAACTGTTCGATAAACCATTTTATAAAACATTTCTATAAATAGTTCTATAACACAGTTGGATTTTCGACCCAAAAATATGAATTTTCAACCAAAATGATGAATTTTCAACAACAACAAAATGTTTTAAAAAGTAGTTCAACTTTAAATGAGGTAGTTGATTTTTTAACCAAAAGAAGATGAAGTTTTAACGAAGAAGATTAATTTTCGGCAAAACAAAGACGAATTCTCAACAAAATACATGAATTTTCAACTATAACGGATCAATTTTCAATGAAAAATATCATTTTCAACCCAAAATAGAATAGTGTATTTTAGTTAGACAAAAACTTAATTCTTCATCAAATAAACAAATTTTCCACAAAATAGTTAAATTTTTATCCAAAGAGATGAATTTGCAACTCAAATGATTAATCTTAAAAAAAATAATTTTCAACAAAACAGTTCAAAATTCAACCCAAAAGATTATTTTTTAAACATGAAGATTAATGTTCTAAAAATGGAATAGTTGAATAATTCTCAACCAGAGAGATGAATCTTCAACTAAAAAAATGGATTTTCAACAAAGCAGTTCATCCATCAAATAAGTAGCAGAATTTTTGACTAAAAAAGATGCATTTTTAACAAAATAGTTGAAATCTTTAAAAAATGGGAAAAGAGGGGCCAAATTCTGCAAAATTTACAAACTTTTTAAAAATTTATCATCATCATTTATCATCACCAACCGTAGTTTTCGGCACGACCCCTCCCCTAAAATTGGTATCTCTATCTCTATGTCTATCTCTCTATAAAATTTCATACAGTCCCATGCAATCTTGCAATCTAGTGTAGTTCTAAATTACGAAAAATTAACCCCTCAAATATTAATTATTATTATTATAATTGTTATATTATATTACACTTACGAGTAAAATTAAGGACATCCACTAATATGAGAAAAAGAGTCATAATGTCATTCTTTATTTTTGCAAGATAATGAGAGTTACTGATTTTGAATTGAAATCGCTGACTGAAAATTGTTTTAAAATTTCTGCGACTTTATATACCAACCACCATCTAATTACCTTGCTTTATTTATTGCTTAAATTTATAAGACAATAAAAGTAGGAGGAAAATTCTCAAGGTTTCCTGTCAGATGTCTGAACGTGATAAGCTAAAGTACATTGTAAAAAATTTCGGGAATTTTCCCCACTTTTTAGGGGGGGAAATCCACATTATTTTTGGGAAAGAACATTTTTCCTGATATTTAGGGAAATTTTCCAAAGAGTTCTAATAATTCACTGGAAAATTGGAGAAAATTCCCCAAAAGGAAAGTAGATAATACCTACAATTTTTGGGGGAATTGTTCTAAACAATGGTAATATGTACAAATGTTTTGGAATATTCCCTATACAGTTTGGGGAATTGAATTATTTCTACTAAATGCAGGGAATCGTTCCAAAAATATTGTTTGATTTTCCACGTAGATTAGGTAAATTTTATAAAAATTCTGGAAGTATTACCGTATGGTCAGGATGATATTTTGCCCCAAAATATTTGATAAATTAGCACAATATTTTGAATAATTTTACACATTTTTTTTAGAGAAAAGATTTATTAATGCATAGTCATCTCAAAGATTTCTTTTCATAAATTTTTGTTGTTCATGCCAGAATGCAATAAATGCCTACATGCAAAAAAATGTATTTATTTAAATCTTGCTGCTCTGAGCTGGTTGTTCGGAAGAAAATTATTTGGGTTCTTAGAAAAAATTCCCTAAATTTATAATCAAATTCCACACAATTCAATGCATTTTCCCTACTGCGCCTTGGGGAAAATTTCCAAAATTTCTTTTGTAATATTTCACAAATTATTTTAAGGAATATTCTTCAAGGCGGAGTAGGAAAAATTCCCAAATTTTGGTGTATATCATCCACACGATTTTGGGGAAAATTCGTTTGGAAATTTTTTACTGTGTAGACTTATTTCTAGATTCAGATAAGAACTGATAATTAAATATCAATTCTGCTTTATTCAGATGAATTAGGCTAAATATTATCCAAACTTATTGTAAGATGTAACAATTTTAAGTATAATTATTTATTGATAGTACAATAAAATATTCTCAATTATTTATTATATTATTTTTCTAATTACTTATAGTTCGGCACGTGACATGTCTTAATTATACTCAAGATTATTCTAAATGTTATTTCACTGGGAAGATCATTTTCATTATTTGTTTCATGGATAAAATAGTAATTAGTGTATATAACTCTACATTTGAGGTCATTTTAAATCGCGTGATAGCTGCTTTAAATTCCTAAATTAGGAACTTGAACAAGAATGCTGGTAAAAACAAGATTTGGAAATATTTAAAAATTTCAAAATCTCTATCGTATTCCGAAAATATCTCGGAAAATGTCGTAGAGCATACATACCGGAATTTTTTTTTAAATTTTCACCGTATCCTTAACTACAAAAATCGAGGGTCGCTGATTTTTCATCCTAATTCACTATGTGTTTCAATTGCATCACGTGGAAGCAAAACAAATGTTAAAAAATTTAATAGAACAAAATAAAGTAAGAAATAGCTGGAAACCCATATCGAAAAATAAAATTGAAATACTAAAAATTTTATTTTTAAACTGGTGTAATAATGTTAAGCAAATACTGACGTAGGAGATTCTTATTGCACAAGCAATTGGTCCTCCTAAGAAACAATACGAATAAATTTGCAGAAGAATTTGCTTATCATGTTAGCCGTGATTATGATAAAGAATGAAAAAAAAATCCCCTCTATAATCTTCGTTGGTCATCACACATTACATTGATTGTGTTTAAAGATTTTTCAATTCAAATATGTTAAATATGTTTTTGTTTCTCCGAAAATCTTGAATTTTGAACAAAAACAGTGGGTCTTATAAAAAAATGGGTTACCAAAAAATTGTAGACTTTATTGCTTTAAACAATTTTTATGCTCAACATTTTTTTTATCTCGCATGTAGAAAAATTCAAGAGAAGAATCTCTTTTCTATTTTTTGATAGAACTTGTTATATTGGTTTTATTTATCGAAAATATAATAAAATTGAAAATTCAAATTTTGTGCCAAACAACGCGAGATACGGAAAAAGTTTCAAGAAGGAATTGCAGCTTTTAAAAAGTCTTATACAATTTCGTCTCACAATTTTTTATAGGACTCGAAGTTTTTGACGTTTTTGTTTTATCGATCAAAAATATTATGAAAAAAAAATTCACATTTTTAGCGCCTGATGAGAATGTGCCGCGCAGCAGAAAATTTTTTTTTAAATAACTTTTTTCACGAACAAAATAAAAACTATGCGTCATTACTAAGTAACAAATGAAGCTTGTTTTAGTTTTTTTTGTCTCATTTTAAAGGTCAGATTTTTCCGAAGAACGTGTGGTATTAAATTTCTAATACTATCTTCATGGATTTCAAGGGGTATTTAAAACGAAAAAAAAATCGTAAATTTTATACATTTTTGGTCAGTTTAAATAGAAATATGTAGTATTTTGAATAAAATTCTTTATTTTTCTACATAATTCTGGATATGTAATACATACTGAGTATCTAAAAAAAATCTAAATGTGTTTTGTTTTAAAAAAAGGTGTTTTTGGTTCTTCGATTGGACCCTTAGTTTGTTTATAATTTATTACGAAGCAATAAAAAATATTTATTACATAGCAAGGTATGTTTTGCATAAGTTTGAAAATTGTTGTAGAAAATTAAAAAAATGCTAATAACATTTTATTTTTTCAAACAATCCTTTTTTCAAAAAAATAAATTATTTTCTTAGATATTGTTACGAGGTCGGTTTGTTGTCAATTTTTGTTTATTGAATTTTAATACCGCACAAAAGTTGGCCACCCATACCAACTGTTCCTTCTTTGGATATGAAAATTCAAATGTTTGAAAATTAAAAACATGTTTCTTATTCGTTTAAAAATGCTGGCCAATTTTTTATATGCGTGGATATTACTAGTGAAGATTAATATGAAATTAGAAATAAAAAAAAAAATTTTTGCTTCGTTTAGGATTTTTTGAAAATGTGTACAAAAGTCAAAAACATACATTCTGGAAATAGTTGATTATGCAGGTTATGGATATTTTTGTATAATTTTGTAACGTTTTAAACATCATGAAAATTTTTGATTTCATGATAGCTAAATAATAGCACGTTTCTTTGGTTTAAGTTAAAAAAATTTCATGTTCAACATATGTAACATTTAAAAAAAAGTGTGCCAAAAAATGATAAATTCAGCAAAAAAAATTATTTTCAATTTATAATTTTATGTTAGTGTTTACTATCTATATGAAAAATTCACCAGAATTTATGAACTTATAAATTTTTTTTTTAATTTTTAACATTTGATTGTTAACATTAGAAAAAAAGTTGGCAAACGAACCGGCCCACAGTGGGGCAATTTGGCAAGAACGGCATCAAAAATCTGTAACCGCGTCAAATTGCAATTAAAAATCATGAAACTTAGTACGCTGAAGGTTCAGGTATCTCTGAATGCGAATCTCCTGCAGCAATTTTTAAATTCATTCAAAATATTTTTTTTTAAATTCACTTTATGCCTGCGCAGTTTTATGTGAATCAAATTTTGAAAGATGTAAAATGCTTCATTTTATGTCTATGATATTGCTGCGATGATGAATCTGAAGTCAGATTTTGAAAATTCAAAATGGCTGATCCGATATGGGTGTTCAAATGATGAAAAAGTGTATAAATGTTAGTAAAAAGAAGTAGAACTAATAAAAGTTTACATGCGGTGAATTTGTGGATCGCTGATTATGAATCTTGATTCCGATTTTCAAAATTCAAAATGGTCGATCCAATATGGCGGTCCAAAAACTTGGGAAATGTATAAATTTGTGTAAAAATCTGTACCTTAGAATTTTTTGGGATTCTGATTCCGAATCTTCAGTCTGATTTTCATCATTCAAAATGGGCGATATAATATGGCGGACGAAAAACATAGAAAAATTATAAATATTTCTAACAATTAGTACATCGTGATTATTTGGGGTTCTGATTCCGACTTTCAGGCCAGATTTTCATAATTCAAAATGGCCAATCCAATATGGTGGACATTATTATTATTATTATACCATTAAGCCATTTCCCTTTCGGGGTAGGCGTGACTTGCTCGGTTGGAGAAAAGTAGTGTGCATGTGTGTATATAGGTATAAGGTATGGTAGGAATATAGGTATGAGGTGGATAGGTATATAAGTGTTAGGTATATATATTTTAGATTGATCTGGAATTCTCGTGTTATTTATTTAAATGACACGTTAACTCCGCAACACTGCTCCGACCCAGGTTGCTGATCAATCTCTCTAGCGATCACCCCAAGTGAAGAGCCTCACAAAATTGTTATGTATGGTTCTCCACTTGGGCCCATTAGTATCCAAGATCTTTGTTTCAGGCGTCATTCATTCTACTGTCACTCTGTTTACAAACTATTTGTCGCCACACTTTTCTGTCCTGGCATACTACTCTAGCTTCCTTCACGTCCATGCATTTTTTCATGCAAGCTCTTGTGTTTCTATGGCTTCTTATGTCTCTACGGATTAATGTCTCATTTACAGATTCTAACCATTCTTTCGGCGGTCTACCTCTGGGCATTCTGCCATTTACTTTACCTTTATACACTTGTTTGGTCAGTCGTTCATCTTTCATTCTTTCAAGATGTCCGAACCAACTTAACTGATTTCTTTCCCATGTGTCAACTATTGTCTCTTTTGCACCACATTCTTTGAGGATTGTCTCGTTTCGGACTTTGTCCATTAGTGTTTTCCCGCATATTATGCGCAGAGGTTTCATGCCGATCGCGTTAATTTTACTCCTGTCCTTTTCTTGACATGTCCATGTCTCGCTACCGTATAGTACAGTCGGTACGAATATAGAATTGTGTATGGCCATTTTAGCTTTTTTTTGATATGTTTTTATTTGTTAGGATGGACCCTGCTCTACCGATAACCTGTTTACCCTTATTTATGCGCCTATCTAACTCCCCATCTATTTTTCCGTCGCTAGTGAATAGACTACCTAGATATACGTACTTGTCAACTTGTTCTAATCTTTCATCATTTAGGACAATGTTGCACATTGTTTTCTCACTCTTTCCCTCAAACACCATGATTTTTGTTTTATTTACGTTAATTTTGAGTCCCATGTCCTTCATGCTTGTATGAAGTTTATTCAACATTCTTTGCAAGTCCTCGACTGATTCTGCCATAACAATCTTGTCATCTGCGAAAGCTAACCCACGTACCTTAACTGTTTGGAGATCTACACCTTCTTCGTCGAAGAGTGCAGTTCTTAGACACTTATCCATGAATATGATAAATAGCCACGAGGACATAACGCATCCTTGTTTCACGCCTTGCGTAATATCGAACCAGTCACTCAGTTTCCCGTTTACCCTTACGCTCGCTTTACTACCTGTATATATTGTTTTTATTGCTTGCAGGAGCCCTCCATTTACTCCGTATTCTTTAAGAACTTCCCAAAGTTTACTTCTATTTACCGTGTCAAATGCTTTTTCTAGGTCAATAAATGCACAGAAAACTTTCTTTCCTACTCTCAAGCTTTTTTCTGTGATCTGTCTTAGGCTAAATATCTGATCTGTACATGATCTTCCTGGCATAAATCCACTTTGGACTTCCCATATTTTTTCTTCTGTGATTTCCATTACCCTACGAATAAGTATTTTTGAGTATATTTTACTTACGGTACTTAGTAGGCTGATACCTCTGTAATTACTGCAGTTGTTTTTATCTCCCTTTCTTTTGTATATTGGTACGATAATCGCTTTTTTCCAATCGTCTGGGACTTTCCCCGTCTCGATACATAAATTTATTAATTCGCACAACCTGTGAGGTATGTACTCGCCACCGTATTTGAGCATTTCAGCACTAATACTGTCTATGCCAGCAGCCTTACCGTTTTTCAAGTTCTTAATTATGTCTCGGACCTCAGTGACACAGACTTTTTCAATTGGGTTTTCTAATGCATTATGTTCTATGTCGCAGTTTTGTTGTCCTATATCTTCACCTCCTAATAGTTCTTTAAAAGAGTCTTTTAAAGCGTCTACTATCCCGTCTATATCATATAGCATTTCACCTTTGCTGTTTCTCATGCTAGCAAACTCTGTACTTTTACTTTCCTTCAACTGTTTATATAGTAGTTTCATTATTCCTCCAAAACCGTTTTGTATTTTGTTCTCTTCTTCTGTTCTGATTTTTTCTTTACTCTCCTTGACTAGCCGTTTCATTTTTCTCTTTTTGTCTTTGTAATCATTTTTGAGTCTATTTCTCTCCTCATCGCTAAGACCTGTCATGTTTAATGTTCTCTTGTGCGCTTTTTTCTTTTCTCGCTGGGCTGCTTGAATTTCATCATTCCACCATGCATCACCAGACTTTCTTCCTACCACTGCCGTACCACACACTTCAATTGCCGTTTTAACAATGGTATCCCGTAATAAAGCCCACGCGCCCTCTATATCTTTATTGCTCGTAAGCGTTTCCCAAGTTGCCCTATCTATGCGTTCGCTTAACTTATTTTGAAACTCTATTCGCACTTCCGGTTTCTGTAAATTTTCAATCTTTATTCGAGTTTGTTTCGTTTTTTCTGTTCTCTTTCTTTTCCATCCCCGGCCTAAGTTTATTTTAGAGATTAAAAGATAATGATCGGTATTGCATTCGGAACCCCTCATGACTCTTGTATCTTTGACTAGTTCTCTTAGTCTTTCATCTGCAATAACGAAGTCAATTACACTGCGATTATTTCCTTTACACCAAGTGTACGTGTGGATCATTTTATGTCGAAACCAAGTATTGGTAATAAATAGGCCCTTTTCTAAGCATAAGCTAATTAATTTTTCCCCGTTATAATTTTTTCTTGGATCCCCAAATTTACCTAGTACCCTTTCTGTATCTGTATCCTGACGTTGAACGCCGACCCATCCGTTCATATCTCCTAGCAGAATTATTCTTTCACCTGGATCGCAAGTACTTATTGTGTCATTTAAAGTGTCCCAGAAAGCGTCTTTGACTTCTCGCGGCTCACTGTCAACTGGGGCGTAGCACGCTATGATAAATAACCTTCTGATTCCTACCTTCATTCTAGCAAAAATAATAAATGTTTGTAAAAATCAGTACTTTGGAATTTTTTGCGGCTCTAATTCTGAATATTGTTCCAAATGACCGATCCATTATGGCGGACCAAAAACTTGAAACATTTATACATGTTTTTCGAAATCAGTAATCAGGTTTTTTTAGTCGCTTATTGAGAATCTTTAGTCAGATTTAAAAATTTCAAAATGGCTGATGAAAAATTTGGGATTAAAAGTCCCAAAAAACCTGAGTACTGATTCTCACAAACATTTATAAAATTTATGAAAATTTTCGTTTGCACCATATTTGATCCGCCATTTTGAATTATTAAAATGTGGCCTGAGATTCGGAATCAGAGGCCCAAATAATCTCGAGGTACCAATTTTTACAAACATTTATAAATTTTCCATGTATTTCGTCTGCCACATTGGATCAGCCATTCTGAATTATGCAAATCTGACTTATGATTCGGAATCAGAGCCCCAAACAATCCCAAAGCTTGTCACAAAAAAGTATACATTTTCCCAGTTTTTGGTCAGCCATGTTTGATCAACCATTTTGAATTTTGAAAATCTGACTTAATATTTGTAACCAGCGACCAAAAAATCTCCCCTACCCAAACTTTCATAAGTTTCACTTATTTTTAATAACATTTATACACTTTTTCATCATTTGAACACCCATATTGGATTGGCCACTTTGAATTATGAAAATCTGTCCTAAGATTCGGAATCGGAGCTCCAAACAATCCGAGGTACTTATTTTTGCGAAAATGTATCAATTTTAAAGTTTTTCGTCCGCCATTATGGATCAGCCATTTTGAATTTTTCAAATCTGGCATTAGATTTGTAATCAGCGACCCAACAAATCTTCAAATACTGATTTTCATAAACATTGATAAATTTTCCAAGTATTTCGTCCGCCATATTGGATCAGCCATTCTGAATTATGCAAATCTGGCTTAAGATTCGGAATCAGAGCCAAAAACAATCCCATGATAATGATTTTTACAAAAATGTATAGATTTTCCAAGTTTTTGGTCCACCATATTTGATAAACCATTTTGAAGTTTGAAATCTGACTTAAGATTCATGATCAGCGACCAAGAAATTCCCCTTGCGCAAACCTTCATAAGTTTTAATTATTTTTAATATCATAAAATTTTTAATAAAAACCTTTTTCATCATTTGAACACCCATACGTGATTGGCCATTTTGAATTCTGAAAATCTGACTGCAGACTCGTCATTAGCAATATTACAGACAACAAATAAAAAGTTTTACACCTTTCATAATTTGATTCACATAAAACTGTGCAGGTATAAAGTTCATTTTTTCTCGAAAAAAACGAAATTACCCAACATTGGTCGCTTCCACTTCCGCCGCCATTTTAAATTGAAAAAAAATTCAATTTTTAGAATTAAAAAAAAAATTGAATAACAGTTTTGGATTATTGTTCCACGAATGTATACATAATATCCTCCGAGAACTGATCGGAATAGCTTAACATGGGAATATTCACTTCGTACCAAGAGAGTACTATCCGAAGAATATTGCAACGTGTTACAAAGTATAAAATATAGAATAAATGCCTATTATAACACTCATTTACAGCCATTTGGCCCACCATATCTCATCATGATTTTCCTATGTATTTTGACTCCCTAAACACGAAAATCAAACTCAAAAATTTGTGTATAGAAGTGTTTTCGAGATATCAATGTTCAAAATTTTTTGTTCAATTTTCAGAGTTGTTCCGACGTTTTTGATTATATCTCGAGTTCTAATTGATTGATTTCCCTAAACGAGCACTCAATTTGAAGGCAATTGAATCCTCTACAACTTTCTATGCTAAAGTTTTTAGATCGGCCCAGTAGTTTAGATGCTAGCGATTTTAATAAGTTGGCTAATATTTGCGATTTATTTTCTTCCCAGGACGATATGTGAATTGTCGATCTCGTTTTTTGCAAAAAAATACAACTTGTCCAACTTATTAAAATCGCTGGCATCTGAACTACTGGGCCGATCTGAAAACTTTAAAATAGAACGTTGTACAGGATTTAGTTGTCTTCAATTTGAGTGCTCGTTTAGGAAAATCGGTCAATTAGAACCCGAGATATGCTCAGAAACGTCGGAACAACTCTGAAAATTTAAAAAAATTTTCGAACATTGATATATCGAAAACGCTTTCATAAAAACATGTGTGTGTGTGATTTTCGTTTTTAGTGGGCCAAAATACATCAAAATAATATTCGGATGTGGTGGGAAGAAACAATTTTTAATTTTGTAAACTGGTGATGATTCACTATCTTAAAACAAATGTTATAGCTCTCATTTGGCATATGATACTTTCCCCACTAGTTCCACAATTATCAATATTAGGACTTCAAAAGTTTGTTTATCCACCTCGTACTGGTTCCCCCTACTTTTTTCAGAAAAGTACATTTCACGAATTACCGGCAACGTAAGCCGGCAGTCTTTGTGAGCATCCCACATTCGGCTGGAGGAGCTGCAAGTGGGGTTGACGCAGGCGCAATGCCCGAACGCGAAGGGCTGAAATCAATAATTTCTCGAATATAAAGGATCCGATTTCCGTGAGCACCCACACTGTAATTTCGGACGTCAGCCCGTACTTATTCCCCACATAGAATTCAATCTCTGAATCTGCCGGTTGCTGTCTATCGCAAACATCTTATTTCGGTTTAACACTCTTTGAAAGGTATAAAAGTGATAAGTATTGGTACACCTTTAAATCTACATGTCAGTCACAATATTTGTTTTTAAATTCTTTTTTGACAAAGAGTTTAAAACAATACCCAAAAGGAAATGCACTTTCGCTACGAAATTATCAAGTTCTCTACCGCAAGTGCTTCGTACGAAAGAAAAAAAATTATAAATAAAAAAAATAATTCGAAGTGAAAGATTGTGAAACACTTTGTTTCGGTCGCCGGTGAATTTATCCTCGTGCTTTCGCGGGAAGCGCGTGGGAATTTCGTATTAACGGTAGATTTTTACCGGATGGAAAAAGTAAACTGTGAGTCGAGAAAGCTGTATGATTGGCCATCAAGTTCTTTTGGAAAGATTCGGTGAAACGCGTCTTTAAATCTTTGCGAATTAGGGACGCACCTGTCGCTTTTGCCAACGTTGGACCAGATCATTGAATGGATTACATCTTCCGTACGAGCACCTGCTATAGGGCACTTGTTGAATGCGCGAAAACCGATAGCCTTCCACCGCGCTTACATAACCTTACGCAGATTTCAAATCATCGAAATAATTAAAAAATTATATTAAATTAGACTCAGAAAATGCCAAAGACACTATAAAATAAAAAAATCAAACATTCATAGTCATAGTAAGAGATATGTAATTTTAAATTTTAGAAATTTTGGGATCGTGAAATTTAAATTAAATTGGAATTTGAGCCTATTTTTCTTGAAATAAATATTTTCCGTGAAATAATGCTAATCTGAAGCCAAATGTGTTGAAAGGCTACAGGTTCTCGCCGTTTTTTCACGAGGTGAAGAGACACACTTTGTAAGAACCTTGTAAAACGAATTTCGTAACAAACAAATTATCACAAGTACTGGTTAGAAATTCAAAGTATTTTTTTTTATTTTCCACAAAAAAATGTGTGGCATGGTGTAGGCCTATTGGGGATTCCCGCCATGTAAAATAACGGGAACGCGTGCCATCTCAGTACCCCTTGGGTGACGAGGAAAGCTGAGTTTTTTTAGTTAATTATTCTTCCACTACTTGACACTTTTACTTGGATTTGAGTTTTCTCTATAAAACATATAACTAACAGAGAATATAACTTTACAAGTGTTGGAGTATCTTGAATTCCTAATTGACGATTTTTAAAAATCGTAAATGCTTTTATCTAAGGTGTGTACTTTCTCCTTGAAGGAGTGAAACTGAAGATTTTCTATGCAAATTTGAAGGTGAATCGTTTTAAATAAAAAGAAAATTTCTGTTTTTTTTTTAAGAAGACGTTTTAAGTTTTCTACCTTGTACTGTGAATAATATTTTTGAATTTTCTGCTATAGAAATATTCTACTTGTATAAGAATATCCTAACAATCTTGTGGATGGAAGAAACGAAAGAAGATAAAAGCAATTATGAAAAGGTAAGAAGTGATTCTGATTCAGGAAAACATTATTTTTTCTGATCTGACATATTTTGTCTAGATCTCGTTGTTTTAGATGAAACAATTAATAACATTTTTATTTTCAAACAACCCTGGTGGAAAAAATTTTTCAAAAAAGTACAGAAAACTAAAACTATTTTCACAGGAATCTACAAATAAGTACAATAAATTAAAACCACTATAAGAATTTACAAAAAATTACGAATACAAGAATTTACAACTACAAGAATCTACAGGAATTTACATGTTTTGCAGCCAAAAAGTTGTTTTTTTTTCGACCTAGGATGACAAATATTTAGAATATTGCAATGAGATAATTTTACATTAAGATGTGTACCTAATCGCTATTTCAAAAAAAGTTTCTATGTTTGAATTTTGGAGGAATGGTAGAATATTGAAAGAAAATTATGGATAGTCGTTATTAAACAAAAAACCTTAATTTTGAAGTTTTTTTTCTTAAAATGTACAGCAATCGATTGGACACCACATATGTTATTTAAAATTATGTCATTGTAATGTTCTCAATATTTGTCATCCCAGGTCGAAAAAGAACAAATTTTTGACTGCAAATAAAAATTGAACAATTGAGAAAGAATTCATCACGCTCATTGAAATAAAAAGACTGAAGATAACAAATTTTTCAATTGAAGTTATAAAAATTGAACCGCAAATTAAGACACTTGAAATGAAATACATACTTTTTAATTTTAAACTTTAAAAATGCAATTAAAAAAAAATCTTAATTCAAGCTCTCAATAATGTATGCGTATAAAATGGGAAATTTTAATACTTATCCATTCAACATTTTTTAATGAAAAGCCGTTGAACTGCAAAATTTAAAATTTAAATTTTTATATATTGTACAGTGAAAAGATTTGAAACAATAGAAATCCACGCTATCATTTTCAATGCTATGAATTGAAGAATTAATAAAAAACATGATAAATGTTTAAAATTATATCCTTTGAAGCAATCTTAAGCCAGAAACATTAATTCATACATTAAAATTTGATTTGAAATCTTCTTAAATATTCTCCTAAAAATTTTTCTACAATTTTTCTAAAAATACTGCAAAAGTAAGAAAAATCATCCAGATTCTTTTTTGAAAATTTTGGAAATCTTATTAAATATTCTTCTTAAATTAATTTTTCAAAATAGAAAATCATTATGAATTTTCGCAGCAAACTTGAGAAAATGTTTATATTTTCTTGAAACCTTTGAAGATTCTTAGAAAGCTTCAAAATTTTATTTCGAAATTTTAAAAATCTAAATTTAGTTTCTTATTTGTCAAAATCTTTTCCAGTCTTAAATTAAGTTTGGATTTTCTCAAAACTTGTAAATATCTCTTAAGCTAACTCAAACTTTTTCCAAATTGATAATAATTGTTCAATTATTATTTATGCATCAAAATTCAATAATTTCATTTACATTGATTGAAAATTTGTTAAATAGAGTTAAGGCTTTCTATTAAAAAAAAAGTCATTCTTGATTAAAAACTTTCAAATTGAATGGTTAAACATAGAATATTGTAGATTGAAACAATATTTGAATAGGATTTGGAATTGAATAAGAGCGTTTAATTTTTGAAATTATATCAAAATTAAGGATAGTTCATTAAGTTTTAATCGAACGTTTACATTTCTTTAACTACTGAGGGTTTTAAATTGAAAAATTTGTATTTTTAACAGTTAAATCTGTAACTTGGTTAATTTTGAACAGATTCAGAACCGTCGTTTAAAATCAATTATTTTTCGATTTTCAATAATCGAACTACAGTTCAATGTGATTTATTACAATAGCAAAGGTTTTGGATTAAAGTATAACATTTTTTTTAAATTGTAGTTTCTAGTAGAAACTTATATATTACATATCTCATGAAAATTTACAGTAAAGTACAAGTCGAAACTTTGATGCGGATTCTGAAATTATTAATTGTGAAAATTGATATTTTTTTGTAATTTTCTAGACAAAAATTAATTTTAAAGATTAAAAAAAAGATAAAGATAAAATATAAAGATAAAAAAGCATAAAATTAAAAGTGTTTTCATGACATCAAACACCCAAATTAAAAAAATGTCAAATGCTGTAATTTTCTGTAATACCTTGTAGATTTTTACAAAAAACGAAAAAAAAAATTAATGAAAATTCAAACAAATTTTTGAATTGTAGAAACTTATACTTTATTGTTAATTTTTCGACTTTTCTACAAGAAAACACAAGAAAAAATTTATCTATTTTCATTTAAATGTATTTTTTCATTAAATTTTGTGCATATTTTCACAAGAAAGTATAGACTTTAACCAACAATTACAGTTGTAGAAATTTTTTACGTTCTTGTAAAAATTTTTCCCATCAGGGAAAGAGCTACTGTTTTTCTTTAATTTTTTTTACTTATATGAAATTTACTGTTTATTTTCTTTTTCTTTTATATATCATTTGCATACTTTCTATTAAATATCTAACAAAAGTTAATCCATATTTAATTAACCACGAAAAAATTGATGTATGTTCAATGTGTAAGATAACATGGTTTCATACTCTTGTAACATGCATATTTTTTGCCCAAAATGTTCTTAAAAATCTACACACAGAAAAAAAAAAACAAATTTAATCTTTACCCTGATTTCAGAGTAATATTTACTTGGATTGAAAATTATCTTCACGTGGTAAGGTTTCTTACCACATTAGGTATGGTTACAATCGCAACTTTAGTGTGTCTTCTTTTGTTTGAATGCGAAAAAATTTAAGTTTACCCCTTTAAAAATTACCTGCAATAAAATTAATGTCTGTTTTTTCTTAGAGATTAAGAACAATAGTATTCAACACTACTTAAAAAATATGAGTTAAAACATGATTTTTTCAAATAATTGTTTTTGAATAAAATTTAATGGTTTCGGTCTAGAATGTTTAACCTTACGTCAGTAAAGAAAAGCAAAAAATGTGTAATTTTTTTTAACCCTTTACTGCCTGGGACTATAAAATATTCTTTACCTAAACAAAAATGAACAATTAACGTATTATAAAGTTTAAAAGTGCACAAAAACACCCTGCAAAGTAAAATAAATATGAACTAAATTAAAATGAATTTGGACGTATTTTGTATAGTGTCTTTTGTATTTTTAAATTATTTTAAATTAATTTTGTATGATTAAATTAGAATATTATACCCCTTCTTCGTTTTATTAATCAATAATAATAAAGGTTAACATTTATTTTACATTATCTTCTTTGCATCTTCTTTATATGTACATAGTATATAAACTAAGAAAGAATAGCAAACAAACACCCTTGAAAGTAACAAATTCAATTTTTCATGTTTTTGCTTCCTCATAGACGAAGTTTTGTAATGGTATAACAATTTCGAAAATTTTCCAATTAATAATAATAATAATAAATCTTTATTGAGTTCGTAACAAGAAGGATATGTACAATTTTAAAAATTGGTTTTTTACATGAATACCTTTTTCATTTACATTATTTGAAGTTGATTCAATAATATAAAAGATTCTTTTCCTTGAGAAGAATCGATTGGCCTATAATATTGATACATTTTACTGAAGAGTAAGGAGTCATTTATATTATTTGAAAAATCGATTTTTATGATAAAAATTTTCTCAATCACATAATTTGAAGTTGATGAAAAAATAGAAAACAATTCGTTCATTCGAGACGAATTAACTGACTTATAATATGAGTACATTTTATTGAAGAGTAAGGAAGTTATGGTCATTTATAATATTTGAAAAATCGGTTTTTTATATAGTTAAACTGTTTTCATCAACGCAATTCAAAATTGATGCAAGAACAGAATAGATTCCTTATTCCGAGAAGAATCGATTGACCTATAATATTAATACATTGTTTTGAAGAGTACGGAAGTTATGGACATTTATATAATTTTAAAAATCTGTTCTGAACAGAAAAACTTTCTGCATTACGTTATTCAAAGTTCATTAAAGAATAGAAAAGACTCCTTGATTCGAGACGTTTTTATAAATCTATTTGTATTTTGATATTTTTATTAAAATGAGGAAGCAAAGTGCTCATCAAATATACACTATAAAATTGTAAATACAAACAAAGTGGAAACACCCGAGATCGAATCCACAGCTAGTTTGCATAACATTAATATGTCAAGGTTTAATTGTTTTCGACACTTTCTCATAATTAATCCAAAAAATTTCTCGAAATTATAATTGTAAGAAGGAGAAATTACGTAAAATACAATAACGAATTCATGGTAATGAATAGAAAATATCCTTAGAGGATATAGAAATTGTGACATTTTCAAATATGATATAAACTATTATTATTTAAAATTATCTTTCCTAATTTCATTGGATGAATTATTTCAAGGAAGGTAATAAGAGTTGTAATCCGCTGATTGTTTAAAAATGATATAAAGTATAAAAATATCGAGAGTTCCATGCATAATTTCAATGTTTTATTCCATTGTTAAGAGTGGTTTTGAAGGGTTATATACCGAAAAAAGTAACGCGTTACCTTGGCGTTGATTTTTTTTAATACGTCATTTTAAATTCTCAAAAGCTTTAGACATATTTTTTTATTGGAATGTGATTTCAAGCTTAAAAATTATATCTAAATTCATTTAATTTATTAAATAATTTCACATTAATAAATTGTGAACTTCTAAATTATGAAATTTGCACAGAACTTCTTTTTCTTTTAATAAAACTAGTTTTCAAAAAAGTTCTTCGCAAAAAAGAAATATTTAACAATAATAATAGATTCTGCTATGCCGCATAATAATTCTGGTTCATCATTTCAAGCCGCAAAGTTTTTAAGCGACAAAGTATGTTGTTTTTTAGAGGAAATCAGGCGCTACTTACATTTCTCATTTGCCAACAAAAATTTCTACAAAGTTACAAATATTTGAATAGTGACATCCATTTTTTTTTAAATCAGAAATTTTGTCCTTAAAATTCTATATTTTTTGACCCAATTCAGATATTTAAATTACATTTATGAATTCTGGGGAGGTTTACTGATAGGATGCCTTCCTTAAATAAGCAAACATTTTCTTCAAATATTGCAAAAAATAAAAAAGGTGGGGCTTTCAAGAAAATCTTCTGCATCTTTTTCTTTTAATTTTTAAAATATGAAAAGACGATTTTCTGAAAGACCCTCCTTTTTTTTTTTGCAATATTTTTGTTAAAATCATGCTTAAGGGAAGCATCCTATCAGTTTTATTCGAGCTGAAACATTTTTCAAGACAGGAGAATTTTTTTTCTGTAATATATAATTTTCGAATATTTCTCGTAAACGATGCAACATATAATACAAGGGCAACAGGCATTTTTTTTTAACAGATTTGGTTAACATTACAGTTGTTATTTCATATAAGCATATGTTTGGTTAATTATTGTTGGTATTTTAAATGTTAAATAATTCTTAGATATAATTTTTAATGATGAATTAATCATTATTTCTTGAAAATTAATTACGAAAAACTATTTTTATTACTTTATTATGCTAGTTTAATTGCAATTATATGTGTTCATAATATAGTTAATGTAAAATTCCCTTAGTAATAAAATAAATAATTGTTATCATGATTTTTTCAATATCTGTTCAATTATTATTGAATAATTAATCTCTTATATCAAATACATTAAAAATCGTATCTAAATTTTTTGTTGGAAATCTTAAAAAACTAATTTTTTGAAAGATTTACAGTTTTTTAATTATTTTCAAATCTCTTCAAAACTTCTAAATATCTGTTGTAATTACTCGAATATTTTCTAACATTTTTCTTTAAAACCTTCTACAATTTTTTTTATTTTCTCGAAACCTTTGAAAAAAATTTAAACGCTTGTAAATTTTATTTCGAAATCTTCAAAAGTGCGAATTTTGTTTAGATTTTTTAAAAATCGTTCCGAATTATTTTTGAACAAAATAGAAGAATTTTCAGCAAGAAAGATTACTTCTTAACCAATTGCATTTTTAACCAAACAAGATGATATTTTTAACAAAAAAGACAAATTTTTTTCAAATAGTTTAATTGTTCAATACGAAAATATGAATTTTCAACAAAAAAGTTAATTTGTTTGTACAAAAGAGTTAATTTTTACAACATAACATTTCTATAACTGTAATTTTTAGTTAAAACTTGTACAAAAATGTACAAAATAAAAAAAAATACCAGTCAATCCAAATACATACATATTTTTTATATTTTGTTGTGGAAAAATAAGAAAATAACAATAAAGTATGAATTTCTCCAATTTCAAAACTTTTAACAACATTTTACCAATAATTTTTTTACTTTGTTGTAAAAAACTACAAGACGTTACAGAAAACAACAGTAGATACATATTTAATTTTTTTTTAAATTTCGGCGTTTGACTTCATAAAAACACTTCCAAGTTAGCGTTAGTTATTGTGGAAAATTACAAATCTTTACAACATAATACAAGATTTAACAAAATTTGAAATATAAAAAAACTGTACTATGCTGTTAATTCTTTTAGCTTATTCACGAAATGCACAAATAAAAAAATTACATCTTAGCCAAGAAGTTTTTCTATTATAATAAATCGTAGATAAAGCAGAAATTTCAGTTATTCAACATTTTTTTAAATAATAAAGTTACCTAGAGATCCACTATTTATCAAACATAATTTTAAAGCAGAGAGAAACATTTTTAGAAAAAAGTACAAACTACTAAAACCATTTTACATTTACCTACATACAAAAATACAATAAATTGCAATGAAAATTACAGGAAAGTACAACTTTTGTCCATTATTCGGAAGAATTGTTTACTTTTTTTTGATATTTTTGTATTTTATTGTAGCTTTAATTTCCTATAAGAATTTATAACTTTCAGGGGGTATTGTAACCTAGAAAACTCACATAAAAAAATCAATTCCAAATGCAAGCACAACGATCGGGGGGCAATTTTTTCCCCTCTTGGAAGCTGAAATCCATATTTGAGGCGAAAAGTCCCTGCGGATCGTCGAAACTTGCGATAAATATGTTAAATTCCTTAAATATTGCATTTCCAAAGCAGCAAAAGAAAAATAAACGGAACTGGCGCCTATTTTTCAAAATAGAAAAATTATTCCAACGGACATAGGAGTTTATTTCGGAATTTTTTGAGTCATTATTATACATTTAATTTCTTTTCCTTCTTTTAGTGTTTTTAAAATATGTATGTTTTAATAAGATACGTTTATTATGGTTTTTGTTAATTTATTACAACTTTATAAAAATGATCACTCTTTTGTCTGTTGGAATAAGTTTTCTATTTTGAATATCACGCCAGTTCTGTTTATTTTTTTCTGCTGCTTTGGAAATGCAATATTCAAGAAATTTAACATATTTATCACAAGTGGCAATGATCCGCAGGAACTTTCCGCCTCGAATATGGATTTGAGCTTCCAAGAGGGAAAAAAATTGCCCCCGATAATCATTCGTTGCGCTAGCATTTGGAATTGATTTTTTCAGGGAGTTTTCTAGGTAACATTACCCCCTACATGAGCCTTAAACGAAATGTTGAAATATTAAAAGACATTAATTGTTATTAAAAAACTCAAAACCTACGTTTGAAGATTTAAACAAAAAAAATATATATATACAAAAAAGCTCCAAACATAATGTTTAAATATATATTTAAAAGAAGTAAAAAACTTAATTTTGTTGTTGTTTAACAACGATTATTATCTCTTACCATCCTACTATTCCTTTGAAGTTTGAACATAGAATATTTTTTTGTAATACCGATCATTCACGCATCTTAATTGCTAATCATCTTATTGCAATATTCAAAATATTTCTCATCCTAAGTCTAAAATGAATAAGTTTTTGGCTGCAAAACCTGAAAATTTCTGTAGATTCTTGTGGTCGTGCTTTTTTGTGAATTTTCGTAGGAAATTAAAACTACAATAAGGTACAAAAATATACAAAAAGAAGTACAAAATTCGTTCGAATGATAGACAAAAGTTGTGCTTTCCTGTAATGTTGGTTGCAGTGTATTTAATTTATTTGTAGGTTCCTGTAAAAATGGTTATAGTTTTTTGTCCTTTTTTGTAAGAATTTTTCCACCAAGGAAGAATAAATTTCAACCAAAAAAGAGAAATTTTCAACGAAATAGTTACATTTTCAACCAAAGAGATGAATTTTCAACTGAAAGCATGAATCTTCATTTAAAAAAATGAATTTTCAAGGGTATTTGACAGACTGTTCCGTGACCAATTGCGTGTTGTTATATTCGGCGACTTTATAATAAAAAATTAATAAATTTTGCTCAAATGTTGGGAAATGGTTTAAATATATAAGGGCAGATTTGTCTCTCACACTTGAGTTTTCATTTTGTTTAAATATTGCAATTTTATTAATTTGATTTTAGCCAGGGCACTAAAACCCTCTTCTCAGTTACATTGGAATTTTAAAATTATTAAGATTGCACTATTGAAACAAAATAAAAACTCAAGTGGGTCAGAGAGACGTACCCTTATATATTTTGAACCATTTCCTAAAATTTCAGCATGATACATTCATTTTTCTAATTATAAAGCCACCGAATATAATAACGGGTAATTAGTGACGTCACATATTGTCACATGCCCTCAAGAACGATTATTATTATTATACCATTGAGCCACTTCCCTTTCGGGGTAGGCGTGACTTGCTCGGTTGGAAAATAGTAGTGTGGTAGGTAGGTATATAGGTATGAGGTAGATAGGTATACAAGTGTTAGGTATAGATATTTTAGATTGATCTGGAATTCTCGTGTTATTTATTTAAATGACACGTTTATTCCGCAACACTGCTCCGACCCAGGTTGCTGATCAATCTCTCTAGCGATCACCCCAATTGAAGAGCCTCACAAAATTGTTATGTATGGTTCTCCACTTGGGCCCATTAGTATCCGAGGTCTTTGTTTCAGGCGTCATTCATTCTACTGTCACTCTGTTTACAAACTATTTGTCGCCACACTTTTCTGTCCTGGCATACTACTCTAGCTTCCTTCACGTCCATGCATTTTTTCATGCAAGTTCTTGTGTTTCTATGGCTTCTTATGTCTCTACGGATTAATGTCTCATTTACAGATTCTAACCATTCTTTCGGCGGTCTACCTCTGGTCATTCTGCCATTTACGTTACCTTTATACACTTGTTTGGTCAGTGTTCAGTCGCAACACCTCAGTTTATTTATTTTCTATGCTTTCTGTC
>CAKNYM010051399.1:492032-514169 GCA_932195095.1 Andricus curvator | reverse complement strand
CCCCCCCCCCCCAAAGCCCAGACTCGAATTTTTCAAATAAGATAATTGAAGTTTACTATCCCAGCAAAAAAGAAACTAATTCGGGAGGATTGCGGCGAATTAACACGTTTAAATTCGCCCGAATTCTGCTTTCTGATTCGTTGAAACGAACTGAGCCAGCGCGAATTGAATGTGTGTCAATTTGGCATAATTCGTAGTCAAGGTCATTTCGAAAAAAATTAATAGAAAGTGCATGCTCCAGAGGACAACACTGAGTATATATTTGAAGACTATATCGACGCCTCCATTCAATATGAGTCTATGTACTGACAGCGCCGTGTATGAGACTATGCGCTGTGTATAAGCATAGGGAATAGTCTCATACAGAGCGCTGTTAGCAGATAGACTCATATTGAATGGAGGCGTCGATATTACTCTTCACGAATGTACACACATAAAAAGCAAGAAAATTGCCATCACGATTACTGGGACTAAGGTCACGATTACTGGGATGTTTACCTTAACTGCATAAATTAAAAAATGGAAAAATTAGTTTAATTTAAAAGAAAAACTAAAACGTAAAGTCTAAAAATACCTTTAAAAAGAAGTCAAAAACTTCGGAGAAAGCTTACTATTTTGAAATTTATCAATATTTTTAAAAACATTAAAATGTGTTTACTGTATTGAATAGAAATTTCACAGAAAAAAAAGTGTGAATCTAACACTAATTTCAGGGTACCATTTCCCTGCAACAAAAATTAGTCTTGGTCGTGTGAATGGTACCACTACAATAGGCGATAGTTTTGTACCCCAACTCCGAGCGAGATGGAACCCCATCTTAAAATTAGGTGCAACAAAATTTATCCCAGAGTTTTTACTGTGTTAATTGAAAGACTTCAATGTCAGAATTATTGAACTATATATTGTTTTAATTGTTTCTTTGAAGAAAAATTGTTAAGCTACCAACCACGAAATACGTATTATCATTCGAGAGGCATAATTATATTCTGAAATATCATAACTCAGGGTGGCCGCTGAACCGGGAAATTAGGAGATGATCGGAATTTTTTGAGAGCGGGAAATGACAGCGAATTTATTTTTTGACCGGTATTTTTACAAGTTTTTCAAAGAAAAATCTATCCAATCACTTGAAATATCACAAATTTCATATCACAAGATGTATAATGCAATTTAAAATAAGTTTCATTTCAACTTTTTTTTTAATGCTAAGTTGAGTTCTTAAGTTTTTCAATTCTGAAATCATTCAGTTTACAATGTGGAATTCTAAAATCTTTTACGAGCAAAATTTTCCATTTTACATCTTCATTTTTAAGGGTAAATTTTCAATTCAAAGAATGTTAAAATGCAGTTTTGAAGACTTCCACAATACAAGATTAGTATCTTTTGAAACTGAAATTTTTTGACAAAAATATGTTTTAAGTTGATCAACTGTAAATATAAATTAAATAATGATTTTAAAAATTAAATTGTAGTTCGTGTATTCGCAATTGAAAAATAATTGATTGATTTTATAGGGCGATTCTGAATCTGATAAAATTAAACATTTACAGATTTTGACGTTAAAAATTGAACTGTTTCAATTCGAAAGCCTTAGTAGTTAATCAAATGTAAACTTCCAATTGAAACTTTATAAACTATCTGTTGTTTCAGTCTAAAATATACCATTTTTAACGAGTTCAATTTGAAAATTTGTAATTAAGAAACAGAACAATTTTTTAATAGTCAGCAATGTTTGACTGTTTATTTTAAATGTTATTATAAGCAATTTGAAACTGAATTGTTTGAAACAGAAAGCCTTGAATCGTTAAAATTTCGGAGAGCTAAACGTTACAATATTAATTTTAATTGTTCTAATTTAAAAAAATTTATTTGCAAATGCAAATGTTGAATATTGATGTGTAAATAACAAATAAAAATGTATTCATTTGGAAAAAATTCGAGTAAGTTGAGGAGATATTTAGAAGTTTTTAAATAAAATTTTTAAGCTTTTAAGGATTTTGAAAGTTTTTAAGGTAATACAAATATTGTCTTAATATTCCTAGGAAAGTTTCGAAAGATTTTTATTTAGAAAAATGAATTTTAATAGAATATTTAAGAATATTGCAAAACGGACGCAAATTTTGATGAATAAATGAAAATTGAACAGTTATAAATTTGGAAATAATATAGTTTTAAGAGAATGTTTTAAAAGATTTCAAAGCAAATTTTGATGCATAAATAACAATTGAATAATTATTCATTTATAACGATTTAAAATTACAATAATTTAACTTCTAATTTAAAAAGTGTTCAATTTTAAAAAATTGTAATTTTTAATGTTTCTAACTTAAAATTGCGTAAAATGATATAATTTTGAAAATTCATGAATTAGTTTATTCATTCTTCAATTTAGAGCATTTAAAATGATAGAGTACATTTATAATTAATACAAATTTTGGTTCGTTAAAACGATTACCTCAGACAAATAATTTTTTAAGAACAAGAAAAAATCTGCCTCAACCCGGATTTGAACCGGATATATGAATATCGCAAAGATTGGAAATAGACGCCTAAATTTTGCTGTTTAAAAATAATCTTTTTATAGTTTATGCTTGACTTCGAAAATTTTATGAATATTTTATACTTGTTGAATAATGATTATACCATGACATGCAAGACGCAGCTTGTAAATATAAAAACATGGTTTTTATTTAAAAATTTGTTAATTATGATTATAAGATTCGTGATTAATATATTGATATAATTTATAATAAACATTCAAAGCGAATAAATAACTTTAAAATTATTATATCCCCCCCCCCGGGAGAGTGGATGGGGGGGGGAATTATTGGATGCCCCCCCCCCCCCTAAAGCCCTTCTCTGGATCCGCGCCTGGGCATGAGATTTTTCTGTTGAAACTCTTCATGATTGTAGAACTTTGAACTGTAAATCTTACACGTGGATTTACAATTATAAATTATGCAAGTTTTACAATAAAAAATTCTTTAATTCTGCTGATTTACATTTGCAATATTTTAGAAGATTAAGAATTGAAAACTCTGCACTTTTGCGCTTAAAAATCATTCAAGTTACGGATTTTTTATTTATGCATCTTTAAAGTTGAAGATTTTTCCATTCTAAATCATTAAAATTGAAATATTAAAAAAAAACATTCAAAATTTAATCTTTCTAAATTATACAAATTAAGAATTGAAGAAACTTAAATTTCAAATTATCAAGATAGGCCAATTTCAAAAAGTTAACAAAAAAATTTAACTACAGAAATTGAAAATCAAACAAGTTGGCGAATTTTCAGTTGTATCTTCAAAATGGATAATTTAACCAAAACTAACTTCAAAATAAAAAAATCATTTTAATTGAATACAAAATTTCATTGGAACAAATAAACCATTTTGTTTAACTAAAGAAGATTTTCTAAATAAAAAAAAAATTTCTTTCACTGAGAGCCAATGAATATTTTTCTTTGATTTAAAGAAATTTTCTTGGAATCAATCTTTTTCTGAGTGTTTGTCTTTTAAGAACGTTTTAAATACAAATTATAAATGTATGAAAGCACATGTAGCTTTTTCAATATTTGTTTCAATTTATGATTATTAACCGCTAATTAAAGTGTAATAAAACAAGATTATACAATTTTTCTCCAACATTTTATCAAATCATTTAACCTTATATTTTCAACGAAAATTTAGAAGACTTAAATTCTTTAGTAAAGATTTCATTTATTTTTACTTCTGTTTAATCTGTCGCCAAATCTATCAAAGTTGATGACTAAGGATATATTTAGTAAATAGTGGAAAGCCAAAACCACATAAAAAATGTCTTTTTAAAAAATCTGTTATTGTAATTACTGAACTTTAAGGTTACTATATTTTTAGATACATGGATTTCCTATAGGGTTGATTTTTTTTTAATATTGCGTAACAGTAACAATCCCCCCCCCTTTAAGATCGTAACATTATTCGACCCCCCCCCCCCCAATAAAGCTGTTACGTAATTTATAGATGGCCCCTGAGCATTACATTTTCAAAATTCAAAACAAAGGACCCCGCACCAAATGTACAGAAAAAAGCCTTATGATAAAAAATTCTAAAAAAAAATTTTTCTTGTATTTTCGAACCTGCAAACTAAAAATTCGAAAGAAAAATGTCAGAAAGATGGACAGTTTTTAGACAAACACTCGTCCAAAGTTTCGATTTTTACATGTATTTTAATGGAAAAATGCTTATTTTAGCAAAATGTTTTTTTTTCTCAAAAACGCTATGATAGATTTGACTGAAACTTTTATATTTTGACGATCAGGCGTACCGAATCAAAAGATTCATACCCACGAACTAGAAAGATTAACGATTCTTTGGGTATACAGCATGTTTTTCGGGGTGTTTTTGTACCCTAAACATCCAAGTAAATCATCATTTCTTAGTAACTAAAATCAATAGAGATTTTTATTCAACTGCCACGGTATGAAACGACTTTCCAATAAGTGGAGTAAGCATACATAGCAAGAATATATTTTGACCTAATTTTAGGGGATGTTTTACCATCCCTTAAACAATGAGTCTGAAGTTCCTAACGCATTAATCAATAACGAAAAATAATTTTATTTTTAAATGCATGAAAGCTGCCATTTTATGGCAGAAAATAGTCGCGTACAACCCTAAAAACTTCTTAAAGCACTTTCAACCCCTCATCAGATATAAAACTCACCCAAGCTACCCCTAAATATTTTTAAAATTCAACAAAACCAACCTAATTCAAAAATCCGCCCAGTTTTTGCTGATAATAATTTCAATTGATGCCAAAGGGGCACACATAAAGTCTCAACCCTTCAGCACATGTAGAACTCACCCCAGCCACCCCCGAATATTTTAAAAGTTCAATAAAATCACCATAATTTCAAAGTACACCAGGATTTTTCTGAAAATGTTTTCAGTGGATGCCAAAGGGGCAAAAAAATGTTTCAAAACCTCAGCACATAGAACTCACCCCAGTCACCCCTAAATATTTTTAAAATTCAATACAATCATTTTCCATTAAAATACATGTAAAAATTGTAACTTTGATAAGTGCGTATTTGAAAACTGTCCTTTCATCTTACTTTTTTGAATTTATTGAATTTTTAAAATATTTAAAAATATTTAGACTTGGATGAGTTCTACATGTACTGAGGTTTTGAGAATTTTTGTGTGAACCGTTCGCATCAATTGAAAAAATTATCATCAAAATCCTGGCGTATTTTGGAATTGGGCTGTTTATATTGAATTTTAAAAATATTTAGGGGTGACTGGGGTCAGTTCTACATGTTCTGAGGGGATGTTACATTTTTTTGCCCCTTTGGCATCAACTGAAAATATAGTCAGAAAAAACCTGACGTACTTTGGGATTAGGGTGATTGTATTGAATTTTAAAAATATTTAGGGGTTACTGGGGTGAGTTCTATATGTGCTGAGGGATTGAGACACTTTTTTGTCCCTTTGGCATCAACTGAAAACATTATCAGAAAAACCTGGCGTATTTTTGAATTAGGGTGATTTTATTGAACTTTTACAATATTCGGGGGTGGCTGGGGTGAGTTCTACATGTGCTGAAGGGTTGAGACTTTCTGTGTGCCCCTTTGGCATTATTTGAAATTATTATCAGCAAGAACTGGGCGGATTTTTGAATTAGGTTGGTTTTGTTGAATTTTAAAAATATTTAGGGGTAGCTTGGGTGAGTTTTATATCTGATGAGGGGTTGAAAGTGCTTTAAGAAGTTTTTAGGGTTGTACGCGACTATTTTCTGTCATAAAATGGCAGCTTTCATGCATTTAAAAATAAAATTATTTTTCGTTATTGATTAATGCGTTAGGAACTTCAGACTCATTGTTTAAGGGATGGTAAAACATCCCCCAAAGGAGGGCAAAACAAATTCTTGCTATGTACGCTTACTCCACTTATTGGAAAGTCGTTTCATACCGTAGCAGTTGAATAAAAATCTCTATTGATTTTATTTACTAAGAAATGATGATTTACATGTTACTTGGATGTTTAGGGTACAAAAACACCCCGAAAAACATGCTGTATACCCAAAGAATCGTTAATCTTTCTAGTTCGTGGGTATGAATCTTTTGATTCGGTACGCCTGATCGTCAAAACATAAAAGTTTCAGTCAAATCTATCATAGCGTTTTTGAGGAAAAAAAACATTTTGCTAAAATAAGCATTTTTCCATTAAAATACATGTAAAAATTGAAACTTTGGGCAAGTGTTTGTCTAAAAACTGTCCATATTTCTGACATTTTTCTTTCGAATTTTTAGTTTGCAGGTTCGAAAATACAAGAAAAAATTTTTTTTAGAATTTTTTATCATAAGGCTTTTTTCTGTACATTTGGTGCGGGGTCCTTTGTTTAATTATATTAATATAATACTATAATATTCTCATTAATATAATTAATGTTAATAAATATTTTTTTTTTCGAGTTTGATAATGGCAATAATTTGAAGATATAAATAGTTCTTTAAAAAAATGTATATCTTTAAATTATTGGTTTTATCGAACTCGAAAAAGATAATAATATTTATCAAAAGGAAATTATTTTCATTGCCATGCAATGCTGAAATCCAATCACCCACTTCGCATCAAACTTTTCTCTATTTATAGCAAAATGTTCCACATTGATTTTAATTTCACTTAAAAGTCGTAGTTTCTTATAGAAAGGCTATATCTAGTCGTCCCGAAAAAATAAGGGAGTTGGAAAAGAGGATGGACTACACTGAGAAAAATGGATTATACCCGGTAATAAAAAATATATTACCGGATATAAACTTGGACCGCGATCCAGATTATTAGAACTACAATCTATAGATATTAAGAAATAGATGTTACAGGAAAACATAATTAAATTTATTTTTCATATTTATTCAAATAATTAAAATATCAATATATTTATTACAGTAATTATTATTTTCACATGTCAATATGTGATATTCTTAAAGAAATTATTTTCAAGCTTCATATCAGTAAAGTTTGATAAATTATCTTACATAACATAAATTTGTCTATGTATTTTGCCTAAGATCATATAGCGATTCATTCTTCAGTGACTATTTTCTCATGCAATATATGTGCGATGGTGGTGTAATGGTCAGCATAGTTGCCTTCCAAGCAGTTGATCCGGGTTCGATTCCCGGCCATCGCACGCTTTTTTGTATCTGTATTTCCTTCTTTTTTTTTGCACACACTACTTTGAATCTGATTTTGAACTTTTCGACTTCTTAATTTCTAGTTGAAGAAGTACATTATTCTTAAAATTTTTATTTTATAATATTTTATTTTAAATTCATGTAGAATAAATGCTTACTTTTTACTTTTTTTCTTTGATGACTTTAAATTAAAAAATTAAAAATCGTTCAATTGTGAAGACTTGATTTTAAAATTCTAAAATTAGAAGCACCTTGAAATTGTTTAATAATTAAGATATTTGCCGAATTTGAACTTTGGCGCTAAAAAAATGTCAAAACTGGCCTTTCAGGAAAAAAGTAACAAAATTCTGTAATAATATCAGTGAAGGCTAGATTTAAAATTTTAATCTGATATTTTTAAAGTGGTAATTATTTATTGTGAGAGACTGAAAATATAGAATCTGAAAATTCTTGAATTTTATTATCCTCAAAGTTGAAGAAAAAACGAGAGAAAAAAAGTTTAGTATTGAATCTGGGTGACTTCTAATGTAATCAACAGACTTGAAAAGTTTCACAAAACTTTGAAAACATTTCAAAGTTTCAAAAGTTTCAAATATTATGGCGGGAAAAATGTAAATATTAAAAAATGTTAATAAGCACTACATTTAAACATTTAATAATTTATTATTGTATATTAATATCGATATAATATGAATAATAATATTGACAATAATCAAATGTAATATAAATTAATAAAAATATTGAATCATATATTAACACGGCGCCATTTCAGGATTTAAAAGTGTGTAGTTCGAAATCTAAAAGAGTGTTTTACACTTAAACACGAACTGAATTAACAGAACCCAATAAGAAAATCTACCTATTTTTCATTGAAAGTTTATTCCTTTTGGTTGAAAAGTTTATTATTATATGTTTGGTTAAGCATTCATCCTTTTTAGTTGAAAAATTAATTGATTGAAAAAAAGTTGAAAGTTCATCTCTTTGGTTGAAAATCCGGTTTTCTTTTGTTGAAAATTAATTTTTTTACTCCAAATTTAAATATTCCAGTTGAAGATTCATCATATAACTTAAAAATATATATCTTTGAGCTGAATTTTTGTCTTAAAAAGATGACTTTTCTACTAAAAGAAGAATTCTCAACAAAATACATGAATTTTCAACAAAATATATGAATTTTCAACAAAATACATGAATTTCCAACCAAATAGTTTAATTTAAAACTAAAAAACTACGTTTTTAACCAAAAATGCAACATTTATATATTTTCAGTTAACAAACAATGAATTTAAACAAAATGAATTTTCTACCCAACAGGACGATTTTTCAATAAAATAGATAAGTTTTCAAAATAAAAATTCGAATATTTTAGAAAACAGTTGACTTTTAAAACCGATGAGATGTATTTTCAAATAGAAAGTTAATTTTCAATCAAGAAAGATGGATTTTCAACAAAACAGTTGAATTTTCCACCCGAAAATACGTCCAACCAAATAGTTTACTTTTTTACCAAAAACGTGAATTTTGAACCAAAAAGTTGAATTTTCAACTAGAAAAGATCAATTTTCAATAAAAAAAAAAAAAATTTCAACCAAAAAATAAAACGAATTTTCAATAAAATTTGTAACCAAAGAGATGAATTTTCAACTCAAGTTGATGAATCTTCAAAATAAAAAAGAATAATTTTGAACAAAAGAATTCAACATTCAACCAAATAGTTGAATTTTCAACCAAGACTATGATTTTTTTAACCCGGATGATTAGTTTTCTACCAGAAAGAAGACTTTTCAACGAAATAATTAAACTTTCAATTAAATAGTAGAATTTTCAACCTAGAGATAGTAGAGATTTTCAAGGGAGAGTAGAGACACGAGACGCCAATTCTGATTGGTGCCGCTCTACCTGAACTAGTTGATCTTTTATTAGGCATTTTCACTTCATAGTCAGCTAACTTCACTTCGTTAACTGCTGAGGGGAAAACAATGGATCAAATGCAAGGGATTCCCTCCATTTTTGCCCTATTTTGTTAATATCTTCGTAAAAACTAATTTTTTCTCTTTAGGTGTATTTGAAAAATAGTTTTTATTTTTTAAGAACTATTTAATGAAATAATAAAAATATAATAATTATCATTCATTACGAAGATATTGCAAAAATAAAGTTTTGTCCCATGCATTTGGTCCATTGTTTTCCCCTCAGCACTCAACGAAGTGAAGTTAGCTGATGTTTGAAGTGAAAATACCTAATTGAATTTGACTGTCTTGAGTTGGCGCGATTTTCAAATCATAATTTTAATTGCAAGAGGATTTAATACATAATAGAGACAACAGCGATCATATAAAGATAGTAAATTATTGGGAACGTAGTAATATTCATTTTCAAACAAATATACTCAAAAACCCTAATAAAAAAAAAGAAATAATAAAAAATTAGACAGTTCAAACTTTTCGCGCCCCATTAAAATATAAAGGTTCCGGTACAGCGGCGAACATTGGAGGGGGAAACATGTGTCTCAACTCTTCTTTGAGAATCTCTATTTCAAACCAAACGAGATGAATTTCCAAACAAAAATAGAATAGTATTACTAATTTATTATAAAAATGTACCGTTGCAGGGCCATCTCTCGCAAAATTCGCAAACTTTGTTAAATTTTATCATCAGGAAGCCTATCTAAATTCAAGTTCGCAAGGTCTACTTCCACTGCCCCCCCCCCCCTGTTATAGCCGTAGTTTTTGGCGCGACCCCCACCCCCCTAAAATTGTTAACTATGAATCCTATGAATATAGCTCCCTAATAAAGATGTAATTCTAGTATTCATGGAGTAAATGAGGCAATTTAATTTTGAGTTTAGGACCTGGTTCCAACGCCCTTAATGTATTTTCGATATTGTCAAACTTTTGAATGTTTCATTGTTTCATGAAACGTTTCATTGACTCAACGTTCGTACTTTTTAGGACGTGTCAAAATTTAAAAAACGGAAATGGATTATTCCAAGAAACTCTCTAGAAACTGAAAATAATTTGCTCTCTGCTTTATTGGCAGCACTGAGAAAACTCCCCATATCCTTCCGTTTCGTCATTCGTGCGTTACTGCGTTCTGTGTGTGTGTAAAACGTTTCACCCGGCACTCCGGCAGCGGCAATACTTGTTCACTTTGCATTTTTCCAAGAGCAGGAAACAAGAGAGAGAGCAAAGTACATTTTTGCATTTTCTCGTCGCTCGTGAGTCAGCAAAAGCAGCATTTTTTTGCTGTGTTATTGATTAGGCCGTGATACGCCAACTCAATCGTTTCGATCTTCTCAGTTCGCGATAAAACACTGAGGAAATGGCCGTTAAAGCAGTTTGCGTTCTTCAAGGAGAGGTCAAAGGAACCTTATTCTTCGAACAAGCAGTAAGTTGATTATAATTCTTAATTAATTATCAGTTCTATCACTTCAAATTTGACTAGGTATCTCCATTATTTAATTGTGATATCACTGTATAATCTTGTATTTCCAGGGAGACTCTGAGCCTGTCAAGGTCACCGGCGAAGTTACCGGGTTAAAAAAGGGATTACATGGTTTTCACATTCACGAATTCGGTGATAACACGAACGGTAAACAACCTTTTTGTATTATCTTATCGGCTGTTGATTAGTTTCACTCGTCTTCTTGCCCCATTCTTAAAAACAATGAAAAAGCAATTTCGAGTTAACAATAATGTTTCATAACTAGTGAACTTTGATTGTAATTAATAAGCAGTTCTACTATAGTATCATTTGAAATCCAAAACTTACGTGTTTTGCATTAGCTCATGTAAGTAAGAAATTTACAAATTGCAGGGATCTCCACTCAAAAAGGGGAAATAAGATATCTACTTTTTTCACGAAATAGGGGAAATATTAAACATTTATTTTCACATTTAGAAAAGTACAAATCTATTCACGGCGATATAAAAAAGCCTGGAAAAAAAAATTTATTAAATAAGCAATTAATATTTTATCTTCCAACAATTCTATCATTAATAATTAAATCGTAATACTTAAAGTATAATTAAATATTTCTTTCCAAGATTTATCATTTCGTCCTTACTCAGGTAACCCTACCTGCCAGTTTTTCTAGAGCGTGCTTAATTTTTTTTAATTCAATAACAATGATTCAACATTTAGAAAAGTTGCTTTCTATTACTGTATTTAACTATTTTCTTGAAAATTCGTTTTTTTTTTGTTTGTTTGAAATTAATTTTTTTAACTGAAAATTTAACTATTCTCTTTTTTCTAATTTTAGTTGAAAAATCAAGTATCTAGTTGAAAATTCATGTATGTAATTAAAAATTCGTGTATTTTGTTGTGAAATCATTCTTTTAGGTGGAAAATTAATCTTCTTTATTGAAAATTCAACAGTTTGTTTACAGTTTTTTATCGCTACTGAATAATCTGTTTTAGTTCAAATTTAATTCATTTTGAAAAATCGTCTTTTTTGGTTGAATTCAACTGTTTTTGACTAAAAATTAAAATATTTTTTGGTTGAAATATCAAATACATTTTTCGTTCAGAATTCATACTTTTTGAAGAAAAAAATTCAGTTTTTTTGTTTGTTGAAGATTCATCATTTTAATTCAAAATTCAGCTCTGCTTGAAAAATGAGCTATTTAGTTGAAAATTTGTTTGTTTTTTGGTTGAACATTAATTTTTTTAACTAAAAATTTCACTATTTAGGTTTTGGTTGAAAAATTATCTTTTTTAGCTGAGAATCCGTTTTTTTTATAGAAATTAATCTTCTTGGTTGAAAACTCATCTTTGTAGTTGAAAATTCAATTATTCTAGTAGAAACAATAATTTTAGTAGAAAATTAATCTTTTTGGTTAACATTCAACTATTCCAGTTGAAGGTTCATTCATTTTAATTGAAAATTCGTTTCTTTTTTTTGTTAAAAAATATATTTTTTCAACTGGAAATATATCTACACCAATTGAATATTCCATCATTTTAGTTTAAAATTCATCTCTCTTTGGTTGACAATTTATCTTTTTTAGTTGATAATTCATGTATTTTGTTGAAAATACGTTTTTTTCTTGTAGAAATTAATCTTCTTGGTTGAAAATTTATCTTTTTGGTTGAAGATTCATTGTTTTATGTATTTTGTTGAAAAATCGTCTTATTGGTAGAAAATTAATCTTTCTGGTTGAAAATTCATCTATCTTGTTGAAAATACAATATTTTTACTTGAAGCAGTTTAAATTTAATTTAATACAGTAAATTTGTTTGAATTATTACTCAAATTCATGGATTTTAGGGACAAATTCAAGAAATTGTTAATTATGTTTTTGTTATTATATATTTATTTAATTAATCGATTGTGCTAATATATATTTAATAATATCTTGTAATATAATTTGTCAAAGCTTTTTAAATTAAAGATATTAATTTAATCCCTCAAAACTGAAAAAACATTATTTATAATAATCTCGCGAAATTTTATACATATTCCGAGTCTGTTTTAAAAAATGCGAAATTTTCGAATGACTCCGTACTATGAAAAATTATGCCTGGAAAAAACTTCAGATAACTGAAAAAAACTGGAATTATCGGGGAATTTGTTCCAGGATTTGAGTAGACACTCTGTTACTGTAATTAATACGTTGAATTAAATTTTAAACTACACTCTGTTTAATCTGTATAGCCTCAGGATAAAAATATTTAATTGGCGTTTTATCTAAATCCTAAATAGTTTAGTTTGGAATAGGTCAAATAATTTGTAAATTTTTTTTGGTAAGATTTGAAAATAAAATTTGAGACTTCAAATTTGTGATTTGAAATTCAAGTGACTCAATTTTAAACGTTTTACGTTAAATTTTTCAGGTTGTAACATTCAACTTTACAGTTGATCAACTTGGAATATTCAATTTTTTAATTATTCAACTTTGTATATTTAAAAAAAAATGTTTCAGCTTCAAGTTTTTTTTAAGAGTTTTGATTTTTAATGGACCATTAAAAAGCTTTCAGCACTTGAACTAAAGATATAATTTTAATTATAAAAAGTAATTAACAAAATTTTGAATTTTAATATAAAAGAGTTACGTTAATTATAATAAATAATTCTACCAGTTGAAAAAAGCTTCATCATACGCGGTAGCATATTCTAGGTTTGAATAAAATAATTTTGTAGATGTAAAATAAACAATGGTTCTTATTGTTTTCACGTACATTTACTACTTTCAAAGAATTTCTCGCGTAATTCAAACATTTTAGTTTTAAAGATTCAAATTTTAAACGTTATTCGAATTTATAAAGTTCGTTGTAAATTGAAACTGTTTTGAATTTCAGGTTTTTAAAATAAGAATGTACGAATTAAAGTGTCTATTATTATTATTAATATCAGTTGTATGTTATGATTGAAAGTCAAGGCTACATAGCCATTTAAATAATGATAAATAATCAAAGTTGATATTGGAATCGAAATTTAAAATGGTTCGGCTCTTATTTTTGCACCAAGACACTTGATTGAGATAATTAAGTTTATTTTTGGATATTTATGTTTTTAAGACCTGTTATTAATACTTTTATTTGTATTGTTTGTTATAACGAAGAATTTACTTTCCATTAAAAAGAAAAGAACTCAAAAAAATTATTCCATATAATTATTATCTGTTTATTTATGTTGTTTAATTTTTTTATCAAGGGAGAGTAATTTTTCAGTTACAATGTAATCGAATTTTAATGTATAATCTACAACTCATAATATATTTTTTTAAGTTTTAAATATTACAGAAGAAAAGAGAAGGAAACTTAAAAATAATTTGAAATTAATGAAAGTGGCTAAAATTAAAAATTATATTAGTCCTTCTATTACTAAACAAATTGATTTTTCGAGAACTTTGTACCAAAAATTTGAAAAAGATGAAATCCAGTCTCCTTTCGTGGAAAAATCGAATGTCATACAAAATAATTCCTGATATGGTAATATCATTTCATGAATAATAATACCACCATATTTCGAATACAAGGTCTAAAGGTGACCTCTCATCATTATAACACTTCTTGAAGTTGACTTCCCTTCTTTTTGTAGACTGAACGCAATAAAATTTTAATACTACTTTTTGCAAGCATTTCTTTATCTAAGAGTAAAGAATACAGATAAGAAGAATTTATTTTCCTAAATTAATTGCTGATTGTGATTATAATCTTACAAAAAAAATTGTCTAAACCTGAAAAATTTACTCTAAATTCTATCATTGTACTATTAATTCATTTTATATTTATTTTATTAATATTTATGCAAAATCAGATAACTCTGAATTTCATTTGATATCGAGGGGTTCACAACTCGACCGATGGAGTGTATACTGACTTTAAGTGATTTCAGTGTTTCCTGTCATCGACTTTTGAACGCCTCATTTAATTAAATCGTTTAATTGCATAAGTCTCTTAATTTTTCACTATTAAATTTAGAACCTTTTATATTTAAAAATGTACTTCTGAATGCTTGTTAAAAAAAAATGTTATTTTTTCTTTCTTCTTTTACCATTTGATCACCTAAAAATTCTTCAACCTTCTAATTTTAAAGTAACTCATTTTTGAAGGCTTGCATTTGCAAATCTCAGTAACCGAGATTTTTTTTAACTCACAAATTACCAGATATTTTGTTTTTTTCTTCTGATATTTGAATTTGAGCTTTTTCTAAAAATTAGGGAGAAATGTACATTTTAATTTTTAGGCTGCACAAGTGCTGGACCACATTTCAATCCTACTGGAAAGGAACATGGTGGACCAACTGATGATGTTCGTCACGTTGGTGACTTAGGCAACGTCGAAGCTGGCGACGACGGTGTAGCAAAAGTCAACATAACAGACAAGCAGATTCAGCTTAAGGGTAACAATAACATTATCGGAAGAACCCTTGTAGTAAGTGTTCATAAATTTGAAAAGTCTTCATTTATTTAATTCTTCAATAAAAACTGAAATTTTACAATGTGTTGCTTTTTTTTATCAGGTTCACGCTGATCCAGACGATTTGGGCAAAGGTGGACACGAGTTGTCCAAAACTACTGGAAATGCTGGTGCTCGTTTGGCCTGTGGAGTTATTGGAATCACGAAGAACTGACTTAATCGTGATGCATATTCGAAACTTTAATTAAACATATTATGTAACTAGCTTCCAACCCTAGGTTGTAAAAAATAAATATCATTCCTCATTCTTGATTATATCTGTCTTTTCTCAACAAACCCGATTATTTAACAACTTTACAAGAAATTTCTTCCGAAAGCTTTCAAATAAGAACATGTTTATTGAAATACATACTGAACTCTTTCATGTTGCCACTCTGTATTTACAAACTGTTAATTTTAGTCATGCAAGGAATTGAGGTCAAAAGAGAATTCCTCTAATATATTCAACGGCGTGTGAATAACTTAAAATAAGGATTAAAATTGTAAAAGGAAAAATCTATTCTTTAAAACAAAAGTTATTGACTAATATTAGGTAAATCTACTTTTGATATCGAATACTTGCACAACGAACACTATGATTTTATATTTTATAAAAATTACAATCATTTTGTATAAATCATGATTTTAGAAAATACCCTATTATAATATTTAACACATTTCTTTATCAATACAATAAAATAAGTTCGTTAATATCACCAAAAGAAGTAACTTGAATTACAATCATTACTGAAAGTAAAAATTCGTATTTTCTTGATACAAATCTATTGTCAAGATCAATTGTGCCCATAATCGTTTTGCTTAGAAAAAAACATTTTCTAAGCTTGAATTGATATTATCAGACGTCTTAAACGAGCTTTTAAAATATACCAAAGAAGTAAAAACGTACATACACTAGTTTACTATAAAACAGATATGTACTTAGTAATAAACTAATTACTAAAACTTAGATACTGTTTAAGAAAATACCTTTGGTTTTCATGAAACGGTAAATTATATACGCTTTCCAAAACACTTCCTATTAATTTTGCATTTTTGCTTTAGAAAACCACTGACTTGCGAATTCCAAACGTGGAATAAAAAAGTGGCTTTACGAATTAGAACAATTCTTTCTAACTACCAATCTCTTCCGCTCTTTCTTCTTTCGGAGGCCCACGAATTTCTATTTGTACTTCGTCTACTGTAAGAAGAAGACATAGAAGCCACGGTATTATCCATCCTATCCATTATAGCAAGTCGATTGTCGTATGTCGGAACTTGTCTCGGAGGGGGAACTGAATTTCCTCTCCATAGCATGAAAATAAGCCAATAAAATCCGCCTACGCATTTTGCTATGGTGTTTATCATCGTTATCATGATTGGAGTCAGAGAGTGAATTAATATCGATAATTCGTGGGTCATTTTCACCATGAAATCGAGAATGAAAGCTCCACCTTTCACGATGCAAGTGGCAATTGTGAGAATTAGTACCATACTGAATTTCGATGCCTCACACAGATTATCTAACGTACATATCTGGAAAAGTAGAAAAATATTTGTGTTAATTAAATATTGGATTAAAATCTATTTTATACTTTGAAAACGGATATACCTCTCTGAAATTTACTGTCATGAACTCTTCGACGTCGAGTTTCTTCTCCTCTGCTTGATAGGGCCGAAGATATTTTAATTGTAGGTATATCTCTTTATCTCGGAACTTCACAGAACGCACTTGGAACCAGTGTTTTCCGAAGGGTAATTCCTCTAACTTGACCCATAAGCAGTAACCATTTTGGTCCTTGGTTTCTGTATTTCCTATCAAATACAGAACTTCATTTTAAAGAGTTTACCAGGTTGTCTAGTGAAATTTTGTTGGCAAATTCTCAGGTCGGAATTAATGTGTTTCCCGGTTTTCTCTTGTGTTATATGTGTCTTCATTTCGAACGGCATTATTAGTTTAAAAAGTACTAAAAGATAGTACAAAAGTTTACAAAATTAATATTCTTTTATCAGCATCGGTATAATTTTAGTTTAGAATAAGTTTTAAAAGAAAATACCCTGAAATGAAAAATCAAAACATCATGTGTGTTAGTCAAGGATTATCCAATGCTGTTTTACATGTTTTTTTTTTTACTTGAAAATTCCAAAATTTAATTGACATTTTATTTCTTTCTTGACTAAAAAATTTTGTTTGATTCAAAATTTAACTATTGTCTAACTAGCAGTCATCTTTTTGGTTTGAAAATTCAATTCTTTTTGTGGAAATTTCATATTTTTTTGTAAAAAATGCAACTGTTTGGATGAAAATTAATGTTTCGATTGAAAATGAACTTTTTTATGGAAAATTCGTACTTTCGACTCGAAAATTCAACAATCTGGCAGAAAATTCAACTATTTGGTGGAAAGTTTAATTACTTTGTTGAAAATTAATTTCTTTGCATAAAAATTCACCTACATTGCTGAAAATTCGTTTAACTTTTGGTTGAAAACTAATTTTTTTAAATGAAAATTTAACTATCTCTTTGTTGGTTAAAAAATTATCATTTTTAGCAAATGTATTTTTAAAAAAATCGTCTTTTTTGTTTCAAAATGCAACTACCCTGTTGAAAATGTATGTATTTTGTTGAAAAATCGTATTTTTTTATAGAAAATCAATTTTTTGTTAACAATGTAACTGTTTGGTTGAAAATTAATCAATTTTAGTTGACGATTCAAGTCTTTTGTTGCAAATTCGTCGTTATTGGATAAATTCAACTGTCTGATTTTAAATTAAAATATTTTTTGGTCCAAATATCAATTATTACATTTTTTGTTGAAAATTCATCTTTTTAGGTTAAAAATTATATTTTTTTTTTACCTAAAAGTTGAACTGTTTGGTTGAAAATTAACTTTTTTTCTTGAAAATTCATATTTTCCGCTTAAAAATTCAACTGTTTTTAGAAAATTCGTGTTTTTTTTAAATTGCTTAAAATGAAAATTTAACTATTCCATTTTTGGTTTAAAGTTGGTCCTCTCAAGTTTGAAAATTCAACTATTTAGTTGAAAATTTATGTAATTTGACGAAAATCCGTCTTTTTTGTAGAAAATTAAACTTCTTGCCTGAACATTCATCTGTTTTGTTGTAAGCTCATGTTTTTGGCTCGAAAATTCATCATTTTTTATGCACGTTTTCTTCTTTATTGACTGAAAAATTCTTCTTGATTGAAAGTTCGTCTTTTTGATTTGAAAATAGTGTCTTTAGTGTAATTTTTTTTCGAAATAGTAGAAAAATAGTGTCATCGTTTTAAAAAAGTGTCAAATATTTTGTTAAAAATTCGTCCTTTCTGATTCAATTCAACTGTTTTTAATTTAAAATCAAAACCGAAATCATCTTGCTATTTTTTGATAACCCTAAATAACTTGACAAAAACATTTAGTCAGCCAATATTACCCGAACAAAGGGGGTTAGCGGTTCAAAATGTCAGAAAACAGCTTTATGTAATTTATGCACGGCCCCTAAAATAGAAATAGAAATTGGGGCGAGAAAATAAATAAAAAGTGATGAATACTTTTTAAAATATTGACTGGGAAATTAATTATTTATTGTCTTACTTGTGATTCCAAGCCATTTTTTGTTCCCATACTCTGTGGCCACAATTTTTTGAATCGCCTGTAGAAACTTGATTAAGTCAGTTTCCGTTTCACTGCACACGATAACGTCTCTAGATTATCAACAAAAAATCAGTACGTTAATTATATGAAATAAAGATATAAAAAAGGTTCATGAAATTAAATAAAGTTAAGAATCTAACCTGTAATCTCCTAACTGTTCAACATATCGTCTCGCAGCATATTCTCCGACAAATACTTTTTGAGATAATATGTTCTTCACTAGCTTTCGGCAATCAGAAACTCCGGGTGGAGTATTGCCACAAAATTCTTGTGAATCAGTAGAGTAATCCATATCTGCACAATTTATGATATTAATAAAAAATAGAAAAAGAGAAAATAATATTGTGACCTACACGTTATAATTTATAAAACAATAATAGTAAATAATTTCAAACACAAACTTATACAAGATTCAAAAATCTGCCTGTGCTGACGTTTAAACCATTTTTTAGTATTAAAAATTGAATAGCGTTTGATTTTAGTAGTCTTAATAATTATGAATAGCCTCAAACACAGGGATAAGAAAAAAATATTTTATTTACTATATGTAATCTAAAAAAATAGAAAATTTTGCCGCTAAAAAAAACGTCAGCAGAAGCATTAATTCCTAACCTAAAATTCCCAACACACGAAATGAATAATTTACCTTATTTTTGGAAGCAGAATCTTGAGACTATTGAATCCAGTGAATTATCAGTACGTTTCTGAAGAGCCTTCAGATAAATCAATACGAGTTTTGATATGAAGAATGATAAACCGATAAAACTGACAGCTCCGAAAAATATAGACACCACTTTTGAATTTCGTCTTAAACGTCTTTAGCGCAAGTATGATCAAAGTACAAGCTACAAGAATTTTTCGCAAACTGATCTTGCACGATCCACAATCAAGATGGGATATCCCAAAAGATTTTTGGGGTAATTTCTGATTCTTTAAAGCATTTTGTTTATTTTTTTACCGACTGTAGTTGACTTCTAAGTCGACTGCTCCCTCCTTCTCAAACAATACAATATTCTCCCATTTTGAAAATTGTTTGCGTTAGTTTTCTCGCAATACGTCTTCCCTCAGATTTTTAGCTTATTTCTGTTCGTACTTACAATCACTGACGTGTCTTAAAATATTAATTTAGAATCATTTTTAATACTGACGATGCAGACGACATTTAGACCTTTGACCAAAACATTGAGGACCAACTCGTGATCCAACAAGATCATGGTACCAACTGAAAAAGGGTTAACGCCGACAGTGGTGCCAACTACTTCAAAAATTTCAATTTGTTTAAAAACATTTTTTATTTTAAACAATAGTCTTTTATTTTAGCATAAAATTTCACTAAAAAATGGATCGATTTAATTGTGGATAAATAGGGAATATGATTCTTTTTTTTTAATTTTACAATAAAATAAAAGATTACTGTTTAAAAAAAAATCAATTGATTTTGAATGTTAAAATTCAAAGAAAATTCTAATTTAATTTGTAGTATTTGGCAACTACTTATAATTTTTTTAAATATTGTTTTAAATTGTTTTCGTACAGTAGGGCGGTTCAAAAATGCATTGGAATTTATATATCCCTCCAAATTTGTTAAGATACAAAAAATGCGTTTTTTTGTTGCTGAAAAAAATGATATTCAGAGTTCCTGCAAGCCTCATGAAGTTCAACACATATTTCCCATAAAATCATAGTAATTAATAATCAATTAAATGTAACAAAAATAATTTTTTAAACAATGTATTATTATTTATAACAATATTTTCTTAGAATAATGCTAGAAAGTTGCGAATGTTTCTAAAATTTTCCACTTTTTGTCCACTTTTAAATCAGAATAAGATAATCATTAATTCAACTAACCAAACGCATAATTGTTTTTAGAATTAATGATTATGTTTAATAATATTCTCTTTGAATAATGCTAGAAAGTTGCTGCTTTTTTCTGAAATTTTCTACTTTTTGTGCACTTTTCACTTGGAGCGAGGTAATAATTAATGAAATTTTAAAAAATAATTGTTTAAATAAATTATTATTGCTAATAACTATCTTCTCCTATAGTAATGCTAGATATAATTACGTATTTTAAAGACTTTTTAACTTTGTTTCACTTCTTACATATAATTAATTCAAGTTAACAAAGATAATTGTTCGAACGATTTATTATTGTTTATAACTATCTTCTCTTAGTATAATGTTAGAAAGTTGCGATATTATTTAATAGTATTCCAATTTTTTCGGAATAAAGTATTTTTACTTTTTCCCTAATAATGTTTTTAAAATATTAATTAAAAAAATATTCTCATTGAATACTTCAAGAAAAAAAGTTACATTCAATACGATCCATATCGAAAATTTGAAAAATGTTTCAAATATCTGGTTCTATTTCAGAAAAAAGTATCCACAAAAAAGACAGAGATTGTTTAAAAAATTATTTTATTTGATGTTTATTTATTATTTGTTCATAATAACTATCATTACTTGAGGAGAATATTATTAAAAATAATAATAAATTGTTTAAACATTATTTTTGTTAACGCGAAATTATGATCACCTCACTTTAATTAAAAATTGGACAAAAAGTGTAAAATTTCAGAAAAATCCGCAACTTTCCAGCATTATTTTAAGAGGATATTATTATAAATAATAATACATTGTGTAGACAATCATTCTTGTTGACTTTAATATATTATTGTCTCGTTCTAACTGAAAAGTTGAAAGCAAGTTTGAAAAATTCACAAAAAACCGTGACTTTCTAACTATATTCTAAGAGAAAAATGCTATAAACAATAATACATTGTTTAACAACTGTATTCAAACATTTAATTACCAGTGTAAAGTAATATTTTATATATTAGAAACAATTTGTAGTAAAATAAACCGCAAAAAATAATAATTAGCGCCAAAAATGTGAAAAATCCAACGTGTACTTATGGGGCTTTTTTGATTCGTATTCTATGGTTAATTGTAAAGAGGACTTTTGAGGGTCAGCTGGATACACCTAATATTGACGATTCTGAATAAAATTGACAAAAACATCCTTTTTTCTTATGGGAAATACGTGTTAAACTTCATGGGGCTTAAATATCATTTTTTTCAACAACAAAAAATGCACTTATTCTTTTGTAGATTCTAACAAAAGGGGGATCACATCAAATGTGAACCAAATATTAGAATTTTTAACCAAGATGATTGATATTATTAATTAATTTTCTATGAAAAAGACGAACTTTCAACAAATTACATAAACTTTTAACCAAATAGTTGATTTTTTAAATAAAAAAGATCATTTTTTAACAAAAAATACGATAATTACATTTTGATTACAAAAAGACCCCCTTTATAAGACATCATATAAAGAGGTTTGGTGTGGAATCCTAATATTTCGTTCACAGAGAGGAAGGTTTGGGGGGGGGGGGGGG
>CAKNYM010051399.1:403269-487032 GCA_932195095.1 Andricus curvator | reverse complement strand
TCAAATGATTTTCAAATCAAATATCGAGCGCGAAGCGCGAGTGTCTGGATGAGAATGTGTTCCTTAAGGTCGGTAGAACCTTCAGTAAATAAAGTTCCTTTTCAGTCTAAAATAAAAACAAATTTAACAATCACAATGTAGAGGTTTTGATAATTTTATAATATTTGCAAACAAAACTTTTTTTTTTCATCGAAGTCGAACACGAAGTTCAAAAATCTAGAGGAGCCGAGCGTAAAGCGCGATGTAAATACGCCTGAGCGCGAGATCCAACAGTCGCGCGCCCTAGGCGCGCTCAAACTTGCGAGCGCAGCGAGCCGCGCGCACAGCGGGCGATGAGAATGTGCCCACGAAGCGGGCAGATTTTTTTTCTTAAGTCTCTCAAAGATTTCGAATTTGCCCTTGAACTACTCATAAATCATCAAAAAGGTGCTTTCTGTAAAGAAACATTGAGTTCAACCACTTTTAGGTTGAAGATGGTTTAGGTTCACCGTGGAAGGGAATGATTGAAAAAAGCAAGACTCATTTAAAGTAACAATTTTTTTAATGAAGCTGGGTCAGATACAAAAACTAATTCTTTGCGCATTAAATGCAAAATTAAGTTTCCTTCTGTTTACAAAAATCGTGATAATATGTGTGACTGTAAACCTGCGATAAACTTGATTACAATAATTAAATCTTACAATTAGCCTTAATTAATTATTGAGATGTAAGCAACAGAAAAGGTACAGTCGCAAAATCATATGATCTATGTGTTTCGATTACATTATGAAAATACTATTTGATATGAGGATGCACCCTTGAAAACATCATTCGTAGGACATCCTTATATTATATTTTCTAATACTTCATTTCATTTCCTTTCATTCTTTGAAGTCTGAAATTGGGCTCCTCAAAATGAAGATATTCCTTCTATTTCTTAAATTCTCTTCTTTGCACTTCGTGCGAATATCCAGCTAATAATAACTAATGATAAAATAAAGACATCCCACTGTTCGAGGGCTAATCGCAAACTAAATTCCTAATTTAAAACAAGAGGCAAAAACGTATCCTGCTTTATAATCCAACAACTCATCTTAACTAAGCACATTGAAATTCTAGATTCAACAAGAAATTAGATTAAAAAACTAAACTAACCCACAAGGGGTTTTTGTACACGTACAAAATTTCTTGAGACATAAACAATTGCGCAAGTGTAAATTAACAGAGATTCATGTCAACATAACAAATTTCCCTTTCTGTTCACTCTCAAATTAACTAATAGATTTTAAAATGTATTGCTCTAGATATTTTTTAATTAATCCAATGAAGAGCTTCACCTGCGCAAATTGCAACTTATTTAGAATTACAATTTAGTAAAATCAGGCTACAACTTCGGTATCAATAAGAATCCGAGATTTGCCTACGTCGTATAAATTTGGATTAGAATTTTTTTATCAGTGCTAGCAATACAAGCCGGTGTTTTGTTTCTCGATTACAAATTTGCTCACGTATTGTACTACTTTCTCACTAAGCCCGAGACTAGGTAGATCTCTTTCGAATTGCTCGAAAGTCACTGCACCAGCCAAGTATCCATTCAGTTTTGCTGCTAGAGGTGAAGTTTTTAGTTGTTCTGCAGATGAAAGTCCGAGTGTTTCAAGTAGCCATGGATGATCTTGCAATCGATATTTTTGGTGATAACTGCAATCAGAAAAAAATTATAAATATTGTATTGCGAAAGACAAGATTTAATGGTTTAAATTTAAATAAAAGGTATACACCGCTGAAAGTCTGTAAACAGTTAAGTACTTTCGAATTGAAAATTAAAAAATTGAAAACTTCAACTAGAAAGCTGTTGAAATTGTAAAAATATAAAATTTGGACGATTTACAAATTGTCAATGTTACAAACATTAAAAATTGAACATATTTAATTGAAAATTGCGATTTGAAAACAGGTTAAATTAAACAGTCACCGAATTAAAACGATTACAAATTAACGTTTTGAAATAATTTGAATCTAAAGCATCTGGATATTTTCAAAGTCAAATGTTATAAATTTTAGAATGTAAAATGTGTAAAGACTTGCAAATGAAGAAATCTTAAAGTTGAAAATATTAAAATTGTATTGTAGACTTTATAATTTGACTAACTGAACTTTAAATTCGTAATTGTATAATTTCAAATTATATGAGTATTTCTCCATATAAAGGTGACTTTTGCTTTTCCGGGTAATATCTTTGCGAATATTTATTGAACTGTTTTAAAAATTGGTGAATTTTTTCTTTTTGATAACATTGACCAAAAGAATAAGAGAAATACAGAAGGATTTTCGAAACCAAGTTTTATTAAATAAAAATTTCGACTGTTACTTTTAAAAATGATTTCTCAAAAACTATTATTCTTCCATACGGATTTTTATTTTATCGTACTTAAACACAAAAGAATTTTAAGTTTAACAGTTTCTCCCTAATTTTTTTTTTGCACGTGCGATGACAATTTTATCAGTTTCTGGCGATTTTTTTGTTCTTTTGACCAATATCAATTTCATTCTTTGATTACTAAGTCTAAGTATCGCAATTATTTCAAAAAAACATTCAAAATTACATAATTTTTTATTATACACATTAATTATTGAAGAGTTTTCAATTGAAAATATTCAAAATTAAAGAATTTAAAATGGTAAAACATCAAAATTGAACTATTTAAATAAAACATTCAAACATTAAAATATAAATCTTGAAAATTTATTATACATATATTTTAGAAATTCAAGAATCTTCAATTGTAGCTCTTCAAATTTCTTCAATGTTTTTTATTTATACACCTTTAAAACTGAATAAATTTCCATTTTAAATCTTCTGAATTAAATATTTTTCAATTTTAAATCTTAAAAATTGAACTATTCAAAAAAAGCATTCAAAATTATATTGTTTTCTATTATACGAATTAAATATTGAAGTCTACAATTGAAAATATTAAAAACTGAAGATTTTTCGATTGTAAATCGTCAAAATTAAACTACATATTTCAAAAAAAAAAAATTTCATAATTGTAAACTATAAAAATTCTAAATTAATGAATATTCAATTGTAAATGTTGAAAATTTGAGAATTTTAAATTGAAAATCGTTAAAATGGAAACATTTTCGATTGTAAATCTTCAAAATTCTAATATTCCAAAAAACGTTGAAAATACATACCATTAAAATATAAATCGTGAAAATTCAATAGTTTTTTTTTTGAATTGTATATTTTCAAAATTAAAGAATTTTGAATTTTAACTATTCAAATGTGTAGAAAATCTTTAAAATTGAATAAATTTCATTTTGAAATCTTCAAAAAATATATTTTTAGATTCTCAATTCACGTATTGAATCAGCTACTTGGAATTTAGAAATTCTATTCCTATATTTGAATTGAGCGACCCTAAAAACCTTAGGACACACATTTTTATAAAATTGAAACCATTTTCAAATTTGTAATTCACCTTATTGAATTAGCCAACTTGAATTTGGAAATTCTGTTATCAAATTTGGATTCAGAACCCTAAAAACTTTAAAATAATCATTTTTATGGAAATCGGATCACTAATGCAGATTCTGAAAAATGACCGATGAGTTTTTCAAAAAATTGTTTTAAAAAACATGAAAGCAATATTTTTAAGCCCAAATATCTTCAAAATTGTTTATTCTAGCAACAGTAAATAGTTTTGATGAGAAAAACACATATTTTAAAATACTTTTGCATTAAAAATTGTTCTTATATCAAAAGTGCCCTAAACGTAGAGGACCCATATAACATTCGGATTTAAAATTCATCTACAGGCCGAGTGTAATAACCTTCTTTAGAACACTAAGTCCTCAACTTTCGTCTTTGAAAAAATGTATTTGCCAATCACCCTCTATTTTTGATTTCCAATAAACAATATAAAATTGCTTAATAATTATATAAAAATACCGAGAGATTTCGCATCAATAATTCAAAAAAAAGGTATAAAATAAATAATCGTTTTTAAGGCAACCCCATAAATAAACTCTACCACCTGCTATAAATGTCAATGAATAATTAGAATTTTGTGACACCACCATGAAGATCGATAGGAATTCATGCGTGAAAATCACGCACAATGTGACACGTCAGATTAAGATAATTCTGCGCATATTGATATATGTGGTTCAAGGTACTTATTAATCATTACGAACACGACTACGATCATTGAATTCAAACACGAGCTTTCAAATGTTTTAAATATATTTATAGAGATATATAATTAAATGCAGGCGCGGATCCGGAGAAGTGACATGTGGAGGGGAGTCGGAAAATATTATACACATTTAATATTTTTTAATACTAGCAATCATGATTCGCGCGCTATACACGCGATAAGTTTCTTTTTAGCAGTACAATTCTCAATATGAATGTTTCAGGGTGGCCTATTAGAACAAAGAAAAAGTTTTTTGTCCTTTCCCGGTGCACAAACATTTTTCCAAGTCATAAAAATTAAAACTTTCATAATGAAAAAATTATCAATATAAATATTGCATACATAACTAAAAAATTAAAGTAATCAAAGCATTAGAACTCTTCTCAATTTAAAGTATTTAGAATTAAAATAAAATAATTTTTAATTCATAAATTTTGTTACTTTTACATTGTCTATATCAAGGTTAGATCTCTTGAAAGCAAAACGAAATCTTCCGTTCGTATGAAACCTTCTCTCCGTGAATTGTTGTTAAAAAATTGCTATTTCTAAGAGAAAATCATCTAGACTTTTAATTTGTTAATAAAAAATCATCCAGACCAACCAGTGTCAAAATTTTCCCTCCAACTGTTGCAAACCCTATACCTACCATTAATAACATTTTTTATGCTTTATAAACTATCTTTCTTCATGAGTTCTTGATGCATTGTACTTTAAAAAATTCTTATTTTTCTTAACTTTGTGCAAAAAATCAGAAGGGAATATTTTTTTAATGCAAGCAGGCTAGGTCACGTTTACGATTTGAGAATGGGGCCTTCTTATTGTTTCAATAGAGTAAAAAATGTTACACTATCGCGTTATTTCATTAGATTTTTTTATTTTTCACTTTTTCCATTTTTATATCCTTTTTTGATTACTATATACAGTCCTAAATAAGTTTATATATTTTTACGAAGTAATTAGTTGTTTTTCACTATTGAATTATAAAATATCTTGACTAATCGAATTACTAATTTTTTACTCATGTTTAGTGGCCCACTTTTCGCTAAACAAATCTGTAACATTTCAGTAGTAATTAGTTAAGTTTTAACAATTTTGATTCAGAAGGCATTAAAGTATCTTTGGCATAAGACAAAAAGCTATAAAATTCAAATAAACTTATTTAGGGACTCAATTCGCACTTATTAAAGGTGATGCTTATTCAAGGCAAATCATTTTCACAAAGTTCGCTAAATAGTAATTGCAATTTTCTACGGAAAATTAGAAAAATGTATAACCGACAAAAATTTTGGAAATCGAAAATAGTAACAGAAACCGAAATTTAAAACATAATGTTGAAAATAGCGCATGAAGACCCTGAATGCGTGTAATAAAGTTGCAGCCCATTGATCAATTGTCATTTTAAGATTGTAAAAAATCTTACGGTGCTTAACTTTGTTGAAACAATGAGAACGCAATGTTTTTAAATTGGAGGCAGACTACGTCACGTTTACATTTTCACAATATAACCTTCTTATTGTTTCAATAGAGTTAAGAATAAATCATCATCGCTTTATTTGATCAAACTTTTCTATTTTTCACGCTTTATATTTGCATAACCCTTTTTTAATTATTATGTACAGTCCTAAGTGAATTTATTTATTTTGTATCAAGCAATTAGTGGCTTTCCACTACTAAATTAGGAAATATCTCGACTAATCGAATTAGTAATTTTCTACTAATCTTTGTTGACGTATCTTTCACTAATAGAATCTGTAAAATTTCACTAGTATTTACTTAAACTTTATCAATTTTGATTTAAGGAGAAAAAAGCATAAAAACTAGAATATACTTCTTTATAGGCTCTCGAATTGATACTCATTTCCACATTCCAACATTTTTCCTAATAAGAAAATTGAAAATTGTTCAAATGTATGCTACAATTTTTATTCATAAGATATTTCTCTAAAACTAATATGTATATTTTTTAAAAAATCGTAAATTACGAGAATCTCAATTTTTACGTGAATTTGATTCTCGCAACGTTTAAACAATTTTTTTAAAATCTGAAAAAATTAGGAGAGTATTTTGTCACCCAGAGAAATAAACTGTCGCGATACGGCCACCGAAAAATAAAAACAAGTTTTTTGTAACCGCCCTAACATACATATTATTATTTATTCGTAAAAATTATCGCTCAGAAGCGGACTGGGATTCACCAACCCATTTAAAAGGATTTAAACACATTTCAAGGGATTTTAAGGATTTGCAAATTACTTCAACAGCTTTCAAGGGAATTCGTAGAATTTCCAAGGATATGAATTAATTATTTTGAGGAATGTTTAAAGCTTTTAAACGTTTTAAGGAATTTAAAACAATTGTAAAGATTTTACGCCAGTTGAAGGCATTACGCTTTTAAGTGATTTTTATGTGATGATTTTAAATGATTTTTATGGGATGATTTTAGGTGATTTTTAACGGATGTTAATAGACATACAAAAAAATTCCAAACATTTTTATTATATTTCTATAAATTGCAAAGAATTTCACAAGAATTCACGGATTTCGTGGGATTTGTAAGATTTGAAGATAGTTTCAAATATTTTGTTTCATATGCGGTTTAAAAGAATTTCCTTAAATTTCCAAAGATTTGAAAGGATTTCATAGAATTTATAAGATTTTAGAAGATTGAAGAAGATTCCAAGGGACTTCAGAGGATTTCCAAGATTTAAAAATATTTCAAAGGATTTCTAAAGGATTTTATCAAATTTTCAAGGATTTCAGTAATTCTAAGGGATTTTGAAGGCTCTCACAATGTATTTTAATAAATTTCCCAGGATCTCAAAGGATTTCATAGGACTTCAAATATTTCAAGAGATTTCAAAGAATATCATAAGATTTTATGTAATTTCATGAGATTTCAACGAATTACATAATATTTTAATGGATTTCAAAAAATGTATTTACAAGAATTGACGAATTTCAAAGAATTTCGAAGATTTTCAAATATTTTCTATAGACTTCGTGGATTTTAAGGGATTTTAAGGTATTTAAAAGAATTGAAAAAATTTCAAGGTATTTTAAAAGATTCCCAGGAATTTTCAAGCGCTGAACGAAATTTCAAGGTATTTTAAAAGATTCCAAAGGATTTTCAATATTTTAGGGTATTTCCAAGGATTCCAAGGATTTTTCAAGAGATAAAAAATATTTGAAGGAATTTCCAAGGATTTTAATGGATTTTAAAAGCACACAAGTGTTTTTTTTTTATTTCAACGGATTGTAAAGATTTAAGTGATTTTATAATATTTTAAGGGGTATATGAAAAGGAATTTCATCAGATTTAAGAAGTTTTAATAGGATTTCCAAGCTTTAAAGGATTTTAAAATTATTAATTTTAAGGACTGCATTTTTTAAATTGTTATTAAGAGTCATAAATCGTTGAAGACGATAGTATCCACACAAAACCAATCGAATGCTTGTTTTTGCATAGTGAAATTTAAAAATTGATGAGGGTACTGATGGTATTGATGAGGGTAGGTTTTTTTAACCCCCTCCTGCAAAACTGATAAGTTCAAATTTATTTCCCGTAAAAGTATAATAATACCAAAGAAGCATTAAGAACTGTACATTTTAAATTATTTTTATCTGGTTAACAAAATTAACATAACAAACTAAACATTCAAAAATTAGTAACGTTCCTGATTGATCACTTAAAAATTAAGAAACTTCAAAACTAATATTTGCGAGTTTAAACTTTTGAAGCTAAACAAGTTTAGTTTCAAGAGATCAACATTTTAACTATTTTAGAATTGTACATTTAAAATTATAATTTTAAATTGAAATTATACAAATTTTGAATATGATAAAAATTGTCAAGAGTTATCATGACATTCACAATTATATATAAACTTTTACAATCTTTCAAATATTAATATTTTTTATAATTTTCTTCCATTTCCCAATGAAAAAAAGAAAAAAGTGAAGGTAAGTCCGCGCCTGATTAAATTATTTATTTTCTTAGCCAAGAAAAATGGTGACTTTCTATTTCATCAATCTTCCTTCTTTAATTGAATGTCTTGTTTTTCGAAAGCAAGATTTTCAAATCTCCTTTCTTATATTTGAAGGTCTTGATAAAAATGCTTTATGGCTGGATCTTCTGAACTTTGAAGCACAACAAAGAATTTAATTTAGTCGATCTATTTTTACAAAATCGAATTTACTTACTCTTCTGCTGGATAAAACTTCTTAAACGGCTTGATTTCAGTTATCAATTGTTCACCGCGCTCTCGTTGCTCGTGGTCTGCTGACTTCTCAGCCGATGTCCTTTGCTCCTCGTCATGGTACAAAATCAACGACATGTACTGTAACGATAAAATTCGATCGTTAAAATTAAGTAACATTAATTAAATTCAATATACTTCTGTCCACGACCCATAAATAGGACTTTTAAGGATAGGCAGTAATTTTTCATTTTGGTTTTTTCATTTAAATTAAAGGTGAGTGATGAAAGCAGTCTAGAGGCAGTAAATTAGGAAACTAGAATTTAGTCCTTTGTATTTCGAAGGTAATATAGGCCATAAATTTGCGAGGCGAAATATTCAAATTTTTTTACGACACACTAGGTCACTGGACCAGTGGGAGGTTTGAATATTAATTAATTACCTGACGTTTGATCTTCCTGGTAAGGCCATATTCGTGATTATTCCAAAATAGACTAAGTAGTTGTGAGAATGAAATCACTTCAGGGTCGTACTCTATGTCGATGACCTCTGTGTGATCTCCTCTGCGAATGTAATAATTGAATTAACACTTTAAAAAGAATGATGTGGTACAATTCCATCAATCAAAACTTCAAGGTTCAACTCTTAAAATAAATTTTATTCTCAAGTTTTTTATTTTGAAAGAATTAAAAATTGAAAGTTTTGACATTGATTATATTCAAGATGAAAGTATTTAAATTTAACACAACTATTAATTTTGAAATAAGAATTGTAGGTGTTCTTTTTGACGAGAAAAATATTTTAATATTTTAATAAAACTATATCCACTTTTCTTATTAGCAGAAGTGAGTTGAAACTTCAATTTTAAATAAACTAGAATCCTGAAGGAATCAATTCAGAATTTTTAAATTTTAAACACTAATGATTTGAAATTGTCAAATTTATAAAGTTTTACAACTAGAAAAATTGTTCCATTTCGAAAAGTATTCAATTTTAACTATTTCAGTAATTAAGGCTTTAAAATTGAAATAAATCTGTAAAATTATAATAGGTTTAATTCAAATCTGTTCATGTTCAATCACTTTTAATTTGAAATTGTCTGATCTATAAAATTTCAATCTAAAATAAATGATACAATTTAAATTCGTTAACTAATAAATTTAACTATTAATTTTTACAACTTCCAATCAACATAAATCTGATTTTTTGTTTGTTGAAAAAGGTCAAATTTGACATTTTTTAATTAATTATATTCATAATAAAAGGATTAAAATTGTAAATGCAATTTAATTTAAAAGCAATCAATGTTGTGGAGATTCTTTTGGGAAAGAATGTTTCATCATCTTGAAGGTTACTTTCCTGATTAGTACAACATTAACATATTGAAGAAAATGTATTGCAAGTGTACAACTTTTCGATAAAATGTTGAGGAAAATTTAGAGACATATTTGTTTACTTTCATCTCGAAATCGTAAGGGAAAGATAATTTTTGTGATACGAATATGTCACCTGCTGTGCAAACACAAGACACAGTATCTAGTCTACGAATTTGATAAGATTTATTTTCTATTTTCACTATTCAGCATTCCTATATGAAATTACGTAAGTGTAGAGAAAAAACTTTAGATTTCTCAGACATTTTTTTTGCTACCCAAACTATTGTTAAATTAGAGTATCGAAAATTCTGTACACTGACAGGGTCCAAGTTTGTAATGTTTCATAATTGCGTTTCAATTTTTTATATACTGCGTTTCAGTTTGTGAGTTAACATGTTAGAATAATGTGAGAGAATTTTTCGTATATCAAATACTAAATTTTAGAAAAAATATATGAAAATTTAATTTTTTATTTATTTTATTTACAGTTTCATATATTTTTTTGTCAAATGTAGTATTTGCCATACGAAAATTCTCGTTAATCTCGTTCAAAATGGCTCGTTAATCCCAAAAACTAAAATGCAGTATATGAAAAATTAAAAAGCAGTTATGAAACATTGAAAACTTGGGCCTCTTAGTGTAAAATTTACTCAAATTCGAATTAAAACTAATACTTTATATTTGGAAATTTGAACACAATCACAATTTTAAAATGCAATAAAGGATTTTGAATTATTTTCCTAAGAAAAAAATTAAAAAATGTAGATAACAGTCAAAATAAAAATAAATTAGAGCGTCTTTTAAGGATTCAGAACTTCATTCTTGAAACCACATGTTAAAAATTGCGCAGAAAATTCATAATTAAAAATTATTTTTTTTAAACGTAAATCACAAGGTAAAATTAATATGACTTACATATTTCTGTATGTAGGTGTTTCCTTGATGCCACCAGCATAACCGACGCATGTGCGAATTACTCCAGGTGTCGCGCCAAATAATGAGTCTCCTGCCCAGAAGCAGCCCATGCCAAAAGTGGCCCGCTTCCCTTTGACTTGTTCCAATTGTCCAGGCATTTTCTGCAAAATTAAATTGTTTTTAAATTCTCCGTTTCATTCCACGAAGTCAATGTTCAACAAGAATTTAACGTTTTTTTTAAAGAAATTATATCACTTTAAAAAATTCAACTCATCTACATAAAATCGAAGTTTGCTTTAGGAAGTTTCATAATATTAAGCAGTCGTAAAATAGCAAAAAATATATATTTCTCATAAAAACAGGCTTATTTCGTATAGTTGAGAAATTACTTAAATATAATCACTCTAAGTATTTCTTTTGTCACCCGAAAAAATTAAATATGTATTGAAAAAATATTATAGAATATTGATATTATCAAATTTACACACACAAAAAATTATTAAAAAATGCAGAAGTTGTGAATATTCTACCCTCAAAGAAATAGGATGTCCCGGGATTGACATTGGAATATCCCAGGGATATCCCTATGATATCCGGAATGTTTATGGGATATTAAAATGTCCCATGTCTAATATTACAATTTTTTATATATCCCACGTGGAACATTTTAATATCCTGGAAACGTCCCATAGACATCCCGGATATCCTGAGGATATCCCTGAGATATCCAAATTTCCAGTTTTGCAAGATATCCCTAGATGCGATAAAATGAGACATCCCGGGATATCCTATTGCTGTGAGAGTATCCGCACCCTTTGTTGGTCGATAGGATTGTAAAATAAATTTATACAGCAATTCTAAACAATGGGGCGTTGTTCAAATATTAAGAACCAGGAAATAAAACCCGTTAAAATTTACCTGGTAAAATTGATTTTTAAAATCGAAACTGAAGAATAAATTTTTGAATGGAAGACACGCGGTTTCACGACTGAAGAACGTGACTCGCGTATCTGAGCGTTGAAGAGAAGCGCAAAAGACTGAACTCAAAGCGAGAGGCGCCAGTTTTTATGTGCTGACTGATCCCCTCCAATCTAGTTTCGTGAAACGCGTGTCATGTCAGTTTGATTTTCTTATTCCCTTCTTGGTCTCTTCTCTCTTGTCTTTTTTTTTATTAGTCTGAAGCCACATAAATTCTGCTAGACTGGCTTGCACTACTTAACATCTAAATACCATTTCCGGTTTAAGAAAAACAAATTGAAAAAAGGAATCAAGTCAAAAAAATGATGTCTCAAGACAAATTCTTTCAAAGTCTTTCAAGACAAATTATAATTTATGAGAACCTTGAATGGCGAAGAATCCTCGAGTAATTTTGTCCTAATCCCAGAAATATCTAGTCTTTCTTTATGGAATATTTAAAAACTAAAATTTTCCTAACAATTGAGAAATGAGCCTGGATTATCCAAAGTTGGCGCCGCTTTTTTCTAACAATCAGTTGTTATTGTTCTAGATATGCACCATTGAACAATTAAACGATATCCCATTTGTCTCGACAGCAAATTACTCCCCATTCTCTAGGTGTGATAAAAGCCACTTAACTTTTTTATTATCAAAAGTATCTGTCTGCTGAGATCCCTGGGGGAGTCGATTACTCTATGCCATGTGAAGAGAATAGATTAGCATTATCTTATAAGTGTCTCACATACACAAACGAAACCGTGTGTTCAGCCGCATCCAAGCGCCCGTCATCATTGTTGCTCAAAGGATAGACTTAAATTACCAAAATAAACAGGGCCTGTATTTCAGCCATTTTTTACCCAAAAAAATCCATTCAAAGACCAGAGGATTCAGCTTTTTTTATACTCACAGAATCATCCAAAAAAAGTTCGAAAAATAAAATTTTTCAAAACACCTATGGATAATCACTAGGTTTGATTTTTGAAGTGTAATCGGAATGTGGAAAACAAAAAGTATTCTTGCCAAACATACCTGAAAAAAAAGTTTAATTAAATATTATAAAATTAAAAAGTTTTAAAATTATAAAAGATACTCACCAGAGTTGGAGAAGAATAAGGTCTTTTAAAAATTCGGCTTCCTCCTTTGTACAAAGTGGACCGCACATTTCTGAGAATTGAGGGTGCACTCATTTCGATGCTTATATTTAAAATTAAGAATCCAATGATTAATTAAAGTTAGTACCCGGCTGGATACAATAAATCGGAGTCTGCAGTTGCATCAGAAAAACTATACATTTATTTCCTGTTTGATTAAATAATATCGCAATTGGACGATTCACTATTGACTGATGTAATCTTCATTGATGCAGTGCTCAGCAACCAACGCAAAGCTTTACCTTATGTTTATAATTTATTAATGAAAATCTATTTTAATATTCATGTTTTTCCACCTAATTTTTTTAAATTCCTCTAAATTCATATTTCCTTTCTGCAAGGACGAGATAATGGACCAGAGGGAACGATAAAAAATCGAAGGTCAACCACCAGACCAATTGGATGTTTCATTTTTTAGAAATTCAACTCTAGTTTTTTGACATTGTAAATTGTTTTTGATTAAACTATTCAACTTTATTTATTTAAAGATTTTTCAGTTGATTAATTTTCCTTTAACTTCATAAATATGTTTGCGGAAACGCAGACAAGGAAGTGAAGACTGATGTTGAAATTTGAATTTCTAGAGAAACTGAAGATACAAAAAGCACTTTCCATAGTCAAATTTTCCTCGCACTACATCACATAATGAAATTTCTAGCTTTTGGCATACTTTTCCCAGAGCTTGATTAATTAAAAAAAAAATTAACGTTTTGAATTTTTTTTGATAGATTTGAATAGAGTAGATTTTGGACAACAAGCACCTGTGTTTCTTTTATTTTTCCGGAACGATTTCGGCATTGATTTTGGACCCAAAAGTAAAGCGTAATTTTCGCGCAGTTATTCCGCGTTTGAAGCGGTGAACGATCAATGCGATAACTATATAGTGGTCTCGACGGCTTCTAGGTCAATGGCAAAAGTTATGTAGCACTCTTCCCAGCTAACACAGTTACTAGTCCGAATAGTCACATAATTGTAACAAGATTAAAAAAACCAGTCACTGGTGACTTCCATGCTGGTCACCCAGTGACAATATATTTCCCACTCAAAGTAGTAACAAATTACAAGCGAAGCAGGTAACATTATCCCGCCATTGTAATCACATGCTTGTAACAAAGTGATGTTTGGAAACGCAACGTGCAATGACAGCTTAACCTCAAAATATACATCGTTTCGGAATTATAATTATGAATATTTTTGCAAAAATGTTGGAAAGGAACATAATTAAACGATAAATAAGTTCCAGAAAAGGGAGATAATATGTGAACAAAGCTTTTATAAAAAAACAGATATTTATCAGCTAAACCCTTACGAAAAAGAAATTACATTATAGAGGTTAGACCCAAAATGTATATGTATAAATGAAGATCGCTGCCGGCTGTTACCGCCATGTTACTAGTCTGACAGGGAACGGTTGCAAACAAGCCTCCCTAGTAAACTACGGCGATTATGCCGTTACCTGCTAGGAGACTGAGATACAAGTAACAATTCCTCTGATAACATGTGATCATTCAGGAACCTTTCAGGATGGTAACAGGTTAGCTGGGTTACGCTATAGGTATATAGGCGTGCGCGCTATAAATATATACAAGAGGAAACACCTTCGCCTGGCAGAAAGGGACCAAAATTAGTAAAAAATCATAAAATAATTAAAAATATTATTTAATAATTATAAAAATAATTTAAAGTATTTTACAACAACAAAATTATGATCAATTCCATTTCAAATCAGACAGAAAGGTCTACCTCGGGGTGTCAGAATTATTTGGTATTTGAAGGTATCATTTTATGGTGAAAATAAAGGAACGAATATTACAGAGTTTCATCAAAAAAACATTTTTTCAATTTGTTACAGTCATCCGAATATTACCTGCGAATTCTCAAAAACTGACAAAAAGTTTTTTTTTAATACAGTAGGGGAAACCTACCTACAGTAGATAATACGACCTATGATCGATACTGATTAATTAAAAATACTAATATATGTGCAAAATTAATTTAATTTAATCAATAGTTAGGACACGATATTTTGCATCGTTTACGAGAGAAAAAATTATAATTGAAAAAATTTGTTTCCCGAATTCAAAAATGGTTAAGACCCCATAAAACGGATAGGGAGGCTATCAGTTTTATGCGGGTCCAACCACTTTTGAGGCCAAAATTTTTATTCGGATTTTTACTTGTAAACGGTGATAGCTATTACAAAAAAGTAATAGGTGTTTTTTTAGAACTTTTCTAGATGTTTCAACTTTTATCTGAACATTTTTTTGTTCCTTTCATTGTTTCTGAGAAAAATGCAAAAATTTGATTTTTCCAAATTATTATTTTCCAGTGTAAAGCAGTGGTTTACCAAAAACGAAACTGACGAAATATAGCACATCTTTTCAACTTTTTTTCAGCGAAAAAAAGTACAAATTTTAAAAAGTGGGGTTTTGAGAATACCTACGATGGTTCGGAAAATACTGCATTTTGAAAAAATCTGCTGTCAATTTTTGAGAATTTGCAGGTAATATTCGAATGATTGTAACAAATCAAAAAAAATTATTGATTAAACTGTAAAATACGGGTTCCTTTATTTTCACCATAGAATTACGTATTCAAATACCAAATTATTCTGACACTACGACCTAGACATTTCGTGAAATTTTTCCTGATTTGAAATGGAATTGGTTTTAGAACAAAATTTTTGGTTGTTTTCCGGATTTCAATATTCTTTTTGATCATTTAAAAACAGTAGCCTTCAAATTTTGTAATTTATTAAATTTAACAATTTCGAGCATTTTCAGTCGTCAATTTTTCAATTTTAAAGATTTAAAATATTGAATAATTTAACCTCTTTAATGATTCAAGTTTCAAACAATAGAATTATTAGAATTACATATGTAATTTGGAATTTATTTTATTTAGAACTGTCCATTTTTGAAGATTTCAGTCTGAAATTATTCAATTTTGAACGCCTCAAACTTAAACTTGCCCCACAATTAAGATTCAAAATTTGAAATTATACAATATTTTCAACTATTTAAATGTGAAACCAAATAACTTTGAACGATCCAAATTTAAGAAGAAAAAAAATTTCTAAAAATGTGTCCATATAAAATGAATCAGGTTTGAACAACCTCAAAGTTGTTTAAATTCAAAATGTTCAATTTTGAACATTCCAAACTTGAAATTGCTTCGCTTTTTACACACAATTGGAACTTTTACCATTTTTAAATGTTAATATGACTCAATTTTTAACTTATTTAATTTTAAATTATAAAATTTCAGATCCAATTGTTGTTTTATCTATTAGGGCTTTCATCTTAAAAATGTATAATTTTGAATGCTTTAAATGTAAAGCAAAATAAATCTGAATATTTAAATTTAGAATTATAAAATGTTGAACACTTCAAACTTAAAATTGCTCTATTATTCAAACTCTTAATTGAAATTGTTCAATATCCAATAGGGTGGTCCAAAAATGCATTGGAAATTTTTTTTTTTTGAATTTTGATCGGGACACCCCCCAAATTTGTTCGAATCCACCCAAAAATAAATCCATTTTTTTTTTTTTGAAAAAAAATTATATTTAGGGGTGGCGAATTGTTTCTAATACATAAAATATTACTTTATACTGAAAATTAGATATTTTCATGAATTTTTTAAACAATTTATTATTGTTTTTAGCAATTTTCTCATAGAATGGAGTTAGAAAGACGCGGTTTTTTCACAAATTTTCCATTTGTTGTCCAATTTTCAATTAGAGGGAAGTGATAGTTCATCAATGTTAAAAATAGTGATTGCTTAAAAAATTTACCATAATTATTAATAATATTATATTTGAATAATGCTAGAAAGATGCGGATTTTTTTTTTAATTTCTGGCTTTTTGTTCAATTTTCATCTGTAGTGAAGTAATAATAAATTCAAGTTGACAAAATAATTGTTTAAACGATTTATTATAATTATTAATAATATTATATTTGAATAATGCTGAAAAAATGCGTTTTTTTTTTAAATTTCTGGCTTTTTGTCCACTTTTCATTCGGAGTGAAGTAATAATGAATTCAAGTTAACAAAATAATTGTTTAAACAATTTATTACCATTGTTGATAATATTCTCTTTGCTTAATCGGTAGAATGTTGCGGTTTTTTCTGAAATTTTCAAATGTTTGTTTATTTTTTATCAGGCGTGACTTTATAATTAATTATATTTAGCAAAAATAATTGTTTAAACAAATTATTATTGTTTATGACTATCTTCATCTATATCGATTGCGCCTGATAGTTGCGGTTTTACGGCAATTTTTACCTTTTTGTCCTTTTTTCACTTAGTGAGGTAATAATTAATTAAAGTTGACAGAAAAGTTGTTTAAACAATTTAATATTGTTTATAACTATCTTTTCTCAGATAAGTGCTAGAAAGTGGCGGTTTTTCTAAAATCTTTCACTTTGCTTCGCCTGCTTAATTACTAACAATTAATATATAAACATTAGAGATTTGCAATTCCAAGTTTTTCTCTTACGCTTTGCGATAAACTTCTTTTTGTAATAAAAAAAAAAAACTTTTACAAGTCATTTAAAGACCTAGTCCTTCCACCTATTCCTAAGTATTCTATTCTTTGTTTTTGCCTCTTGTGTAAAATAGTTTTTTTTTCTTTAAATTAATTTTGTTAAGCATTTGGAAAAGAGCAAAAATAATTCACTTGAAACAACAATACCTTTCGAAAAATCATTTTTGTTGTGGTTGACTTATTACTTGTTCATAAATAAAAAGGCGATGCAAAGTGAAAGGTTGTAGAAAAAACCACCACTTTCTAGCACTTATCTGAGAAAAGATAGTTATAAACAATATTAAATTGTTTGAACAACTTTTCTATTAACTTTCATTAATTATTACCTCACTAAGTGAAAAAAGGACAGAAAGGTAAAAATTGCCAAAAACCGCAACTATCAGGCGCAATCGATATAGATGACGATAGTCATAAACAATAATAATTTTTTTAAACAATTATTTTTGCTAAATCTAATTAAGTATCAAGTCACGCCTAATAAAAAATAAACAAACAGTTGAAAATTACAGAAAAAACCGCAACATTCTACCGATTAAGCAAAGAGAATATTATCAGAATATTTATGTATTAGAAACAATTCGCATTAAATAAACCGCAAAAAAATCATAATAAGCGCCAAAAATTCGCAAAAACCATTTTTTCACTTATGGGGTTTCTTTGGGACCCTATAAAACAGACTTATGGGGTGATATTTTAAAAGTGATATTTTATCCGTATTCTATGGCTAATTGTGAAGAGAAATGTTGAGTTTCAACTCGACTGAGATAATATTGAGGATTCTGAATAAGATTTACAAAAACGTCTTTTTTTCTTATGGGAAATACATGTTAAACTTCATGGGGCTTGCGCCACCCCTAAATATAATTTTTTTTCAAAACAAAAAAAATGGATTCATTTTTGGGTGGATTCGGACAAATTTGGGGGGTGTCCCGATAAAAATTCAAAAAAAAATTGTTTGGACCACCCTAATATCCAATCGTTTTCAATTTAAAATTGTTTAAGTGTGAAGGCTCTCAGTTTAAAATAGAATTGTAGATCCTTGAGGGATCCAGCTTAAAATTTTCTAATTTCAAACACTATTAAATTTAAATTATATTTTTTTTAAACTCAAAATTAAGTCACTTCAAGTTTGAAGGGCCTAAAAGTGTATAATTTCAAATTAGGATAATTTCGTATTATAGCAAATCCTGTTAAAAGTAAAATTACACCGTTTTTTCTACTAACAATAAACAAATTTATGGTGTAACTCTAAACATGAATCGCTGCTACTTCCCGGGGTTTTCCTGTAATTGTGTATGTAAATCTTAAAACGACTTTCAAATCTGTAATAGATTCAACAAAATCAAATGTTTCGCTCTTAAATTTACAACTTATAAGTCTTGTTAATTCATATTCAATGAAAATTCAAAATAAGAAATTAAATAATATTTGCAGAACTTACTTTACTTTTGCAACAAAAACTTCGTTAACTATCGGTATTGTTTAACATAAATTAGAAATAATTTTCCATAATTACAACATTTTGAAACGTCTCTCGACATAGCTTAAGTACTTATCAGTAATTATCAGTTTTAAGAGAATCCAGATAAGCATTTGAGTGAACTAATTTAGTATCACGAAATTATAAAGTAGCTACGCACTTTGTTTCTATTTGGAACTATCTATCAGACATAAGGACTCATAAGAGCTTTCTGCCTATGATAAATAAATTTGCTTACTAACTCGTAAACTATATCAACTTAAAAACTTAAAAATTAATATTTAAATAAAAAGACACAATTCTCAGAATATTTGGTATATAATATATTATAGAGAATGCACAGTTATATACAATACGTAAATAAGTTGAATAATTAAGAAATGCAGTCAGTCCGTGCTAAAGACACAGGTACAGATTGTTTTGAAGACACTGAAAAAAGCACAAAAATGTCAAAGATCCGAAATCTGAAAATCAAAATTTGAATTCCCTGCGTTCTTCTCAATGTCATCACACTGATAAATTCTCTGACCGCTTATCGTCGAGTCATGAATACTCGTATAACTCAAATCAGGGTTGGATATTTGATTGACTCTCGAAATCAAGACAAAAGTTCCGAACCAAATATAGAATAATATTTTTGCTTTTCCAACCATGATTTGATTCTTAAAATATTTAAAAAAAGAAGACATTTTTGGCATCGTCTACGATGAAATCACAAGATGCGAGGACATATAAACAATGTTGAAATTGCTCTGGTTAAAAAATTTAATTTGCGTCTAAGCTTTATTGTCAGGAAATTGAGTTAAGAGATGGCACTGATTAATCGATCATAGTACAAAATGAGTGAAAATGATGAAATCATAGGAAATCATAGAGCACAGTGTCCTCGCAAATTGTTCAACGCACAGATATATTAACATTTTACATAGGACACTTATACAATAACAGATGCGAATGATCGGTCAAGATTTATATATATTTTTTATCTCTAATCATACCTTCGAAACGAAAACATATCTCTAATAACTGCTTCCGCTCACACTACAGAAATCGAAGGAATTTTTAATAAAGATTCTCTGGGACGATACTAGGGAAGGCATTTTTTCTGATTTGCCTTAAAACCAGAAAACTGCTTTCTAAAATTAATTATCACAATTCTTTAGACAATTTCTTAACAATTTCTATATCTGAATTTTAAAGTAATTTGAGACATTACTTTCACCAAATCAAATCAAATTTAACAAAAGGACTTCTTGTCCCTATACATTTGTATAAACGATCAATAGATAAAACGATATTTTATAAGGCCCCTCGATTTTCATTATTTACCTACTTTCGATTCAATAACCCTAATTTCATTGGAAACTAACAATGACAATATTCGAGAGAAACCTATACAATTTACACCAATTTAAAAAATATTTTTTATCAATTTCATTGATAACACTTTAATCTTTCAAGAATTTCTTTCTCGCCCCAGAGTGAAAAATGTAGCGAAAAATGCCTTATAATCTTGCAATTAAGCAATGCGCAGTCTCTTTTTTTTGTTCCTTTCTAACAATCGCAAAAAGCTTACATTTTTCGATACGAAACACATTTTCTACAAGAGCTAATGGACGAATTTCTAGAGTCTATCGAAGTGACAATGTAATGCAATCCGTTTCGTTGCGATGCGACGGAGTTTATATTGAATAGGAGACCTGTTTCTACTTCTTAGAGCATATCGGAAAGTCCATGCTACCTGTTATTTTGGCTATGTTTTGCTACAGAATATTGTAATAATACCTGGCAGTAATTCAGTTTAATTCAGAAAAATATTGACGAGGTTCGAAATATCAAAGATTAAAAATAAGGAGTGTATTGCGAGAAATATTTACAATGAAAAGATATAGAATACACTAAGGCCGTAGTAGTGTGCTGAAAAACAAAGTGTGATGTTATTCGTAGAAGAAACATTAAAAAATACAATTTATAATAAATTAATAAGAGAACCCTTTGTTATTCATTATGTTTGCCTTTGTGTAAGATAAATTCTCAAAAAACGCCTTCCCCTCTCTAGACTTTAGAACCTCAAAGATTTAGGCTACATTTATACAAAATACAAACCCAAAAGGGAAAACAAGCTTAAATCCTACTTCGATTATTACATTAAAATTGACTGGAAAATAAGTGAATGTAAATCATTCTTAGTTCATTGCGCTTTAGTCTTTCAGTTCGCCGTTAAAAGAATAAAGTCTCGCCTTTTTTAACACTACTTCTAGACGTCCTCTATAAAAATACAACTTCATACACTCGTCGATCACAATATTGGCTGGTAGTTTACTTGGCAAATATTAGGGGAAAAAATCGCTTCTCAGAAATTAACAGCAAAATCTGCAACTTTACTCGTCAGGAATTCTAGATCAATTCCTTGCGAAGAATGAGCAAACGTTTCTAACGAATGAGTGCGCATTAATGAAAAAATCATTTGTGCAAAAGTACAAGTACAGTCCAGGAGAAACGGTCAATTTTGATTTGGACTTATTTTAAAATGCTATATCGTTACTATCGTATGTTACTTATCTTTAAGGAATGTATCAATAATCACTATTAGGCTTTGAGCTTTCAATCTAGGGAAATATTAAAACAAACAAGCTTCAATATATTCTCTCCTAGAGTAAAATAATGTAAAATCTGCAGAAATGTCTCAGAAAATTCAGACACATACGCAGCCCTTTTCAATTTCAGGAAATAGAATTTTGCAACATCAGTTTAATTAGCAAATAAAATAAATAATTGACATTCAATGACAATAACCTTGACATACTTAGCTTTTAATGATTCCTATTTTCAGATAAAAGTTGTAAAGCGATAACGAGTGTGCAAACAAGAAACATTTAACTGTTATTAATTCCATATTTTAGTTTTAGAAATGAAAAAGAACAATTTTCCCAAAATTTTTTTCCTCTTGTTCTAAATTCAAAATAGGCCGCGTTTGTGATTTGAATAGTCCCGGATGATTTGACTCTACACGACACTGAAAATTTTAGAGACTTTAGATATGTTTTGTTGAATACATATCGTGTTGAGAATTAAAAAATCCAGTATTGGGGATTAATACTAGCGAAAAAAGTACAATGAACGCCTCAAAAAAAATACAATACAGATAAATCTTTATCACCTAGTCTACCCACGACGTAGGAACACAACTAGATACATTGATAATAAATAAAATTAAATTATATACAACTATTAACGCTTAAGTATATCGAGCGCTTGTATAAATAATTTAAATCCTAATTTATATCTCTGTGCATGTAAGTACAAAATGCGAACATTTCTCGCCAAGCAGTAACCGTCTTTTTATTACCATTAATAAGCAATTGCATCCTCTTCTCGTTCAAATTTAACAAACTTTGTATCTATAAATAGAAGACTCTTGCGCTGGCACTTAAGTACTTTTTTCCTCACAACCTTTTTGAAAACGCAATAATACTTTTCTTGTCTTTCCTACTCATCTTTTCTAAAATTAGAATATCCTATTCTTTTCAATTCTATCTTATCTGTATACAATTTACAATATCTCCGAAAAGTTCTTCCTCTAAAACTACAAATGTGATGTTTTCAGTTAAATTAGAAAATTATTCAAACAATTTTTGTGGACAATATTGAAGTCGGTAACAATAGTGAGAATGTCTTTTAATTTGTGGTTATTTTCAGGGAAACTTAAAAGTGACGTTAACAATCTGGAAATTTATCATTAAAACAATTCAACCCTTCTATGATTTCATAAAGAAATACAATTTTCAAATTTTAAAACATGTTTACATTTTCTTCAAATTCAAACCACGCAGAAATGTATTCGATTTTACACGGAATATAAAATTCATCAATTTTATTCATCATTGAAATTCATTCAATTTCAAAAAAGTTCAGAAAAAATAGCCATTTTCACAATTTCAAAACACTGAGATTCCGTATTTCACTCAAACGTTAAATTTACTCGATTTCAGATAACTTTAAAATTCATTAGATTTTATGCAAATAATTATTCTAAAACTATAATTTTTTAGTTAGTGTATTTACTTAAACTGGGAAGTATTCCTACTCAAGGCAAATTGTTCTGTAATTATTCAGAAAATTCAGTAAAAAAAATCGAAGTGTTTAGTTGGCCCGAATTTTCGGTACTAGTCCATCCCCTTTTCCAACTCTTCCCATTTTTCGGGACGATTAGACGCAGCCAAAAAAAAATATTATGGAATTTAACATTCATTTTAAAATTGTGTGAAATCAAGAGAATTTTCAATTCGTGTATAATTTTGAAACATATGTAACTAAATTTCTCTATAGGTCATAAAATGTTCTTTTTTTATTTGACTTATTTGCTAGGCAGGAAAAAGTCCTAAAAATGAGAACAATTACCAAATTTATATGCTGCTTTTTACTGCTTCAATGACTTTGCTGTATCTCTTAAATGTACCTCTTTTCAAAAAATCAATATAAAAATGTAAAATTTTACATTTTTATGCTGATTTTTGAGAAAATTTAACTACATACTCAAGAAAATAGTATTTTGTAAATATTTTACGATACATATTGTAGGAAGATGTTAACAATGCAAAAGAATTTCAAGTTTGACGTAATTTAAATGGTGTTTCTTCCAAATTTTTGTATGTAAGTCATAAGAAATCTTGAGACTAAATTATAACTTTGAGAGAAAAAAGAAAATGCCTTGGCCTTGACATCAGTACCACCTGAGAAGCGACCAATTGGGTAGTTCGACATAATTATACACAATATTAATAAGAAAAAGCCGTGAATATCAATTCTTTCCTATCAATATTATTTGACTACGATCAGAAACTCATTGTTAGTATGTGTTTTTTAATTAATATTGTCTTGAAGTTTCCAATGTTATCCAATAGTTCCAAGTTAATGGCGCTGCTTTCGCTACACAATAGAAACAATAGGAATCTCAGTTTTTAATCTGAAAAGGCTATTACATTAATTTAAGTTTTGTGAAATAGAATCTAAAGGAGAGATACGACTACGCCTTCATCAAATTCTATATTTTCTTAATAATAAGTATAATTTTTGGCACCATCATTATTCGATCTTCACGTCTATTTTAAGTTCTCTTTTTATTGGGATCCGCTGAATTGTCGACGCCATTTCATTCGTCCATACTTCAACAAAATTACACTGACAGCCTGCAGTGCACTCTAGATTTCTGATCCCAATAAAAACCCAGCGAAATTCCCCTCTAATGGAATTTTAAATTGTTATAAAATAGAGTAATTGCTCTCGGAGAAGAGGTTATTCTTTTTGTCTAAAACTGTACAGGACTTAGCATGCACTGAATTCGCAAGAGCAGCATAAATACTGAAAGACTTACATGACGATACAGCAATTCTTTTCGGAGTTATTATCCCCAAGGATCTCGCTGGTGTTGCCCCTGAATCTCTGGAAGTCATCGGCTTTCATTTCCGCGTTGGTGATGGCGGAAACTGGCATGGAAACCCCGTTGCCATTGGCATCTAGAGTGTTGGTGGTGGAGTGCCGATTCTGGGACCTCTGTTTCTTCAGGTCCGACAACGACTTGACGAAAACTACAGACACGTGTATGTTGATCTTGCCATTAGCATCGGTCTCTGCTGTATAAATGGGCTGCTGGCTACCGACAGGCGGGTCAGGCCCTGCGACTGCCGAGGCAAACATGTAAATCTAATGCTATCCTTTTACCTGAACCTCTCTCTACTGACTAATGCGATCTTCTTTTAACTTCGCCCTCAATCTCTTGCCAATCGCCATGCATTTCTCTCATAACAGTTCTCAAAACGCGATTCTGGTTCGCCTACTATGCGACCCCTTATTGCGAACTACGTTTGCATCATGCACTAGCAGTGGAATCATTGTGTAAAATTAAATTTTCAATTTTTGATCATTCAGGGTGGCCACTCAAGATTCGGAAGAACATTTTCAAAAACCTTAGAGAACATCCATTAACTACGTAAAGGTGATTTTTGAAATTTGGACCCCCCCCCCACCTATTTTAAGGATTGATCAGATTTTTGTGACCGTAAACGAGATTTCAAGGGATTTGAAAGATTTACAGTAATTTGAAAGTACTTCAACAGATCCCAATGGATTTTAAGGTATTGCAAAGGAACATAAAGTATTTCAAGGAATTACCAAATTTTTACGAAATTTAAGGAGTTTTAACAGCTTTTTAGGGATTTTATGAGATCTCAAGGAATTTCAAAAGATTTCAAGGGATTACAAAAGTTTTAGGGTAGGATTTCAAATGATTTCAAAAGATTTTAAGATCTTGAAGAAATTACCTAGTACAATTTCAGGGAGAATGTCAATTTTTTCAAGGAATTTTACAAGATTTGAAGGGACTTCAAGGAGTTTAATCATATTACCAGAATTTTTACTGGATTTGAAAGGATTTCAAGAGATACCGAATGATTTATATGGATTTCGTATGATTTTAAAAGATTTCAGGAAATTTCAAATGATTTGCAAAGATTTTAAGGTATTTTAACGAATTTTAGGAGATTTAAACGGGTTCCGATGATTCCATGGGTATATTCACGTATTTTAGAGGATCTCGTACGATTTCAAAAGATTTAGCAGAATTTCAGAAGATTTCCGAATATTATGAACTATTTTAAGGGATTTCGAGGAATTTTAATGACTTTTAAAGATTTTAATGGATTTTAATATATTGTAAGGGATTTCAATATATTTCAAAATAAATCACGGATATCGGGGATTTAAATGAGATTTCGAAGATTTAAAGGGATCTCAAAAGATTTGCAAAGATTTCAAAGCATTTTAACGGATTTTAAGAGTTATAAAGGGGTTTCGATGATTTCGCGGGATTTTAAGAGATTTCAAAAAAGTCACGGGCTTTCAAATTATTTCATGTGGTGCCGAAGTATTTTCACAAATTTCGAAGGATATCTGGGGATTTTAATGAGATTTCAGGGAATTTCAAAAGATTTCAAAGGATTTCATAAGATTCCAAAGTATATCCACGGATTTTACAGGATTTCATAAGGTTATAAAAGATTTAACGGAATTTCAAAGGATCTCCGAATACTACAAAGGATTTTTAGAGATTTCAAAAAAAGTCACGGAATTTTAACCCTAATTAGTCACACGGCGAATTCACCCCAAAAAAATTTCGAGCTCCTCGTAGAGTCCCTAAACACATTAACTTCAACGATTTTTAAAAAATATTAAAACAATTTTGGTTACAAAAACTAAAAGATCATCTTTTGCAATCCTTAAATACCTCCAAAGTTTTTTTAGATTTTTAGGACTCATTGCTGGGGTGAAAGTCACCCAGTGTGACTATTATGCGATTCTACTGAAGTGTGAATAATTAGGGTTAAAGGAGGTCCTGAGGTAATTAAGTATTTTCAGAAATTTCTAAGTATTTTTGGGGATTTTAATGAGATTTCAAGGGATTTCAAAAGGTTTCAAAGGATTTAATGGACTTTAAGAGTTAAAAGTATAAATGGGTCTCGACGATTTCACTTTTTAGATTTCAGAGAATTTTGTAAGATTTCAAAACATTTCACGGAATGTCAAAGGATTCCCTTACGGAAAAAAACTGTTTGCAATGCCAAGTAGTACTTTTAAGACTACTTGAAAGATTGAGAATGCGCAGGCGCGTAACGTTATTATATTTGAAATTGCTTATTTTAATGATTACGTGCTAATACTCAAAAGCGGAGAAAGGACTATAAAAAGATTTTTTTTCAATAAACAACAATAATTTCAAAAATATCGTGAAGGGAAGAAAATAATTATTACTACGCTAACATTTTAATTATAACTTAAATTACTTTCTTTTATTACTGTATTAAAACATGAGCATTCGCATAAATCTTTTTATCACAACGTGTATTTGATTTTTTAAGAATCTTTTATGCTTTTAATGCTTTTAATCTTTTCGAAAAATTTTTAGTTATCTAGTTCTGTACTGCCACTCTTCAATTTTTATTGTTTATTAAATTGATGAATTTCAATTGAAATATTGCAAAATAGTTCATTCTTAAATATTTCAAGAGTAATTTTTATTTGAAGTGTTGCAGTACAGAACTATATAGCCAACATGTTTTCCGAAAATGGGCTTTTTGCATAAAAAATTCTTTGAAAATCAAATACATGTTGTGTTAAAAGGATTTTTTCAAAAGTTCTTTTTTAATATAGTAATAAAAATACTGGTGATTCAAAACCAGATAACTGACTATCTGTGCTTGTCGCCCATCTGTTTTTTTTTAATTGCCTAAACTCTTACCATTTTTTTAAAACCTTTTTCTGAGCAACTTCCTCTTCATAAAAGTTTTTAAATACAGTAAAAAATAAAATACTTCCTTATTCAAAGAAGAAAAACTTACATAAAATTATTTCGAAAAATCGTCTGTCGCAGTGCGATACCGTCACACTAAATATTTATTTTCCCGGAACAGAATAATTTTATTAATTTTTTAAATTGAAAAATAGATTTTTAGTCGCTATCACAAAGCGATTTTCAAAACCTATGAGATTTGAACCTCAAAATTCTTGAATGATTTACTCCGAATTGGTTAACTTTTTCTAATCAAACTCATTTTCTCTTAATTTAGCAACTCAATATATCAGGGGTAAGTTTTAGGTTTCTGTCACTTTGAGATTGTAATCTTCCATATTCTATTTCTCGGAACGGGATAATATTTTTCAATCATACTTTTTTGGCCTCAATTTAGAAACACTTCAGCTCGGGAGTAAACTTTTGTTTCATCTTTAAATGGAGATTTCAATTTTACAGAATGTTATTTCGCTCTCCTGAAAAATTATGATTTTGTTGGTTATCTAGTTATGTTCTGCAACCCTTCATTTGTAATCATTTACGCAAAAAAGAATAAATGCTACTAAATAATAATTAAAAATGTAATTAACCGAATCCATTTCAAAGCAGGCAGTTTCTACACTTGAAGACGCAGAATCTCTCGGGAAGAAAATATATTGTTTTTTACAAGAAATTAGGCGACATGTATTTTTCTCCTTTGTGAAAAAAAATTCGTACAAAGTTCTGCGTGTTTGAATGTTGTGCTTTGTTTGAAAAAAATATTTTTTTAAAACTTTATAAACTATATTTTTACCAATTTCTTGTTGAATTTTCACTTTCATAAGGAAGACATCTTGCAAGTTTTATGTCGGCTAAATAACTTTCGTTTACGAGAAATCGTAATCGTTTACGAGAAAAAATCCACTATTATATTTGTAGGAAAAAAAAATTCTCCCGGCCTCCAAAATGGTTTAGCCCGAATAAAGCTGACAGGATATCTTCCTAATATAAGAAGAAACTTAAAAAAATATACGGAAAGATAAAAAAGGTGGGGTTTTCCAGAAAATATATTTTTTTCTTAAAATTTGAAAACAAGGAAAAAATGTTTTCTGGAAAACATCACCTTTTTTGTTATTTCCGATATTTTTAAAAAGTTTCTGCTAATAGAAAGAAAGGCATCCTCTCAGCTTTATGCGGGCTAAATAATTTTTTATGCCGGAAGATTTTTGTTGTAAAAATATAATTTTTGAATTTTTCTCTTAAACGATGCAAGATATCGCAAAGAAGCAAGAGGTATTCATTATATAACATTTTTTAGACTTGCAAACATTTTTTCGTACCTGGCTCCTGGTCACAATTTTTATTTAGCCCGCATAAACTCACGAAAGGTCTACCTGATTAAAGTAAAAGTTAAACAAAAAATTTGCAAAAAATATAAGTGTGGTTTGTTGAGAAAATCGACTTTTAATATTTTCAGATAAACCACCGCCGTTTTGTTAATTTTGAACCATTTTTTTTTAATTTTCTATATATTAGAGGTTATTGAGGTTTAAAGAAGAAATTTATTTGTTGACAAAGCACAAAATTTAAATGCGCATTACTTTTTAGATTTTTTTTTTCTCAAATCGGAAAAATACGTATGCCCTAGTTTCCTTCAGACAACAACATACATGTCGTGCCCGAGAGATTCTGCGACTTTAAATCTAGAACCTACCGAAATTTCACTACAAATAGCCTATTTTCCAGCTCCCCCTATTCGTACCGAAACACTCCGGTTATTTGTACGGAAATTTGGGTACACGTAGCCACGGCCCTAATGATAACATACATTATGTGGAATTATTGTGTTCGTCTTCCCGAAAATCGATGTTGCAATATCTGTGGATAAAACTAAAACATTCGAAATGAACAAAGAATTGTTTTGATAATTATAAGCAATATAAATCAGCGCAATTTTTTCAACTTGTAATCTTAAAATTAAAAGTTTATTCTATATTTCTTTTATAAATTAAAAAAATTATTTCGTTTAATTTCATAGTTCTATGAATTGTGAATATAATAATATAATGCACTATCATTAACCTTATGCGAAAAATATATATTTTAATTTTTTTAAACATGTGCAGTTGCTATCTCCTAATTAGTTTAAACGTGCCGCTTTTGAGACGAAGTCTCCTGCTTTTAAGCATAACCTGTAAAATTGACTTACCCTACCTGCCGCACTTAATATATCAAAATAAAAAATTATTTTGTCAAATTGACGCAAATTGCTATTTTACTGTATTTCAAGCTGTTTTGCCATAAATCTTAGCACATAATGGTTAAAACAAGCAATTTTAAATTTAATTACGTGACGCGTGTGCGCATTCTCAATCTTTCAAGTAGTCGCGAAAATACTACTTGGCGTGGAAAGTAGTTTCTTTTCGTAAGGGTTTCCGAATATTATAAAGAATTTGAAGAGATTTCAGAGGATTTTAAGTAGTACCGAAGTATTTTCATGAATTTCGAAGAATATCTGAGGATTTTAATAAGATTTCAGGGGATTTAAAAGGATTTTAAGAGTTATAAAGGGGTTTCGGTGATTTCATGGGATTTTAGAGGATTTCGTAAGATTTCAAAGGATTTTAAAAGATTTCATGTGGTACTGAAATATTTTCACGATGTTTGAAGGATATCATGGGATTTTAATGAGGTTTCAGATTTGAAGGGATTTAAAGAGATTTTAGGGGACTTTAAAATATTTGCAAAGGATTGTTCATGATCCCATTCTAATATATTGTAAGCTGTACATAAGGGATTTTGAAGATTTCAAGCGATTTTAAGAATTTTCAATGTTTTTAAAGGGGTTTTAAGCGATTTCCAGGGAGCTTAATCGTTTTAAATGGTTTTCAATAGATTAAGTACGATGTTCATCGAATTCAAAAGGCTTCAAAGAATTTTCACATGCTTTAAAAAATGTTTAGGGATTTGTAAAATTTTCAAAACAATTCACAAAATTCCAAAGGATTACAGGGATTCCAGGAGATTTCGTCAATGGTGTACACCAAATTTCAGGAATGGTGTAACTCGATTCTCGATTTGAGGTCTTCAAACAGAAAAATAATTAAATGTGTTTGAGAATGTTGATGAGAGTTCTTGGATTTTCCAATTTAACACCTGTTTCAATTTGAATGCTTTCTATTTAAACTTGTCCTTTTAATTTAAAATAAAATTTTACAATTATGATTTTGTAAGATTAAATAAAAAAATATTTATTTTAACACGCTACTAGTACTGAATTCCTTGAAATTCTTTAGAATTCTGTTGAATTTTTTTAATTCACTTGAATTCTTCTCAATTCACTCAATTCTACTCAAATCAATGCATTTTTTAAAAGTTTTTATTTAGTGAATCCTTAAGCCTTTTAAACTCACATTAAATTCTCAGGCATTTCATCAAAAAATTTTGTATTCCCTTGACATTTTCTAAGCTGTTTTCAAATTTACTGAATTCAATAAACTTTTTCAGATTTTTGAATTGTTTCCAATTCACTTAATTTTTTAAAATTCACCTTGAATTTTTATGAATTTCATCGAATTCTTCTCATTTCTCTTACATTCCTCTAAATGCACTCCGATTTTACTGAAATCAATGGAATTTTTAAAAATGTTTTGCAATTCATTTGAAATTAACTTCAATTGCTTTGAAGTCTTATGAATTTATCCTGATTTTTTTTTAATTCACCTGGAATTCTTATAGATTTCATCGAATTGGTTTGAATTCTTGTAAATTCAAAAGAACATTAGTCAAAATATTAATGCACATACACATCCCTTTCAATTAAAAATTAAATTTTATAATTATAATTTGGTAAGGTTAAAAACAAATTATTCAATTTCACACGCTACTAGTTTACACAATACTTGAACGAACCCTTTAAAAGTGATCAACTTATAAAGTATCAAACTGAAATTATTAAATTTTTAGCGTCCTCAATTTAAATCGATTTAACTATGAAGAATTTAAATTGGATTGAACTCATTCAATCTCACGTTATTTCATATGATATCAAGTGACACTTAAATTGATTGGGTCAAGTTTTTTTACTAAAACTAAGAATTAAAAACATTTCCGATAAAAAAAAATTCACTGTCATTTTCCGGTCAGGCGGCCACCCTGTCATTATAACTGATAACTGATATTTCAATTTCTACAAAAATCTATTTTTAACTCTGAAATGCAGATTTTGAAAGACTTTTACTCAAAACTCAGTTCAATGGAAAATATTGCTAATAATCACTCAATTACCCCACTGTCGATATCAATTTTCAAGAGAGAGTAAACTTTTTTTTCCTACGAGATACATAATATGCATAAAAAGATAAAACTTTGTAGCTTTGTATAAAACCGAAAAGTTACGGAAGTGCATGAGAAGGTGGCGAATTGTAAGTACCAAGTCTTTATTGTTTAAAAAAGAACGATGCAGTAGAGGATGCTTGATCGAATAGATAAGACAAAAACTATAAGCCATACAATGCAGGGTATGCTTAGATAGTCTGAATATGTTTATAAAACTGATAAATTGGACTTCACAAGACCCTAGCTCAGATTTTTCTAAATAAATGAGTATAGAAAATGTTACAAAAACTGGCCGAGAATCTACATCATACAAAAGGTGAATGCGAGAAGCTTTTAAGATACATTTTGTAATTGTATATTGTAAAACATTCCACACTAACTCTACGAATATGAAAGCCCCTTTAGTACTTAAAACCAGTTGAAACGATTTATAAAACGTGACCGACTTGTCACTTAAAAATATTCACGAAGTTATCTAATATCTTAAAGTATACCCCGATAATTTATTGGTCATTACAAGCGTTTTTAGCAACTCTAGAATAACTAGAATTATTAAACACGCCTTAATTGTCGTAGAGAAATTTCTAGAAATATATGTAGAAGAATTTGTAATGAGTAAAAAGTGCTACTCTATCAATTTCGATTGATTAGGCCTTTCTAAATACATTGTAAGTGTCATTGAACTTGTTTTTAAAAATTAATTTAAGATATGATATTTAAAGGTGTTAACTATTTAAAAACTTACTATTATAAAATAGAGATTTACAAAGGCCTAAGGCTATGGTGAAGATAATGTTTATAAGAAGAGCCATGTTGAAGTGCGTTTGCTGTAAATTTATGCGAAGTCAGTTAATGTAGCAAAAAAACAATGAACAATGAATAAGTTGGCTGATATTTAATAAAGTTTAAAGAAATAGGAAAGTCACATAAAAAACTGACCTCAGAATCATTTTATCGACGGCACGCAGAAATGGAATAAAAAAAGAACAGGTAAATGATCGATAGCTAACTTTTTGCATCCAAGAATGTATTTACAGATTGGAATTTTCTACAACGCAGTGAATCGAATAGTCGATACATACACTTACTCCCGAATATTTTTAATATACTGAATCTAGATTCGCCCGCCTGCCGGTAAAACCAGACTTGAGAAGACCCAAAGATATTGTATACTTAATTCTTTTTAAGAATCTTAGAAAGGCTAGCCAAAAATCCTGATAACATACTTTTCGTGTGAAAGCACCCTTTTTCAGATGGCGTGCTAAATCAAAAAGGGTGCTTTCATACGGGAAACTATGTTACCAGCACTTTCTACCACCCGTTCAAAAACCTATGTTATCTATTTTTAAGTATTTATATGACTAGAAATGCTTAATGCTTTTGGAACTTCCAGGAAAGATGGAAAAGATCTGTTTACATTTTATGTTCCAAGAACGTCAAATAATCTGCAAGCTTTCGACATATTGTGCCATAGTCCATACGGCAAATTCGGCTACTTAAACTTTCACAGAAAGCTACCAATTACCACAAAAACGTTCTAAACCACAACCAATGCAAGCAAATAAAGCCTCGGAATGTACCTGAGTCTTTATCGACATCCTCGTGCAGAAAGGAGTCATTATCCTTTCCTTCCGGGCCTTTGCGAACAGCTGGTGCGAGGGCTGTCGAATCGGTATCGTCACCGGCACCTTCTGTCGTCCCACCGTTAGTTTCTGTGGCTGGAGTATTCGTTTTGGGCGCGGATAATGACACGTATGTCTGTTAAACAAAATATAACAAACAACAAATGAATAAAAGACAAAGAACGATATAGACAAAGAAATAATATAAACTTTAAGAAATGTTCGGCTTTACCTGCTGAGCTTGTATTCTTAGTCGAGCTTCTTCTTGAGCATCTTTCTTCGTCGTTAAAACTTTATCCCTGATGGATGTTCGCCGAACGCTTTGCGTGCGAGTATTTATACTTTGCGATCTTCGTATTCTGCGGCCTTGTGCCTCGCGAAGTCGTTTGCTCTCCTGCTCCGTTTTCAATTCCACGATTCGTTCCCTAATTTCAGGATCTTCGCAAATATCTGCAAAAAAATTGTATTTATAGTCCAAGAGCTAAAGGAAAATTCACAGATCCTTGCAAATGAAGGAAATTTTACCAGCAGGCGTTTCTTCGTGTTTGTTCTTAGCGTTTAGGTCGGCTCCATTCTGCACCAACAATTCTAGAACTTCTAACTGAAATGAAAAAGGGGATTTATATATCCTTTGAATAAACTTAAATTTTTTTAATTTGATTTAACTCACATGACCCCAACAAGCGGCTGCGTGAACAGGTTGCCATTTGTCATTATCTTCTATGTCCGTAGAAACGTGCTGGTCCAGAAGAAATTCGACTACTCTCAAGTAACCATTGGCTGCTGCTATGTGAAGCTGCAAAAATGATAATAGTTTAATCGAAATTGGACAGTGAAAAATATAATTTAGAAATTAAAATGACATAGGACATACAGGTGTGGCACCCTGGTGGTCTTTGAATTCTAAATCACCTCCAACAGTTGCAATTTTTTGTAAATCCCGCAACATCTGTACTTCTGTCGATGCCCTTGTATCATCTATGAGTTCTTGGGTGACTCCTCTTCTCGCCATTTCTCCTAGAAAGATAGAAGAAAGATATATTATTAAGAAGGAACATACGGCACTTCAAGATCATAATACAAAAAAGAGTTGACAAGATTACTTACTTCGTCAGAATGCCATAATACTACATGTATTACGCTTCTAAATACAAATTTTGTTAAATTTCTAAAAAATAACATCACATTTTTCATTGTACCAAAAGCAAATATAAATTCAATTGAATACGATTATTGAAATTTTCATTGACACAAAAAAATTGTGCGACTTTAAAAAGTGTGCGAATGTATAAAATATTTTTTAAATTGAAAGTCCAATTTACCTTCTATACAGTCCAAGGTCTTCTCATCTTCGCATATGTCGTAAGGCATGTTGCCATCAGCATTAACAGCTAGAAGATTCGCACCTTTAGCGATCAGGTATCTTACGAGATGAAGGTGACCACAAGTTGCAGCCGCATGCAAAGGTGTCCATTTTTCGCTATCTTCTGCATTTACGTTAGCGCCAAACTCTACCAGAAGTTTCATCATTTCCTCGTTGTCATCTATGCAGCATTGATGAAGTGCTGTCAATCCATCTTCATTCGTCGAGTCTGGATTTACGCCTTTTTTTAAGAGCCTCCGAACTGTAAAGATTAACACCTTTTTAAAATTAGAATTCTTTTATCATTATTTCAACTACAGACCTCACAGACCGGTCCCCATATCCCCTATTGCACCCTATATTCAGTTGAGGTCCCTCAAGTACCCTATTTTCAAGATTTGGTCCCTATGGTACCCTTATTTACAGCCCATAACTTAACTTATGTATAATATAATTTATAATAAGATCAAAGCGGCCAAAAGTTTTTTTGAAAAAAAAATGCAAAAGTCAAGGAATTTCTATAAGAAGTAACATTCAAGAATGATCAAACCTGCCACACAATCACTATTAGTTACCTTTTTCTCAAATTAATTTAGTCACGGTTATTTAAAAAATTATCTCATGGGTTAATCACTATTTAATTCAGGTCTATACCGATTTCTGAATTATTTTGAATTATTTTTAAAGATTCCAATACATTTTTAATAGATTTCAATAATTTGAAGAAATTTTGAATTAATTAATTTATTATTAATTTCAATAATTTAAAGGGATTTCAAAGGAATTAAAATATTTTAAGGTGAAGATTTTCCTAGAATTTCGGAAGATATGGAACTTGAATTCTTCTCAATTCGCTCAATTAAATTAATTTTTTAAAGCTTTTATTTAATTAATCCTAAAGCCTTTAAACTCATATTGAATTCTTAGGCATTTCATCAAACTCTTCTGAATTCTTTAAATTTTTCTAAACTGATTTCAAATTTACTGAATTCAATTACATAACTTTTTTATGATTTTGAATTGTTTCCAATTCACTTAATTTTTTTTAATTCGCCTTGAATTTTTATAAATTTAATCGAATTTTTCTCATTTCTCTTAAATTCCTCTAAATTCACTCCAAATTTACTGAATTTATCCTGATTTTTTTTTATTCACCTCGAATTCTTATGGACTTCATCGAACTGTTTTGAATTCTTGAAAATTCAACAGAACATTAGTCACATTATTAACGCACATTGGTAACTTTTAGTCACTTTTTGCAGTTAGAAATTAGTCACTGTTGGTAATTTTTTCGGCTTAAATAGTCCACTTTTTTCCAAGTAAATTAGGCTGTGTAGACCTGAGAATAAACTACAAATTTATAAATTTGAATTTGCTTTATTCCATTTATAAAAGATTCTATACTAAAAATTTTACACGATTAGAATTTTGTTCTGTAAATATTAATGGTCAGGGAAAATGAGAAATTAGCCTGGGAAAAATCACGGAATTAAAAAAAAAAACAAGTTTTGCAACATATAACCACCGAGGAAGTTAAATGATGAGGTTCGATGTATAGGTTATATTTTCGTATCCAATGAAATAAAAAATTCCAAATTTAAAATAAAATTTTGTTTCTGTCTCTGGAAAAAAGATGCAATTGAAATCGATTGACTGCAATCGCGAAATTGAAATCGTCAATTGACAATTCTCGCGAAACGCAATTGAATTGTATTAAATGTCCAATTGCTAATTCGCTAAAGAAAATTCGTTCCTGAATTGAATGTCTGCAACTGCAGTGGATTGTTTCAAACAATAAAGACTAGCAATTCAGAGTGCATTTTTTGAATGTTTTTTAATTGACATTGGCAAATGTTACAATTTCAGAATTAATTTATTTTACTTAGATATAACAAAAATGTAGTGATTTCTTCATATTTCTTGAGTATCTAATTATTCATTAAAAATTTTAGAAATATTCAAAGAAAATATGTAAATGTATGGAGAATGTTTAGTTATCATATCGAAGTATTATACACTAAAGAAAAGCAAGTATTCGAGATTTCTGGAAGTTTTTTTTTTACTTTTATGCTATTTCAGTTTAAGACTATATTTACTTTTTAAGTATCAAATTTTTTGCAATTGAAATAAATTCACAAAGAAGCTTTCCTATAGCTTTTAATTTCGAATCGTCATTTCAAAATTTCCAATTCATTTCAATTGGGTATCTTTTTTTGCAGAGACTGTTTTGTGAGGACATTTTTCATAACTCCACGAATTTTATACAAAGAAGAAAATGTACAATAATTGTAAATAAATTATGTTTCATAGTTGTCAAATTGCATCAATTTTATTTTTCGTTATCTATTATTTATCAGCAATTTTGTCTTTTTCTTCAATACCATCCTAAAAGTAATTTGTTGAGACTTGATAGAATAAACAGATCGATTTACATACAGAAGTATGTATTTTCCTATTATCACTAAGAATGTTTACTTACTGAAGTCTGAAACGTACTATTTTACATGCAGATTCGAATCTTTTATGTTTATTATTTATGCACCGACTTTCTAGAAAGCTGGTAGTAAAATAAGAACTACATATATTAAACCGTTAATTCACCTCGTATTACGGGTTTATTATTCCTTAATAATTTTTGATCATACCACACGAAAAAAGTATACCCTATGATCGTGACAAAAAGTACAATACATAATATTTTTGTTGTGTTGGCTCTTACCCTCGTCTATATCATTTCTGGCTGCAGCTTCTAATAGCATGACACTATCATTGAAAAAGATGTGCCGTTTGTTACTCGTGTGTCGAGTCTGGTGGCGAAGCCATTCTTTTTCACGCTGCCGCCAAACTTTGAGCTGTTGAAGACGCCGATGACGAGCGAGATGTAACCTCTCCTGCGTCGTCAGCCTCTCCACATGCACCATCTCTGCAACTAGGTCTGCGTGTTCCATGGTTATGTATTTGTTGTGCTTGCAACTGTATTTACCTGTTGGATATAAGGAAAAATTAGTTTAGTTATAAATCATAAAAGCGATTCGATATTATAAAATGAAGAGCGGTAGTACCAAACTAGATAACCAAATCAGCGTCGATATTTTTGAAATTATTATCGTTTATTGAGAAAAATTATCTTCTTTTTGTAGACCTTTTAGCAAAAAATTGTCTGTCATAGTGCGATACCGTAAAGAAGACATTTATTTATCACATATTGAAGTGATGAATATTAATAAAAACTACATTGCCGAACACGAGTGTGACACCACTTGTTTATCGATGATTGCTCAAGTTCTTTTAATGTTAATTATATGAGAGTTAAATTAATTTATTTTTAATATTTTGAAGGCTATCGGAATAATCTATAAAATTATCCTGGATGAAGTCAATTTTCAATTGTTTAAGAAGATACTGCAAAAGTAGTGCAAATTTAAATGCTTTCTTAAAATTTAAATAAAATCTAATATATTAAACATTTTTTAAATTCCCTTAGAATCATTTTAAAGGTAAATTTCTCTATAATCGCACAAAATAATCACCATTATTGTAGAAATTTTTGCTTGCATGGTGCAACACGTTAAAAGTTAAAATAAAAATGTTGGAAAAATTTCAATATTTTTTCTCTGTTTTGCAATAAAGATTCATTTAATTTTTATTATTTTCCTTAAGATGAGATGTCTTCACAATTTTTCAAATTTTTTGTATTGACTTTTCAAAATATTTATTGTGTTAGACTTTATTTATTTTTGATAACCATCAAAATCAGTTTTATGGGAGCTATTCAAAGTGCGCATATATGCATCATTACCAGTTTTGTGACAGATTTTTTCTGCGCATATATGCGTCATTATCAGTTAACTGGTTAACTCTCATATAATTAACATTAAAAGAACTTAAGCAATCATTGAAAAAATTTGATGGTCTCATATACGATACGTCCAGCAACCAGAGTTTCCTCTCTCTGATTCTCGACTAAAAATAAAAATAAGATAAAGTAGAAAAAAATTGCCGATCATAAATAAAATACCCGGGGTTTTCGCGATTTCCGGGTACGCTAGACACCTTGAAAATTTCATCTCGGGAAGGGACTTTTTCTTTATCATTATATGGTGATTCCGATTTTACAGAATATTTTTTCGTCGAAATCTCAGTAGCAGGTTGTTCATTTTGACGAGGGAATTATCTCTTTGACAGACAGTTTAAAAGATTAGAAAATAATTTGTTTTCATGCCGAGTTTAAAGTTTTCAAACACCATTCTTCATCCAGAACTGCCACCGAGAATTTAAGTTTAAAAAATGGAAAAATTGACCAATAGGTGATCAAAATTCATATTATGATACGCTTTTTCGAAATAGTTCGTAATCATTTAATCTTGGATGCACCCTTAAGAATTGTTCATTGTCAAAGCTGTTTAACATGAAAATATTGTTCTCTTTCAAATAGTTACATTTTTTAAGTCTTCAATTAAAAATCTTTCCATTTTGAAGAATTTTTCAACTTTTTAACAAAAAACTTGAAATTGTCTAATTACGAATGTTTAAATTTAAAATCAGTCCATTTGAAACTCATTCAATTCAAAATTGTTCAATTTCGAACGCTTTGAATTTGAAATAGCATTACATTTGGAAAATTTCCATATGAAATTATTAAATGTTCAAACTTTTCAATTTAAAATCACATAACTGTTTTTGGATGATTTAATCTGAAATTATTAAATTTTAAATTGTTCAATTTTTTAACATCAGTTAAGGGTGATTACAAGAAGGTTAAGCATATTAAACGACAGTCTAACAAAATCTTTTCGAATTGTTTAAAATATTAAAAATATAATAAATTAAACTTAAAATAAATTAAAAAATATAAAATTAAATAACAAAATACAGTTCGTTTGAAATTCATTATTTCAAAACACGTGTGTTTTTGTTAGACTCTCACTCACTGTTATACGCATTGACCCGACTCATTAAAAAAACTCGGATATTCTATTTTAAATTCCAAAATAAAAATCCTTGAGGGAAAAAGTCACGAACTTTAAAATGCAGCCTACGTTATCATGGAATTAAAATACGTTTTATCTCTAGAGAGATTTATTTTTATGGAACACTCTTGAATCGGTAAATAATTGATATAGAAATTGGAAAAGAAATATAAGAATACTTCTCTAGACTATTCAACAGCACGAAAATGTATAATCACTAAAACATTATTATTCATAATAGTCAATATTAGCATTAGGTTTAAGAAATATCGCATACTTAAGACATCCTAAATCTATATACACATTAAAATTTAAACAAACGATGAATTTTAATCTTGATAAATTAAATTAATGAATGATAAATATTTTTTTAAATACGTTAAATGGTAACTTAATATTAACCTCTTCGATTTCAAATTTATATGTTAAGGCATTCAAATTTGAATGTTCTTAAACTTTCTGATTCTATAAAATAGAAAATCGTTTAGTTTATAAACTTCGAAAAAACTCATACTTAATTTTTAAGTGATAAGCATTCAATCTTCTAAGGACCTAAATATTAACAATTATGTAAAAGCTTCGATTTTCGATGACAATGAATTTAAAACCATTAAAAATACAAAGAATTCTAATTTGAAAAAATTCAAATGTAAAATCGAGTGCAAAATAGTTCAGAATAAAAGGCCTTTAATTTTGAAATTTTTTCAAACTGATATAACATTTTAAAAGGACCAATTTTCCCAGCTTCTAGGTTTTAATATCAATTTTTTATAATCAAATATTCAAATTGAAATATTCTAAATAAAAACTCTTCGAAATCGAAAAATGCCTCGCAATTGTTTCACAGCCAAAACTGAAAACTTTTTAATTGAAAAGGGCTTCAAATCTGAACTGGAAATTTAAAAGTATTCTAACTGAATCCATCAAATGTAAAATTACATACATTTTCGAATTTTCAAACCAAATACTTTTGTGATACGAGACAATTATATAACTTTTAAGTTTGGAAATCTTTAATTATAAATTAATACATCATTTTTGAAGTTTGAAAAATCCACAGTTATGTCTTTATAATAAATTTACTATAATATTGTAATCTCCTCTACAAAACCGGAGTGCAAATATTTAAAAAAAATGTAATTCAAATTCAAATCTACTTATATGTGTTCTCATATAATCCCTTATATTCCATACCATCCCTAAACGTAAGTAAACCACCAACCATCCACAAACACTTGAAATAATCCCACGTTCCAGTTGCTTAATTCAACAAATTATTCCACAACGATTGAAAGATAACTGAATTTATTACCTTAAAAATTGCAATCACTTCCAAACCAAATCTCATAAAAAGTTTAATTAAGATCCAAGTTTTCAAACATTTTGAAAAACCCCGACTAAATATCTTGTGATTTTTCGTCAGAAAGGTAAAAACAAAGATTAATTTCTGAATAAATAAGCAAGTGCGAAGGTGACATCGTGGCACCGTGGAAGGAAGGTAAATCGAAGATAAATCAAGTAGATAACGACGTACTTACATCAGAACTGACGGAATTTCTCGCACATGTCCTTTAGTGAAATACGGGTTCTGTCGGTTTGCTCTTGTCCTTTTTTCACGCTAAGGAGCACCGGAATGTTGCCAGGTCAGGGTAACGTCAGAGCTGAAAATCTCACCTCCTAGCAAGATCGTGCCCTCGAATTCGTGGCATCGTCTCCGGTCGGATTCGCGAACGACGTCGACGACCGCAGTCACGTCCCAGGAAATTTCGAACGTGAAAAATGCATCGAGAGGCTCCGAAATGCCAGCGCGCAACGTCGAACGTCTACCTGTCCGTCGCCATTTTTAAACCACCTCAAAGAAAACTACCTGTAGGCTCTAACACGCCACCCTTCACTCACCATTTTCCAATTTACACTTGTCGTTTTTCCTTCTCGACCCAACATTATCAATTGAAAAAAGACACTCGCGCACACGTCTCACCTCAATAAAATTCTGTCCACAAAAGATAATAGATTCGCAGTAACCTTTTACCTTTCCAACCTCAATCCTCAAGTTTCGAACCTTTCGAACGGCGCTGGAGGCAGACAGGTCCCGTTTTTTTTTCTCACTAATTTTGTCGCTTTAACCCGCTTTACAACTTTCTATCCACGTGACAGTGCCGAGTGCGTTTAAACGAAGCTCAAGTTTATTTCTAGAGTTTTTGTGACACTGATAAATGAAGAATAATGAATGAAGCCTGATAAATTTGAGGTTATTTCTGAAGGAAGATTTGTTGTGATTTATATATGTATCCGTTGACAAATTTGACACTTGCTAGTGCAGCGCCTTTTTTTAAATCGCTTTTTCGGGGCACTGATTGGCACTTTTTGACATTCGCGCATGTTCGAATGCCGATTAGTTAGCATTCCGACAAAGTGCATTGTACCGTATCCTGTCCGAGTGTTGTCGCATTGCGACACGTGAGTTTTTCAACTTTGACTCAGAAATTGCGGTTCCTGGGCTTTACGAGGTCGTTCACTTTCACACAACTAGATATCCGGACTCTCGTCAATTCAATTTTTCTCAAAAATTAACGATTTCTCCCGCATTTACGAATTACAGTGTCTCTGAACAGATAGGATCGCAGTGTAATCAGACGTTCAGTAAGTGTGAACGACCCTAATAGCACGGAACATTCCGGGAACGTTCCTGGAACGTTCCGCGGGCACCTTCGGAACGTTCCAGCGGAACGTTCCAGGAACGTTCCCGGAACGTGTAAAATGTCCGCTCCTTGGGAACGTTCCACTGGAACGTTCCAGGAACGTTCCACTGGGACCTGAGGGGAACTTTCCATTATTGTTATTTTTAACAACAATTATCTCGTAAACCGTAAGAGATAGGTGAAAATGGATGTCATTTTTGAGTTTTGAGTACCGCATATACTAAACTATAATATGATATCCGTATCATAAACTGACATCGATTTTGACCTATCACTTACGGTTTACGAGATATTTATTGATAATAATAACAATAACGTTAATTTATGTTTGGAACGTTCCAGTGGAACGTTCCTGGAACGTTCCCAAGCGGCGGACATTTTACACGTTCCGGGAACGTTCCTGGAACGTTCCGCTGGAACGTTCCGAAAGTTCCCGCGGAACGTTCCGGGAACGTCCCAGGAACGTTCCGTGCTATTAGGGGAATCCTTAATTTTAGAACGATTCGTGAATTTTTGTTTTTCTTTATCGAACGAGTTTTTGTGATAAAAAAAAGTTCACATGGAGGGAAGTAGGTCGAAAATCCACTTGGCTGTTGTTGCCGGAATTTTAGCGACAACCGGTAGTTTATTTGGCAAGGTCGCAGGGAACTTCGATGTGATGCCGTTGGTGAGTGGCGGGAAAATTCAAATTTTGAACGATTTACAGGGTGGCACTGACATTTAAAAAAATGTAAGCTAATTTCGAAGGGATTTGTGAGAATCGATTTTAGAATTTTTTCAAATGAATTTTTGATTCAGCAACAAAGTTGATATATTTTTATTAATAAACGATCCTCTTTTTTGCAACTACTTATATTTATATGTAATATCATGATATCAGTGAAAAATCTCCTTAATAATAATATTCAGAAAGCTGCAACATAAAAAAAATTGGTTTATTTTTATATTAACAAATTAAATAAATATCAAAAATGAGTGCCAAAAGCACAAAACACTTTAAAATACACAAAACGCCAAAAAAATTCTCCTGCTGTCCCTAGCGGACCTCGCGAACAAATCGTTTACGCTGCAACCCGACGTACAATATTACACGTCGGGTTGTCGCACACAATATAACGAATGATTAATTAATAATTAATTAAATTATTATTAATTCTATTATTACTCAACACATTTTACGTTGCATGAGTTCCAATCAAAGTTGATTTTTTTTCATGGTGGGTACCCTGGGTGTGTCCGCGACGCATGCTTTGAAATCTATTATTTTTGCCAACAAAAATCCGAAATGAATTCTAAATACATAATTTAGCAGTCAAGTTATGATTTTTTGATGAAATTGTTTATAAAACGATAAATGATTGTTCTTTGATAAAGTATCATAAAGATTTACCAAGTTATTTAGAGTTAATTCCGTTGAAAAAACGAAATCTGTTGGTTGACAGTAGACGAAAATCTATATTTTGTTATAAAATTTATTTAAGTAAATAACAAATACTGTCGCCTGAAAAAAATCTTCTAATAAATAAAGTCTTTTCTGAGTCACTGGCAGTCGATTTTGTAAAACAAACAACATCATTTGTTGAAAAATAGTTAAGTTATGGATTTGTTTATAAAAATATTCATAAAATAAACAACTTTTGTTGGTTGGAAAAGTATCAGAAGCGATGGTTAAGTGCTCTTAGTATTATTATTCACTAAAGAAAAAAATGCAATAAAAAAATTAAGTAGTCATTTCAGAGTTTAAAAAATCCTTTGAACATATGATTGATTTTACTCGATGTAATTAATTAGGATTATAAATTGACTTATACAGTAAAAAAAAAGTAATACATGGAGGCAGGGTTGACTTTTACAACAACAAAAATACTTTAAAAACTTTAAGTTTAACAACGTTTTTTTGCAATTGATTTTTTTACTGTCGCTTCTTACCAATATTATATTTATTATTATTAATAGTATTATTAAATATATTTCCCATTTTAAAATAAATTCTATTGTGGCTAAAATCATTACAATCTTTTTCTAGAGATTTTTTTTTTTTAAAATTAACTATATTTGAAGATTCTTCACTTCTTTTCTAAATTGGAAACGGTAGAGTTGTAGGGAATGTTTTTCCCGAAAAAATAAGACATGATTATCATAAGACGTGACTGAAAATATCAATTCAATTTTTTAAATAATAGAAATCTTTTTCTTTCCATAGCCCTGATTTTTGACATGGAAACTACTTTAAATTTGAAGTTACACGATTTTAAACTTTTTCCATTTAAGGATGTTGTAGGTGTACCGTCAAATTTAAAACTACTTAAACTTAAACTTGATTGATAAAATTGCTAAAAAAGACCCATTAATTATTGCAACAAATTTTAGAAGAGAAACCTAAGCGTAAATAATTAAAAAATAGTTGATATCGTAATTGCTTATCAAAATGTTTATTTATTTGCATATTTGTATTTTTTCTTCTGCTTTATAGGCAAAAAACGTAATTTTCATTCAATTTTAATTCACAAAAGCTTATTCTATTCCTTGAAAGGTTCTTTACAGTTCTATTTGTCTTGTTTTTATTACATATTATTTAAGAAATTGTTTAATTCAAAAAATGACTAACTGAAATTAATTTCACGTATTATTTCTAAATACAAGGTGTCTACTCACCTGGAAAACCTGGATTAGTGAGGGAATTTTTATATATCTTGAAAACTTTGGATATGACAGGGAATATTTTCGAGAGCTTGCTTAAACTTTTTTGTAACTATTAACTATTTGTTTGAAAAAAAAATGTTTAGTTGGAAATTAATTTTTTTTTTACTGAAAGTTTAACTATTCTACTTTTAGTTCAAATGTATCTTTTTTAGTTGAAAATTCAACTATTTGGTTGAAAATTCATGTATTTTGTTGAAAATTTGTCCTTTTTGGTAGTAAATTAATCTTCTTCGTTGCAAATTCATCTTTTTGCTTGAAAATTCATCTTTTTGGTTGAAAGTTAAAATCTTTTGAATTCAGTTTTTTGGTTGAAGATTCATTATTTTAATTGAAAATTCATCCCTTTGGTTGAAACCTTAATACTTTTCTTGAAAATTCATTTTGTTGTTGAATTTAAATGATTTTGATTTAAAATAAAAATATTTTTGGGTACAATATAAAGTATTACATTTTTCCTTGAGAGTTCATCTTTTTTAGTTAAAGAATTCAACTATTTGGTTGAAAATTCGTCCTTTTTGACAGAAAATTAATCTTCTTGGTTGAAAATTCATCTTTTTGCTTGAAAATTCCACTATTCCAGTAAAAGATTCATTATTTTAGTTTAAAATTAATATTTTTGGTAAAAAATTCCACTCTTCCAGTTGCACATTCGTCATTTTAGTTGAAAATTCGTCACTTTGGTTAAAAATTAATTTTTGAAACTAAAAATTGAACTATTCCATTTTTACTTGATAATTAAACTATTTGTTTAAAAATTCAACTATTTTCTTGAAAATGCAAAATTTTTACTTGAAATTTTAAAAATATTTTTGTGAAAAATGTCCTCATTTTCCCCGTTTCCACATATCTTGTAATATAATTTGTCAAAGCTTTCAAAATTAAATAATTTCAGAGAATGAAAAATGAAAAACAAATTAAAAAACACTTATTGTATTTTACATTTGGATAGTACTGTTTTTACATATCAAGATATTCACAAGGATTGAAAAAAACATCATTTACAATAAACTCGCGAAATTGTAATATGAAAAAACCTGGAATTGTCAGGGAATTTTTTTCCAGGATTTGAGTAGACACACATAAATATACAAATAACTAAATTTAAATAACCAATTATGACCTCAAATATTTTTCCTTATTTATGCTTGGGTTTCTCTTTTAAAATTTGTTGCATTAATCAACGGGTCTCTTTTTGTCAATTTTATAAATCAAGTTAAAGATTAGGTAATTTTGAACTTGAATGTACACCTAGAACATACTTAAAATCGTTAAACTATTTAAGCTTTATTTTTGGTTCATTATATTTCAAATTATTTAATTCCAAACCCTTCTAATTTCCATTTTTATCGTTTCTAACGTTTTCATTGAATGTCATTGGAATTTTTTTTAAACAAGAATGAAAAAAACTGGATCAAGAATTTTTTTTCAAAATTTGATTGGGTACCTTGGTTTTTACTCAAGTTAGTTTTAATCTTTTAATGAATGAAGGTTTACTAAATATTCACAAATGATATTTTCAGGATCACTTGCTGCCAAAAATTTGTTTCCTGGGACTAATGATTGGAAGTAACACGGCTGGCTGCACTTATTTTGTAAAGGCTTTGCAAGGAAGCGGATCTTCGTTACCAGCAACTGTTGCGAGCGCAGCCACAAACTATTTTTGTTCGGTAAGTCAAAAATCAAATTTATTCTTCTCATGTTTACAGTTTATGATGAGACACATCTCCTGTTATCTGATAATCACGAATCGCCTTATCTACCAGTGCCATGCACTGTCGTCACCGTCGTAATTTGACACAAAGACAACTATTATTAACTCAATTGTGAATAATTATTTCAATTTACTTTGGGAGGTCCATTAATTACGGTAGGATTTTTTGGGGGTGGGGGAGGGGGAGGGGGTCCGGAAAATTTAAAAAACGAATCCTTACTTAAGGGGGAGGGCGGGGGGGGGGGGGCAAAGCATTTCTTACGTAAGTTTCCTCTTTCTAATTATTGTTAAAAATATGCTGATTGAAGCTGATTCAAAAATAAAAATAAATTTCTAATACAATGTGTGTGTGTGAATGTCACACTTTTTTCTGAACATTATAACTTGAAGACGGTTGCAGATAAATAATTTATGAAATTTGAGGGCTCATTTTCACCACTAATATCTCAAAACTGACCGAAAGATTTCTCAGAATATTTATTACCTTTTTTTGCACTTTATAAATTTCATAAAATGGGTTTCTTTATAATAAAAGTTTCTTCATTAACATAATTCAAAATTGATGCAATAATATAAAAGATTCCTTGATTCGAGACGAATCGATTTACCTATAATATTAATACATTTGATCAAAAGAGTAAAGAAGTATGGTCATGTATATTATTTGAACAAGCTTTTTTTATAGTAAAAATTTTCTTATTTACATAATTCAAAGTTGATGCAAGAATAGAAAAATTCCGTAGATTCAAGACGACTCTATTGACGTATAATAATAATACATTTTACTGAAGCGTAAGGAAGTTATGGTCATTGATAATATTTGAAAAATCGTTTTTTTTTTATTTCAACCTTTTTTTATTAACATAATTCAAAATTGATGCAAGAACAAAAAATATTCCTTGATTCGATACGAATTTTTTAATTTGAAAAATCTGTTTTATGCAGAAAAACTTTTTTTATTAACATAATTCAAAGTTCCTGCAAGAACAGAAGAGACTCCTTGATTCACTACGTTTTGATTGACCTATTTGTATTTTTTATTTTGACTTCCTTTACGAGGAAGCAAATATATTTGCCAATTAATCATAATAAGGTAGCAAAGTGCTCATTAAATGAGCACCATATAATTGTAAATACATACATACAAAGTGGAAACACCCGAAATCTTTAAAGATCCTTGATAACATTCGTAAATTCTTTAAAATTGCATGAAATCTTTTGAAATCTTACGAAATCCTCTAAAATCCGGGGATACAGGGAAAAATTGCAAACTGTCTTATTAGTGCAGCATTTCAGATTGCTCACGCAAAGAAACGGGTTTTCTAAAAAAAAACATCAATTTCGCACATCGTCAGAATATCAATTTTCCACTTTGGTTGTCGAGGAGATTTTTTTGGTTTTATGATACCTGCACATCGAATCGGTTTTTATAATTTAAACCAAACATTCTGTAAGGCAGTCATATTTTTCCATGTATACTTTGGAATCTTGAAATCTCTTAAAATACTTTGAAATCCTGTGAAATCTTTCAAAATACCATTAAACCCCTTAAAAACTTTTAAATTCCATTGCAATTCCCTGAGATTCTTCAAAATTCGCGATTTCGAAATCTCTTGAAACCCTATGATATCATCGAAACCCCTTTAAATATCTTAAAATCCGTAAGAATCCTTTGAAACATTTGTAAATCCTTTGAAGTCTTTCTAAATTCCTTCAAATACCTTAAAATCTTTAAAATCCTATTAAAATCTCCTGAGTTCCTTAAAAATTCGTGAGAATACTCCGTATCTCTTGAAATCCTTAAAAAGCCTTTGAAATCCCGTGAGCTTATTGAAACCCCTTTATATCTCTTTAAATCACTTAAAATCCTTCGAAACCTTTGTAAATTCTTTAAAACCTTTCGAAATCCCTTCAAATCTTTGAAATCCTATTAAAATTACGAGATCCTTCAAAATTCGTGAAAATACTTCGGTATCTCTCGAAATCATTCAAAATCCTTTGAAATCCCGTTACTTCTTTCATAATATTCCGAAATCTCTTGAAATCCTTTGAAATCATCGAAACCCCTTTAAATCTCTTATAATCAATTAAAATCCTTTGAAACCTTTGCAAATCCTTTGAAATATTTCCAAATCTTTTGAATTCTTTCGAAATCCCTTAAATACCTTCAAATCTTTGAAATTCCATTAAAATTCCCTGAAATCCTTCAAAATTTGTGAAATAACTTCAGAATCCCTTGAAATCCCTTAAAATAATTAAAAATCCCGTGACCTCTTTTAAAATATTTCAAAGTTTCTTAAAATACCTTGAAATCCCTCAAAATCCTTTGTAAGCCGCGGAAATTGTTCCTAATTGCATAAAATCCCTAAAAGTCCCTGAAGTCCCTTAAAATCTTATAAAATCCCTTGAAAAGATTGAAATTCTCTCTGAAATTGTACTAGGTAATTTGTTCAAACTCTTGAAATATTTTTAAGTATAAATATTAGTCGCTTGAAATTATTTAAACTCTGTTGAGATCCCTAACAATCTGTGGATATCTCATTAAATTCCGTAAAAAATTTGTGATTATTTTTCATACTTTACAGTCCTTTAAAATAACTTAAAATCCCCTGTAATCTGTTGAAATCCTTTCAAATTACTGGAAATTTTTCAAATCTTATGAAAGCTTGTTAATAGTGAAAATAATTGATATATTGTCAATATATATTAAGTAAAAAATATCAAATCTTGTGTAAGAAGAATGAGGGGGGTGGGTCACGAAAATATTACGAATCCTTACAATAGGGGAGCAGGGGATCTAACATTTCAAAAATCATCCTCACGTTATTAATAGACGTTCCCTTATGAAAATTGATTTTAATTTGGGGTATTTATTTCAAGATTTTATATTTAAATTAAGCATTCGTTAGAAAAAACTGTTTACAATTATGCTAACACATTTTTTTATTCTTGATAGAAATTAGCTTTACAATATCTTGCAGGGTGACCGGAAATTTTCAGAGACCTACAATAAAGCGGGAAATGACCGTGAATTTGTACCTTGACCGGAATTTTTTCACTTTAAAAAAATACAGAAACTGTAACTCCCAGACCTTTGAAATTAATATTTTCATCTAGATAATAATTTGGGAACAATTTTTTGTATAAAATAAGGATTCATGAGAATTTTTTTTCTCATTTTGAATTTATCCACTTATAGATTCAGAGTTTTAGATTTATATATCATTTAGGAATGAGTCAAATTTAAATACTTTGAATTTTTAATCATCCAATTTGGAACGTTCGATCGACTGAAAATTGAAAAATATTAAAATTTTTTCTGGACGACCAAATAAAAAATCACAAAAATGATTTGAAAAATTTGTCAAACATTTATGAACAAATATATTATATATATATATATATATATATATATATTCCTTTGTATGTGATTTTAACATTTTTTGTGGAATTTCACGAGAGATCATTCTTTATAAATACTATAGGCATCTCCACTTTAGATTCCTTTCCGCTTTCTGACAGAGATTAATTTCAGGAAATGTGAAACTTCACGTGGAGTGAACTGCATTTGATTCATCCAAACCTCTGAATTTTTATACCATTTTCAGAAGCTGAAATTATTTGTCTATGGGACATTTAAATAAAAATTGAATATATTAAAAATCGATGAGAATCATTTTTGAAAAGAGTTGGGCAGGAGAATCGAGTAGTAACGGCCACTTAAAATTTTTTTTATTAATAAACTAGCCGATATCAATAGAAATAGTAATATAAAACGTCACTTATAATGTTAGTGCGTTCACTTACAATAGAAACAAGAAAAAAGTAATTTACGTGAGAACCAAAAAGGTTATTCAAAAAGAGAGTAGTTCCGGTCACCGACAAAATCGTAAATTTTGGACATTTTCTCATAACTGAACATCTAAAAATGTATGCTTTTAAAATGAAATCTTCAAGATTTGAGACATTAAGAGAAAAATACTCACCTAAAAAAAAGCATAGAAGGTTACATTGTATACAAAAAGGGTTATTTATTAGTTCTTGACAGAAACAAATAAAATCGAACGTGAACAAATTTGGCCGGGGGTACCCGACTTATGATATGCTAAAATAAAACTGTTTTAAATAAGAAAATACCTGAAATTATTAAACAAAAACAAAAATTTTATTGGTCTGAGAGATACAGGGAAAGGCCAGGGATTTTGGAAAAAAAATCTTTTAAAAGTCAGGGAATTTCTGTAAGAGGCACTTCAAATAACTGTCAAGGATAATAAATTTGAAATTTTCAAATTAACTTAACTTTTTGAATAAAATTCATATTTTGGTGTTGAAAATTGAACTGAAATCTTTCTTGGTTGAAAATTAAAATATTTTTTTTAAGGCTGTGGCTAGTCGTCCCGAAAAATTGGGGGAGTTGGAAAAGGGGATGGACTAGTCGTCCCGAAAATTCGGGACGACTATAGCCAAGCTTATGGAAAATACTTCACTACTCATCCCGAATTTCGGGACGACGAGACACTCCGTTTTTTTAAATTTGTATTTTTGGTTTGCAAATTCATTTTTTTTAGTAGAAATTTATTCTTTTTGGATAAAAATGCAACTGTTTGGTTGAAAATTAATCTTCCTTGCTGGAGGATTCAATTAATTTGTTAAAAATTCGTTTTTTAGTTGAATTCAACTGTTTTTGATCTACAATCAAAATCTTTTTTGCTTGAAATATCTAGTTTTACATTCTTCGTTGAAAATTCATCTTTTTTGTTGAAAATTGAACTACTTGGTTGATGGTTGAACCACTTTGTTAAAAAGTTTTTTTTTTGATTCATCATTTTAGTTGAAAATTCATCTCCTTGTTTGAAAGTTGAAGTATTTACTTGAAATTTTTGCTCATTTTAAAATTAATTTGTTCAAATTGAAAATTTAATTTTTACATTTTTTGTTACAAATTAATTTTTTCAGTTGAAAATTCGCCTTTTTTGAAGAAAAATAATCTTCTTGATTTGATATTTCCACTTTTTGATTTAAAAATGCACCTGTTTGGTTGAAAATTCAACAATTTTTGTTAAAAAATTATCCTTGTTTTTAGAAAATTAAAATTTCATTTAAAAAATCATATTTTGGTGTTGAGGATTTAACTGAAGTCTTTCTTGGCTGAAAATGAAATATTTTTTGAAAATTTTTATTTTTGGTTTACAAATTCATCTGTTTTAGTAGAAATTTATTATTTTTTAGATAAATATGCAACTGGTTGAAAATTAATCTTCTTTGGTTGAGGATTCAATTATTTTATTCAAAATTCGTTCTTTTGGTTGAATTCAACTGTTTTTTATATAGAATTCAAATATTTTTTGCTTTAAATATCTACTATTACATTATTCGTTGAAAACTCATATTTTTTTATTGATAATTGGTCTTTTTTATTTCAAAATTCAAACATTTGTTTGAAAATTCATGTATTTTATTGAAAATCAGTTTTATGTTTGTTTTGAAATTAATCTCTTGTGGTAGAAATTTCATCTATGTTTAGTTGAAATAACAATCATTACATTTTTTGTTGAGAATTTATTTTTGTATAATGAAAATTCAACCGTTTGGTTAAAATTTAAACTATTTTGTTGGTAATGTAATTGTTTTGTTGAAAATTTAATTATTTTGTTGAAAATGTAACTCTTTGGTTGACAAATCAACTTAAAAATTCGTTTTTTTGTTGTTGTTGAAATATCAATTACATATTACATTTTTCGTTGAGAATTCCTCTTTTGTTGTTGTTGAAAATTCAACTTTTTGGGTTGAAAAAGGTTTAAGTGATTTGTTGAAAATTCGTTTTTTTCTTCTGCTTTAAAGCTCAGTTATTTGGTTTAAAATGCAACTTTTTTGGTTTGAAGTTTAATTTTGTTTGTTTGAAAATTCAACCATTTGGTTGAAGATTTACCTTTGCAGGTTAAATATTCAACAATTTGGTTAAAAATTGAACTATATTATTGAAAATTCGTCCTTTTAGATTTAAAATTCAATTTTTATGGTGGAAAATTCATCTTTTGTAGTTGAAATAAATTCGAAAGTTTTCAATTTTATTCGAACATTTTATTGTTTTGCATCGTTTACATAAGATTTTATGTTAAAAATGTTACAAGAATAAAATGCTGCTCTTAGAATATTCATGGTAAGGGAAAATGAAAAATTGGTCAGGGAAATGTCAAGGAGTTTTGGAAATAAATTTTTTCGGCCACTCTGACATAGTTTGAGAGTGAATTTATATGTCCCAATCAAAACCAATTCTAATATTTTTTGTAGTTCTGAAAATATTTTATAATAAGTTTGGTCCATGTTTCACAAAATGCACTTGTTTTTTAGAGACGAAATATGTAGCTCGGATTTTATTTTAAGCTCATGAGAGATATGAGTATCTATTTTTAAAATTACGCTTCGGGACAATTTTCAAAGATAACAATGTTGATTTGTCATCGCAGAAAGTACAGTTCATTTATCATGAGTGGCCGGGGGTACCCGACTCTCCCTTGTTTCAGAAATCTTTAAAGAAATGTGTTTTTCTAATTAAAAATTTGGATGTTTTTATTTATTCACATTCTTAGGGATCGTTCAAGTACTTCACCCGTTTTTCTTTTGTTTAAATAAGGACGGGAATAAAATTCCCGTGAAGTTATAAAAAAGGCTACAACGGTATAAAAAAAAAAGAAAAATAGTATATGAACAATACAAAATTCGAACCTAACTCTGATACAATGTTTGATATATAGATTTTCTTCTGAGCTCTTATTCTTAGTTAAAGAACTTATTTTTCCCAGGACCCTTTTGGCTATTACAATGCTATTCCACACCTACTTCATTAGAAATTGGTTACTTGTTAGAATAATTTTTGATCGATATCTCGTTCCCAAGGCGGTTTTAGAGTAATGAACTATCTCTGGTTAAATTATTCACTTCGTGTCGATATATTATGAGAGGGGGGAGAGTGAAAGGTACTTTGTTGATAAAAGTTGTTCTTCGTAGGTCTATAAGGAGTTTGTGTGTAATCAGTGTCTTGTTAGACACGTACACTTATGTTTTACGCTTCATCTGCAGAATTTAATGCACATTGTTCCTATTCTAAATTTCTCAACTTTCGTAACTTTCGTTGCAATAAAGTAAAGTTTAAAACAATCTTCTTTTGCGTATCTCAGGGTATATTCTAAGGGGCAGTGTTAACCAAAAGGGCGATGCTAAACGAAAAACGGGCAGTATTAAATTTTTCAATAAAAATATTAAAATTAATGAATAATAAAATATGTGTTAAATAATATGTGTATTTATATAAATATTATCTGCACTAAGAAGGAGAGATTTATTGTAAAAATTTACTGAATTATTATGCAAAATATTGTCAAAGCATCTCTGCAAATACCGATTACCGCAATTCGTGTCATCAAAAAAGATAACTTTAATGACATTTTTTTAGCATGTCAAAAAGGCGAATCGCCCATCGGGCAGTACTAACATTTCCGTAGAATATACCCTGGCGTCTCTCAAGCATCAACTCTCAGAATCTTTACTTTCAGTTATTTATTTTTATTCTCAATGGTTTCATTTTTATTAAAAACTCTTAACATTTTTTTGGAGGTAACCTTTGTGATAAGAATTTATCGAGTCAAAATTTAATAGTAAAGTAAATGTTAATCAAGGTGGCCGCTGGACCGGGAAACCGGCAAAACCAGGAATTTTGTAAACCCGGGAAATGATATGTTACTTATTAATCATATTCATTATCTTTAAAATTTCTATAATTTTAATTTATAATTATAGTTTTGAATGCGCGATTGTAAAACAGTTTAATTTTTAAGGCCTTCAAACTAAAGTTTTTTTGCTTCAAAAGCAAGAACAACAATGTATGTTTGAATAATAATTGTAAATGAACTGTTAAGCATTAAACGATTTGAAATTGAAGGTTAAAAAATGTGTTGTTTAAAATCAAAGTAGATGCAAATTGAACTATTTGAAATTAATACCTTAGTAATTAAATAATTTCTTTAATTTTGAATGGTTACAATTTTAGATTTCTGAGTTTTCATGTTGGACGCTGATTTTTCACTTTTTCTCTTTCATAAGCTTTAATTTTTTACTTTTTAATGTTTCCATTTAAAATTACTTCAAGTTTTTTTTGGATAAAGGTTTAAAATTAAAAATGTTTCCATTTTTAACTGTGAAAATGTCGGTGAATTTACTTTTTGATCTAAGAATTTTGTTTAGTCAATTTTAATGTTAAATTACTATTATATATAAGACCTATATAAGACCTGGGTTCGGATCCCAGCGGAGCTAAAGACAATTTTTTCACAACTTAAAAATTAAAAATCAGTATTAAAAAATATTGATTTTTGAACACTAGACAAAAAACACTCAACATTAATTTATTTAATATATAACTTCTTGTTCGAGAAATTAATCTTACAACTATAAGGAATAACGTCGTAATTCAACTTGTAGGAGTTGTGAAGAAATTAATTTCGTCTCTCCGCAGCTTAGTGGGTAAGAGAATCAGACCGGCAATCTAAAACACCTGGGTTTGGATCCCTGCGGAGCTAGAGAGAAATTTTTCACAACTTAAAAATTAAAAATCAATATTCAAAATTATTGATTTTTGACCAGTAGACAAAAAACACTTAATTTTAATTTAAATAACTGATTTTACTAGACAATTATGAATCTGCTAAAAATTATAAATTTTTCAGAATTTAACGTTAAAAATCGAACTATTTCAATTCAAAAGCCTAAGTATTTGAAAAAATGTAAACCTCCGATCGAAACCGATCTATTCAGTTCGAATGACCAATCATGAATAAAATATTCAAAAGTAAGCAAATTAAAACTGAATTGTTTGAAATATAAAGCCTTGAATGTCCTATTTAAAAACGTTTTAATTTGTAAGTGAAATCTTTGAATTTTTATGTATAAATAACAATTGAATAATTATAATAAATTATATAAATCATCATCATCAATTATATTAAATCATATAATAAATCATCATAAATCAATCATCAATAAATCATCATATAATAATCATGAATAAAATATTTAAAAGTAAACAATTTGAAACTGAATTGTTTGAAATAGAAAGCCTTGAATGTTCTTTTTAAAACAAAATTAATTTGTAAGTGAAATCTTTGAATTTTTATCTATAAATAACAATTGAATAATTAATAATTTAGAAGTTCTGAAAAGATTCAAACTTAATTTACACTTACAATTTTTTTTATTTTTCAGGATTTAAAAAAAATGTTACGAAAAATTCGAATAATTTCAAAAGATATTTAGAGGCTTTAAAAAAATTCCAAAATTAATTTAAAATTTGGAAATATTTGAAAAAATTTTAAACAAAATTTCGGTATACGAAGATTTTGAAATTAAATTTTAAAGCTTTTTAAGGAAATTAAAATGTTTCAAGAAAATAAACATTTTGTTCAAGATTCCTGGGAAAATTTTAACTGATTTTTTATTTTGGAAAAATAATATTAAAAGAATATTTAAAAAGATTTCAAAATAAACAGAAATTTTGATGCATAAATCAGAATTGAATAATTAATAATATTTGTAACGACTTAAAATTAAAATAATTCAACTTCAAATTCAAAAAGTGTTAAGTTTAAACAAAAATTCGTAATCGTACAATTTTTAATGTTTGTAACTTAAAATTGCTTAAAATGATATAATTTTGAAAATTTACAAATTTTATTGAATTATTTCGGAGCATTAAAAATGGTACCATAAATTTATATTATTTAACCAGAAATCCTTGAACTGTACATAAAACTTAAAAATGTGGCAGTTCGACGGTATTTATTTTTAAATTGTGTAATTGAAAAATATTGAAAGCTTTCATTTTATGCGTGTAAGGAGTTCCACTTGGAGTGTTTTACTTTGCAGTTCAATTTTTATTACTTCAAATGAAAACATTTTTAGCTTTAAGAATTAGATTTTTTAAATTTCTACGACCGTGAAAATTTTCGCGAACCGGGAAAAAATCGGGAAATGACCTGGAATTTTATTCCTCGATTAAAACAGCCTCCCTGTAAATGTTAGTAGCAATTAGTTTTCAGAACCAGATTCTTAACAAAATTTGGGACTTGGTACCGGTAAAAAGTTACCTTGGCGTTATTTTTTTTTTTTTAAATAAAACTTTAAATTATTTTCCATATCTAGATTCTTTTAACACTTTGCAAGAATCTGAGGCACTTCTGAACCTTACGACCAATGTTTACGGCCCATTGGTGCAGGCCGAAGGTCAACTATTCTTAATGCCTTTCTCTTTCAATTGTCCTTACTTTTTGCAAATATTACACCATTTTTTAAATTTAACAGTTCAATGGAATGAAAAATATTTTATTCTAGGTTTAGTCCAAAACTAAAATGAGATATTTGACTTTACGCAGAGAAGTTTCTTATTTTATTAAGCAAATTATATTTTTGCAGATATATTTTGTATTGTTTTAGATGAAGTTTCTTAAGCTAAATTTTTTTGCTGTAAAAACCTTTTAATTCCATGATATTGAAAAATTCATGATATTGGTGATGAACTTTCGGTGAAAGTTCAAAGCTTCAACATTTAAAAACGCTGAAAATCTCAAAAGGTCAATAAATTGAAAGGTTTTGAATCTAAAATCATCCAAAACTTAAGGATGTTGAGGTGTACAAACTTAAGGCAACACATTTTAGAAGAGAAACCCAAGCGCAAATAATAAAAAAAATTAATTGAGGTCATAATTGTTTATTTAAACGTATGCAGTTATTTACATATTTTTGTTTCATAATTCCGCTTTAGGGAAAATTTGTAATTTTCATTCAATTTTAATTTATATAAGCTCATTCTATTTCTTGAAAGGTTCTTTACAATTCTATCCATCACGTTTTTATGGAAATTATTTTGTTTAGAAATAATAAGTATAATTATTTTTAGTTAGAATTTTTTTGAATTAAACAATTTTCTAAATAATATTGAACAAAAATGTGAAGAATGGAATGGTAAAGAACTTTTCAATGCATAGAATGAGCTTTCGTAAATTGAATTCGAATGAAAATTACGACGTTTTCCTGAAGCGGAAGAAAAAAACACAAATACGTAAATAACTACATTCAAATAACCAATTATGTCTTCAACTTTTTTAAAAATTATTTACGCTTAGATTTCTCTTCTAAAATTTGTTGCAATAATCAATGGGCTTTTTTTAAGTTTTGCAAGTCAAGTTAAAAATTTACTAATTTTTAACTTGACGATACACCAAGAAGATTCTTAACCCAACTTAAAAGCATTCATATTTTTCTAATAATGACCGACTCCATTTCAAATCATGCAGAGAGGTCCAGATTAGGGTGTCAGAATGAATTGGCATTTAAACATATCATTCTAAAATTAAAATAAAAGGATACCTATTTCATAGTTTAGAAAAAAATGTCTTATGAATTACGAGCTATAGAAGTTAACCTGCCAACTGTCAAAATCTGTCGAAAAATGACATTTTTTTTAAATTCTGTATTTTTCTACCGATTACATGGATCTATCTATCTTCGGAAATAATTGAAGAATCCTTGATCTATCGAATGATCCAAAGAAAATAAAAATTTTGGAAAATGTCAAAATGGCGGCTATTTTTCTGTAAAGGCTTTGTCTACTTGTCCCGAAAAATGGAGGGAGTTGGAAAAGTGGATGGACTAGTCGTCCCAAAAATTCGGGACGACCCGACGAGACACTTTATTTCTGAAAATATTAAAACTGGATTTTCTCGAAAAACCCATTTTAAAAATTTGTTATTTTTTTGGGGAATATTGCTGACTATGTGCCCTACATTTTTCATAAATGCTCTTTTTAGATAAACCATTTTTCCAAAAAGAAAAGATTTTTTTGTCAAAAAATCTAAATTTTTTATTTTTGCATAAATTGCTAAGAAGAAGGGTAAATGTGAAAGTACAAGGTTGTTAAGAATTAAAATTTCTACAAAAAGAGTCTTTTACACTTTTTAAAAGGTTATTGCATTCCATAGACTTAAATATTTACGAATATTGCCGTAACAATCGTAATTGTCAATCTCTTTAACATCACACAATCAATTCCTTCCATGGAAATTACAAAAAATTGAAATAAACTATAATTTACTGAAAAATAAGTGATATTTTTAGAGATCGCGTACATTTTGCACATAGAAAATTTATTTAATGGATTTTTTTCTTCAAAAGTTAAGAAAATCGACTGCAGAGGCAGACATGATTAAGAAAGTAAATATTTAATAAACGAATTGTACTCTTCACATTTATTTTTTTTCTTAGCAGTTTATGCAAAAATTAAAACATTTTTCTTGCTCCAAAAATGGTTCAGCTAAAAAAAGCATTTACGAAAAATGTAATGCATGTTGACCACTTTTTGAGAAAATCCTGTTTTAATATTTTCAGAAAAATAGTCTTCATTTTGTCATTTTCCAGAATTTTCATATTTTCGTTAGACTATTTGATAGATCAAGGATTCCATCCATCATTTACAAAAATAAATATCCAAATACATGTAATAAGTAGAAAAATACAGCATTTAAAAAAAAATCTGTCAGTTTTCGACACATTTTGACAGTTGGAAGGTTAACTTCAGTAACTCGTAGTTCCTAAGATAAATTTTTTTCCCCGCTAAACTATAAAATATGTATCCCTTTATTTTCATTTAAGAATTATATGTTTAATGCCAATTTATTCGGACACCCTAACCTGAACCTCGCTGCATGACCTGAAATGGTATCGGTCCAATGTTTTTTCAATTTATTGTTCATTATTGTTAAAATTTCTTAAAATAAATTTTAATTTGTCTCAAATTGATTACGCTGGCAGAAAAATGAAATTTAATATACATCATTCCTTTTGGAGGACGGATAGTTAGAAGTCAATCAACCAACAAATAAAAGCGAATGAATTTAATTAATTAGAACGAAAATAATTTATATTAAACTTACCTTTCGAAACGTGAATCTTTTTCCTCATGGATTTCATGATAAGAAGTTGAAACCGTTCCAGAATTAGAATTGGAGCACAATACCGAGTTTTTTTATAAACAATCATGTGAACTAAGAATTAAAAATTCACTAAAGCCTAAAGTTCAGAATTTCAAATTCATTAATAACAAATTAAAGAGCTGGCGAATCTTTATTTATTAGACACAAGCTTTTCAATCTCTTTTTTTACCAAATTCGTAAGTTTATTTGTTTTTAGTGATTAGGATTTAAAATGTTGTTAACTTTTCATTTAAAATAGTTTTTTGTTTATTGTGCTTGAATTTTTAATTTATTTTATTTCTTTGTACTAATTAATATCACTCGTTGATTGTATAGGAAGTAACCTTCGTAGATACTGGCTATTAAACTTAAAAGATTACACTTGGTTGCACTTGACACTGGCCTATAAAAGTAATATATAAATGATTACAGGCACTGATAGGTTTCCTTGCATTTGGGGAATCGACGTCACTGATGTGGTGGTCCGGAACATCTTTAATTCTTTTTGGTTTGCTTCTCATCTGCTATGCACCCGTTAAAGAATCTCCGGTCACAACCAAACGCAAAGAACAATAATTCACCTGCAACATTTTTACACTCGACTGCTGCCGCTACACTACTGCAGGAAACAACAGAGCGCCGATAATTTACGAAGAATGACTCAACTCGGTAGAATAGAAAATCACAAATTTTTCAATCTTACCGGAAAAAAGTGGCAAAACAATTCGAGACTTAACATTCATAAATTACGTAACACATTTTTTGCCAATTTGTTACCCCTTCCCTCCCCCATGTGAACAGGCGCGGATTCAGAGAAGTAACCTGAGGGGGGGGGGGGATTTTATACACATATAGAGCTGTGACTAATTAAATTGACTAATATTGTTGTATATGTCATTTTTCACATTTAATATTACTATTTTATACTAGCAATCATGATTCGTGCGCTATGCGCGGGATCAGTTTCTTTTTAGTAGTCAAATTCTGAAAATAAATGTTTCAGGGTGGCCTCCAAAAACAAAAACAAGTTTCTTGTCATTTCCTGTTTACCAAAAAATTGTCCAAGTCATAAATTTAAAAAATTAAAATAACAAATTATTTAATTCATCAATGGCTCAATTTTATCAGACTTTTTCGAACTCAGGGTTCTTTTTTCTAGTCTGAAAAGAAGCTTAGGTTAGCGGACTAGAATTCACCAACCGACCCGATAAAAGTTTTGCAGGCCGTCCCTAAAAGCCGTGTTTTACCCTATTTTTTTGAAAGCGTTCAAATGATTTGAAAGATTTCCAGAGATTTAAAAGGATTTCAACAGATTTCAAGGGATTTTAATTATTTCAGAGAATGTTCAAAGCTTTTAAACGTTTTAAGGAATTTAAAAATATTTTATAGATTTTACGGCAGTCCAAGAGATTGCACAAGAATTAATTTAGGGATTTAATAATAATTTAAAGATTCAAAGGGATCTTCAGAGATTAAAGTAAAATTTATGGGAGTGCAAAGAATTTTCTAAATTTATAAGAAATGTTAAATATTTCACAGGATTTAAAAGGTTTTAGGGTATTTTTAATGATTACAAGGACTTCAGCGAATGTTAAAGATTTCAAACGACTTTCGTGGGATTATTTTAATTGTTATTTAATGGATTGAGGGTTTAAGGGATTTCGTAGGATTTCAAAGAATTGAAGATAATTTCAAATATTTCTATTATGAAGCGGTATTATGAAGATTTGAAAGGATTTCATAGGATTTATAAGATTTTATAGGATATTGAAAAAGATTCCAAGGGATTTCAGAGATATTCTCAAACTTACAAATATTTCGAAGGATTTTCAAGGGATTTCCTAAATTGTTGAGGATTTCAGTCATTCTAAGGGATTTAAAAGTATCTCAATAAATTTCCCAGGATCTCAAAGGATTTTAAAGGACTTCAAATATTTTAAGAGATTTCAAGGAATATCATATCAGATTTCATGTAATTTCTGGGGATTTCAACAGATTTTATAATATTGGAATGGATTTCAAAAAATTGTATTCGCAAGAATTGAGGGATTTCAAAGATTCGAAAAAAAATTTCAAATATTTCCTATAGATTTAAAATGATTTTAAGGGATTTCAAACGATTTTAAAGGTTTTAGGGTTTTTTAAAAGTGAAGTTACATGAAATCTGATGATATTCCTTGAAATTCCTTGACATTTTTTAAATCTTTTGAAAATTACTTGGTATCATTTAAAATACCGTGAAATCTTTAAAATTCTTTGAAATTCATTGAAATTTCTTGGAATCGTTTAAAATATTCTAAAATCTTTCAAATTTGTTAAAATCTTTAAAAATACCTTGATATATTAAAAATCTCTCCGAATCCTTAAAATGATTTTAATTGCTTCAATTCTTTGAAATTTCATTAAAATATTATAAAATCCATTGTAATATCGTGAAGTCACATGAAATCTGATGATATTCCTTGAAATTCTTTGAAATTTCTTTAATCTCTTGAAAATTTCGTAGAATCTTTCAAAATGCCCTAAAATCTTTAAAATCCTTAGAAATTTATTGAAATTCTTAGGAATCTTTTAGAATATCCTAAAGTCTTTAAAATCTTTTTAAACAAAATTTAAATCTTTGAAAATACTTTGATGTATTGAAAATCTCTCTTAAATTCTTGAAATATCTTAATTCTTGAGATATTTGATCTTAAAAATCTTTGAAATCTTTGATGGAAAAAAGCAAAATACATAATAATTTAATTATAAAGATTTGAAGTCATTTTAACATTATTACAATATACCATATAACAGTATCGACTATCCCCCCCCCCATGTAACAAAACGAAAAATTTTCCCCCCCCCCCCCCCCTCAATGTTATGTTAATTATGGATGGCCCCTCAAGACAAGCAGACTAAAAAAAAAGACGTTATCTCTTTTATTATTCTAATTTAGCCTTTGAATGGAGTAATGTTATTGTTGTTTGATGGAGACATTTTTGTAAATACAAAAAAAAATTATTACACGAAATTTGGTATTCTGCTTAAAATTTTAGGCTTGGAATTGAAAAAAAAAATAGAAATTCGAAACTAAAAGTAGACAGCTTCGAACATATTATATTATATATTGAAAGTGTTGAAAAATTCTAAGCGTTCAAACTCGAGAAATTCGAATTAAGAAGCATAGAATTTTGACATCCTTCAATTTTGAAATTTTGTGAATTGAAAATCACAATTTTGAAACCGTTAAAAAAATAAATCATTTAAATTTAAAATCCTAATTGTTAAAAATGGACAGAACTTTAAAAATGAATTCAATTATAAAATTTCCTCTTTACAGTTAAATGGTAAAAATTGAGCCCGAGGACAAAAGGACACTGTCATTTTTGATTTTGCATCTAACTCATTGAAAAATTGTCTGGCTATTCGATTGAGTTGCAAATTCGACTGATTAATTCGGTCGAATTTAAAATTGAAATTGACAAACAGATCTGTCGAGTGAAACATGCTTAAAATTAAATTCATGTCATTGTTACAATGTTATTACTAAATGACAAACATTAGTTCATTATTTATAACTATTAAGGAATCAAATATAAACTTTTAAATTACAAATTTGGGAAATGTTTTTGATTATAATCGATTAATTACAAAAGAGGTTATTGTTAACTGCCGTACTGTAATTATTGTAAGGTGTCGTGTGGTGATGCGTTCGCACGTAAAAAGCTTCATTGACTCATTTCATTTGTAAGTATACTTCGCGACTCACGTGCCGCGAGATAATAATGAAGGTGACGCTCCAACCTATGCCGGAAACTGCTTATAATTATTATAATTATCCCGACCCGTTGAAAAAAAGATATTGGAATAGAATTTTAATTAAGGGTTCGCCAGATATAGCTCGTAATTTTAAACCAAATACTGCACTACTTTTTTGCAACTACAATTATTTTCAAGATTATTTTAAAATATTTGTTTAAAAGTTAAAGGATTCTAAATTAATTTTATACTGATTTAAATACGGGGCATTTCGTAAATAACGTAACACACTTTTTGCCAATTTTACACCCCTGCCCATATAACAAGTTATAACAAAATAGTTTGGACCCCCCCAGCCTATATTACGTAATTTCTTCAAATATTTTCAGCCATGTCTTATTAAATACAATTTTGTTACATACTACCCAAAATACCTGAATTACCATTCTTTTCTTATGTAAGAAAACATATCTTGCATATGTAAACAATTATAAGAATTTCCAATAAAGAAAGCAACGCTGTCATTTTTACTGTTCAAAATTGAAGAATTTTCAATTGCAAACATAAAAAATTGAATAAATTTTAAGGGGTCATTCACAAAATACGTGATACGGTAAGGGGGGGGGGGGGGTGTTGAAGCTCCTGAAAAATGTATCACGTATTTTGCGAATGGCCCCCAAGTTTAAATCTTAAAAATTAAAATATTAAGAAAAGCATTCGAAGTTACATGATCTTCTATTATATATTAAAAATTCCAAATTAATGAATCGTCAATTGTAAATCTTAAAAATTGAAAATTTTGTTATTGGAAATAGTTAAACTTAAAGAATTTTTAATTGTAAATCTTCAAAATTGAACTATTAAAAAAAAGGTTTAAAAATACATACCATTTTAATATAAATCTTGAAAATCTCATAATTTTCAATTCTATATTTTCAGACTTCAAGAATTTTTGGTTGTAACTCTTCAAAATAATTGTAGAACTTAGAATTGTAAATCTCTAAAATTTAAGCGTTTTTAATTTTGAAAATTTACAATTTAAAATTATACAAGTTTCAAGTTTTCCAATTAAAAATTCTTTAAATTTGATGTTTTAAATTCTTAATTGCTTCTATATGAAAGATTCAGAATTGCAAACTCTTCAAATCTTCACAATTGAGCTATATGTTTTTAAAAAACATTGAAAATTCCATCTGTCTAAATTATACACGTTAAGAAGTGAAGAATCTTCAATTGCAAATCTTCCCGAAAAAACCCAGTTCTAAAAGATTTTCAAAATTTCATGATTCTAAACTATAATTATTCAAAATTAAACAAGTTGGTGAATTTTCAATTATAAATATCTTCAAACTGGATCAGTGTCGAAAATGGAAAGCATCAGAATTCTAGAATCTCTCAGAAAAATATTTATTTTCAGTTGAAGAAACCGTCTCTTTAACAATATTTTTTCAAATAGCCAAAAATAAATTAAAAATTAAGAAAATAATTCTATCTTAAAGAAAAATGTGTGCTGGAACAAAAAACTATTTCTTAAGAAAGTTTTTTCTGAGTGTCTGTCTTTAAAGAACACCTTATTACAATATCAAATATATTTTATAACACTCTAAATTCAAGCATATATTTCAATGTGATAATTAGGCAATCAAAATAAGAAACATATTATAAGCGCGCTATTTGTGCTAATTTTTTTTTAAAATACCTGTACCTACACACCTCCAATTACTTAAAACGTTTCATTTGTTTGAAGTTCATTTTAAAAATAAAATTGGGCGCTTGTGTGCAGAATTTTTTCTACAGGTTATTTCAGTAAATAGTGCTATTTACTATAATAACCCTAAGATTTGGTTATGCATTTTTCTATAGATTTTTCGACCAGTTAAACATGAACTAAAATAACCGAAACACTTTGAGGAACGCGATTGCGATTTTAATGAACGCTATTTACATTTAATAAAACGATACTATACAATTTTCGCAAATCCTCTTTATAAAATCACATAATATTATATTTCTAACAACAATTTAGAATATTGAAATTCTCTACTAAAAGTTTTAGATATTTTTAATTCCTGATTAATCTGTCGTCAAATCTAGAAAAGTAGCTGACAAAATCTGAGAGTGTATTCAGTAAATATTGCAATGCCAAAAACCACATAAAAAATTATGATGAATAATTTTAGGGGTAATAGTAAGTTTTAAAATTGTAGAAAAGACTTTGGTCAATGGATATTTTTCTACAGAATTATGAAGAAAAATGAAAATACTAATCTAATCATACCGATATTGAAGTCTTTTATAACGTTATCATAAGCTTTAATCATAATTACTGAACTTTAATGTTTATTTATGGATGATCCCTAAGTGAAAATTTAATCATTATTCAATATTTACATGTGGATTTTTTTTCAAAATTTGAATTTTAAAGCGACTTTGTTTTTATAATGGCAATCATTATGAATAATGGAAAAACTACTGATAAGAGGAAAATGGAGAAAATGAACCACGATGGTAATTTTCCTATCACGAAATCATTTTTGCATGAATCAAAGGGCTCAAATTTTCACAAGTATATCATCTGTACCCTTATAAATATTCATGACTCAACCAGGCTTGAATATATTTTTAATTTAAGATAATTTATTGAGAGTGGAGTAAGAATGGATAACTTGCTGAGGGGTTGATAGCTCGACTGATCGCATGTACACCTTAGGGTGGTCCAAAAATGCATGGCAAATTTTTTTTTCCTGCTAGAGGGCAACGATCCCCCCCCCCCCCTTTCGGTTTTGATGCGGAAAAAGAAATTCCTTAATTTTTTAATTTTGATTTTAACAGGTGCCGGTTTTGACTGGAAGTTTCCCATGTAAAATGCATGGGGAAAAATCACTTTTTTGAGTTTTTGGAATAATTTTGTAGGGTTTGGGAAAATAAGACGGGAAAGTATAAAGGCTTGTTGAGAATTATCCAACGAAGAATTGCATGTACGAGACATATGGGTTTGACACCCCTAACACACCCCCACGAGTCCCTGAAAACTATCCTTAAAACCAAAAATGTTAATTCTTCATGAAATCGACCTTTTGAGTCAATTGGTCAATTAATTTTCAATTATTTAAACAAATGAAATTAGTTTAAATTTTTTTTTCGAAATTTCATTTTTTTTCTCAGAAAATTATTACTATTGGTCTAGTGGAATGTTTATTAACGTTGGTTCATTAAATTTCAATTATTTAAACGAATGGAATTTGTTTAAATAATTTTTTTTCAATTATTTTTTTTATTAAAAATTATTAATATATCTTTAGTGGAATATTCATCAACATTGTTTGATTAATCTTTAATTGTTTAAACAAATTCCATTTGTTTAAATAATTTTTTTTAACCAATTTTTTTTAATTATCTCTGTTGGTCTAGTGGAATATTTAACAAAACTGTTTAATTAATTTTTAATTATGTAAACGAATACCGTTTGTCTGAAAAATGTTTTTTTTTTTTCAAAAATTCGTTGAACCAGCAGTTTATTATGATTAAGTGACATAAATTTGTTTTCAAATATTTTCCATTGTTGAAACAATAAATTATTTTTTATTTAACTGATAATCAAGGTTTTATATTAATTAATTTTATATTTACATATTATCTTCATTATTTAACAAACACTTATTTGTTTCCACAAAATTTATTTATTTTACTTATTCGAATATTATATGTTCCTGTTAAGAATTAATTGTTGAAACAATTCAGAAAAATTGAAAAACTCAGTCGAAAAATTATTGTTTAAACAATTTAGAGGTTATTGAAAATAAATAATAATTTATTTTTTATACAATTGGAACATATTTTAAGATGAATTTATGTTATTAACGATAATAAAGTGCCAGTTCGACGAATTTTGAGTGAAAAAAACTTTTTTAAACAAAGGAAATTTGTTTACACAATTAAAATTTAATCAAACAATGTGGCTAAATATTCCACTAAAAATATATTAATAATTTTGAATAAAAAAAGAATTGAAAAAAAAAATTATTTAAACAAATTCAATTTGTTTGAATAATTGAAAATTAATTAACCAACGTTAATGAATACTCCACTAGACTAATAGTAATAATTTTTAGGGAAAAAAAAACGAATTTTCGAAAAAAAATATTTAAACAAATTTCATTTGTTTCAATAATTGAAAATTAATTGACCAATGTTGATTAATATTTCACTAGACCAATATAAATAATTTTAGGTAAAAAAAAAGACGAGAATGCAGTGCTCAAAAGCTCGATTTCATGAAGGATTTACATTTTTGGTTTTAAGGGTAGTTTTCAGGGACTCGTGGGGGTGTGTTAGGGGTGTCAAACCCATATGTCTGATACATGAAATTCTTCGTTGGATAATTCTCTACAAGCCTCTATACTTTCCCGTCACATTTTCCCAAACCCTAAAAATGTATTTCAAAAACTCAAAAAAGTGATTTTTCCCCATGCACTTTACATGGGAAACTTCAAGTCAAACCCGGCACCTGTTAAAATTAAAAAAAAAATTAAAAAATGATGGAATTTATTTTTTCGGATTTGGAATGAAATTGGGGGGATCGTTGCCCTATAAAAAAGTGTTTTGAGCCACCCTAGTACACCTACTTCTGACTTGAAGATACTTCAGGAGATTTCAAGTGAATTGAAGTGATTTCAAATGACTCCATGTGAATTCAAATGACTTCTGGCATTTCAAGAGATTTATCAAGCCCCAAAAACAGCCCCAAAAAACTGAAATTGACCATTTTGCGTAAAGCTAATACATATGAGCTATGTTTTTCACTTTTTTTGCCATTAATTATTTTTATTCGAAGAGTTAAATGTTTTTAAGCATTTTAACACCCCACTATGTAACTAAATCGTATTTGTTTGAATAATTTTTTTCGTTTACACAGTATTTTTCTAAAATTCATATTTAAAAATATTTTTCTGTAATTAGTTCCGTAATTTGTCTTTGTTAGTTCCCATGTTAATTTTATGGGATTGCCCGGTCTATTTAGTTGTGATGCTTTTCGCACCACTAACTTTTCTTGATAGAATTTTAAAATAAAATCATAAGGTTTCGAAGAAGACTGATGTAAATTTCTAGAAATTTGAGATTGTATTACTTTTTTCACTGGAAATTAGCATTTTATAACAAAAATCATCAAGATTCCCAATTTTTGAATAATTTTAGGTTACGTTAGCATTTTATCAAAAATTTGTATTTTAAATTAAAAATCATTAGACTTCGAAGTCGATTTATTACAATTCTGAACAATTTTTTATTGTGTTGGTATTTTTCGTTGGAAATTATTGGTATTTTTCATAAAAAATATTAGATTTCGAAGAATATTTACAATTATTAAATAACTTTAGGTAATGCTGGTATGTTTCACCTGAAATTAGTATTGTTAAAGAAAAAACATTAGATTTACATCCAATGATTTTTGTTTAAAACAATAAAATGTACAAGCTTGAATTCACAAGTTTTTCGTTGGAATTTAACATTTTTATTGAATTTTTGAACAATTTAAGGTTACGTTAGCGTTGGACATCGAAAATTGGTATTTTCAAACAAAAATTATAGGATATCTGGTTAAGATATCAATTTTCATCAATTATCAAAAATATTGTCCTTGGTTTTCTTTTCTATTATTTTAGATAATAGATACTATGAAATACATATTTTTAATTTATTTGAATTATTGAATTTGAACTACATTCAAATGTATATAGGTTTCTTTAGTTTTTTCGTTCTTTTCTTTTTCCCACGTTCTTAAAATCTAAAGTTTCTGTACGTGGATGATATGGATGCAACTGAATTCTATGTAGGAGGAGGCATATAAGCCATTGCCTCAAGGGAAGTTTGAATAATTAGGCTAGAACAAGTGCTCGTTTTAGCACTTTAAAGAAGATATTCTGAAATTATATACTTTTGTAGTAATTTTAAGAACTTATATATTTTGAAAAATCAATAAAAAATGCATGGATTTTTATTTGTTTAAAGTACTTGGTGCTATAAAATATTATATAACAAAAGAAATAAACAGTGAAACTTGATTCAGAGACCCATTAAACCAAATCCCGTAAAAGTTAAAACAAATTTACGTTTTATGACTTTCAGGTGACGTTTATGGCCGACGCTCACCAGAAGAGATACTTTAAAAACTGGGTAAATTGAGAAAATTGTTCATTTCAGACTTCAAGGGCGTGAAACAGATAACAGACATTCTTTAACTGCAAGTTTGCTACATCGCGTTTTATGGAGGAGACCACCCTACAGAACAAACCTACAGTAGATAATCATATTAATTAAAAGCACAAATATACTTAAAATAATTAATTCTGGTTTTAATTAATTAACACATATAGTTCCCTAACTATTAATTAAATTCAATTAATTATTTTACATGCATTAGTATTTTTAATTATGGTGGTCTCCTCTATACAAGAGAACAGGATCAAAAAGATTTATAACATTACATCACTAACAGGTCTTGGAAAAAAAAATTAATTTATTCTTTTAGAAATTGCAATATTATTTCTGGTAGTATTGTTCAAAAGAGAAAAGATGATCATTTATCTAAAAAAAAGTTTTATTGGAAAAGGTCAAATCGTAGAGAATTTAAAACAAAATTGGAGAATAGCATTGAGAAAAGAAAATCGTTAAAAAATGTAATTTTTAAAATTATTTTTGTATGTATGCACTTTTTAAAAAAGATTTCATATTATAAATACACGCAAAACTTCAGAATTAATTGCAAAATTCGAAAAAAGTTGATTTCTTTGTTTCTAATTATAATTACAGGGTATTATGAGTATTATCTTACATTTCCGCAAGTTTTTACGTCATCCGGTAACAGGTCAGTTTTTCATTAATTTCATAATTATAATATATTAATATAAGTTAAGATAAGAAGATTTAATCAAATTGATTAACAATTAAGGATTATTGAATATTCTATAAAAGTATGAACATTTATTTACACATAAAGTGTCTTTATTTTACCAAAATAACTGATTTATAAGCCTGAAAAATATCGCAGAATAATTCGGCGTCATCCGTTAACACAGAAATAGCATATTTTGGGGATGAGTTTATCAGGACAATGTTAATAAAAAAAATGTATTTCTTACCAGTAGAAAAATCGATTTATAGGTTATTCCTAAATAAAAATATACTTTATAATAATCACGGAGTAATAATAGTAACATTTTTTGGATAACCTTGTCATCCGGTAAAACCAAATTTATTTTCATTGAGTGAAGTTAGTGGTAAGAAGGAAAATAATCGATATTCTCATTATTGTTTAATTTAAAAATAATTTTAAATATCGTTAAAGTTTCTTGTTCTATTAATTATATTGTAAATAAGAACCAAAATAAATCTTAATTTACCTGTACGAAGGCTCTAAAAGACATTAAATATTTGTCAAAAGAAATTGAAATTTTAAGTAATGTTGTTCCGAAATACTTTTTTGTCAAAAAAGTTCAAAGTTGAATAATTCCAACTTTTTTGTTTTCACACATATACTTAAAAAGAAAAAGAAAACTAAAAATGTATTATTGTATTATTTGAAAAAATTTAATTTTTAGTTTACTTATTGTTAATAATTATATATTCGTGCTGACTAAATGAGTGTTATGAGACAATGTATTTTTTTCGAAAACTTCTTTTTCTCCATCTTTTATATAAATCCTTGTATAACAAATTAAGATTAAATATTTAAAATAAACAAATTTTCAAAAACTCGAAATATATACAAAAAAAAACCTTCAGAATTTTCAAACGCTCGAAGGAACCAGTGCGACCGGAGAAAAATATGTAAATAAGCCCTGTCGAAAGTTTTGGATATTTATTCATTTTGAACCAATCTAAACTATTCCGAAGCAATCCGAACTATTCCGAATGAATCTGGAATATTTCGGATCATTTTGAAATCTGTATCGGATCCAATTCAAATCAATCCGAAGTAAATTTTTAATCCTTTTAAATCCGTACATCAACACAAGGTTCTAGCCGAACCTGTACGAGTATGTTTCAATCCTTTGCTTCCTTATGGAGGGAGGTTTGTGATGACCTGAATTTTTAAACGTATACTTCATTGACATATTTCAATATAATTCAACCCCAGGAAATCGAAAATGAATTTTTTTAAATCTCCGTATGTGGGATGGTGGGATGATGGTGGGAGTAGAAGAACGGGGGAGGCAGAGATGGAGGAGTTAAATGATGAGGAGATAGAGAAACAGATAAGGAAGTTAAGAAGGTCAACAGCAGCAGGGCTGGACGGGGTAGAGAACGAAGCATGGCTGTTTAGTACACAAGAGGTTAGGGAGAGGTTGAAGGAGGTAGTGAAGAAAGTATGGAGGGGGGAGGGACTCCCAGGAGGGTGGAGAGAAGGGTTAATTGTGCCACTGTATAAGAAAGGAGATAGGGATAGACAGGAAAATTATAGAGGGATTACGCTAATGAATACGGCGTATAAAGTATACGCGATGGTGGTGGCGGAGAGGGTGCGGAAGGATGTCGAGGGGAAAGGAATATTGCCGAAGGCGCGCTTTAGGGCGGGTAGGAGTACTATCGACAATATCTACGTTCTGCAGCACGTGTTGGATAGAGAATTAGCGAAGAAGAGGTCGAGAGTGTACGAGTTTTTTGTGGATCTCAAAGGCGCGTTTCCTTCGGTGGATAGGGGGAGGTTGTGGGAGGCGATGGAGGATAGGGGAGTGGAGAGAGGCCTGATCGAGAGGGTAAGGGAGATATATGAAGAGACCAAAGATAAGGTAAGAGGAGGGGAGGGGATTTCGGAGGGATTCTGGATGGATAGGGGGTTAAGGCAAGGGTGTCCGCTTAGCCCAACGCTTTTTGCGATTTTAATTGCGGATATGGAAAGTAAGCTGGAGGCCGGGGTGGTAGGAGGAGTCAGGATAGGAGGGGTTAGAATTTGGTCACTAGCGTATGCAGATGACTTAGTGTTGCTGGCAAGAAGCGAGGAGGCCTTAAAGGAGATGATGAAGAGGTTGAGAAGATACCTGGATAAGAACAGGTTAGAGCTGAATGTGGAAAAGTCCAAGGTTATGGTGTTCAGAAAAGGAGGGGGAAGGTATAAGGGAGGAGAGTGGAAGGGAGAGGCGGTGCCGGAGGTGAAAGAGTTTGTGTACCTGTGCTTCTTGTTTCGGAGGAATGGGGGAGTGGATGGCCACATAAAAGAGAGAGTGAGGAGGGTAAATGTGGTGATGAGGTAGGTGTGGGGGTTGGGAAAGAAGTTATTCGCAGATGATTTTGGAAGGAGAATGAAATTGTTTGACTCACTAGTGATGAGTGTGCTATTGTATGGAGTAGAGGTGTGGGGGTGGAAGGAAAGTGAAGAGGTAAATATGACACAGGAGAGGTATGTAAAGTGGACACTGGGGTTGTCAAGGAACACGCCTAATTATATTGTCAGGAGGGAGACGGGGAGAACGAGTGTAGGGATTCTAGCGGGGAGTCGGGCGTGTAAATGTGACGAAAAATTTTTAGAAAAGGGGGGAAGTAAGCTGGTTAGGGAGTGTTGGTGGGAGAAGGAGATCAGGAGAGAGGGTGGGAAGATGGAGGTTGAAAGGTAAAGGTATTTTAGAACGAATGGACTGCAGATGGATGAAGTGAGAAGGATGCACGAGGAAGGAAGGAAGGTATATGAGTTGGTTCAGAAAAATGGCATTGAGAGAGAGAAGACAGCAGGGGAAGAGAGAATAAGAGAGTCAAGGTTTAACGGGAATGATGTGTGGATTATGCCAAGGGCGAGAGCGCAATATTTATGTGAGAAAGGATGTCAGGAGCTTATAGCGAGGATGAGATGTGGGTGCATGGAGAGTTTTAATAGGTTCTGGCTCTCTAGGGCAGGCCTGCCCAAGTAGGGGAAAACTGTTCATTTTCCAGATGGGAATTTAACACCAACACCAACCTCTATTCATTCAACTTCACGACAGCGACCACCCCCCAAGCCTCTGGACCAGTGAAGAGGGACGTGGTGGTGGAACTCGAACATGTGGTGAACGAGCAGTTTTCCCCTACTTGGGCAGGCCTGCTCTAGGGAGAAGAGGATGTGTGAACTGTGTGGGAAGGGGGATGCAAGAGTGGAGCACTGGTTAGAGGAGTGCGTAAAGGTGGAAAGGAGTAGGGTAAGCATGGAGGCATTGATGCATGAAAGGGGTGACAAAAGGGTAGTACATGGGTGAAGGGAGTGTTGGGTAAGATGGATAAGAAGAGAAGGAAGGAGGAAAGGGGAAGAGGAATGGAGAAGGAAAGATTGTAAATAGGAGAGGAAGTAGATATAAGTGATATGTAAATATTGTAAATAGTAGATAAGTGTGAGAGAGAAAGTAGGGACATGCGAGCGAGGCGAGACGAAGCGAGGAAGGCAAGGCGATAAGAGCGTGCGGTCTTAGAGGTAAGGTATGGATGGCTGTTAGTTTTTAAGGATAAGTTTAAAAAAAATTCTGTAAAAAATGGAAGTGTAAGCAAGTCAATTTTTTGAGGCCATCAGGCTCAAAAAATAAACGTTTATCTATCTACTTTTTTGACATATTTCAATATAATTCAACCCCAGGAAATCGAAAATGCATTTTTTTAAATCTCCGTATGTGTGTGTTTTTGTGTGTGTATGTGTCCATATCTCGAAAAATAAAAGAATAATGATCATGAAATTTGGAAAAATTTGAGCCCCAATTGATTTTCAGATAGATCTGATAGAATTTTGAGCTGGATAGGCCAATTTGAAGCGTTTTTTTGTTTTTCGAAATTAAAAAAAAAAAATTGACTATGTTTATATGAGGAGAACTTCTTTGATATTCGAAATATAACTATACTGTATCTGATTATTTGTTCGCGTCTTCGAGACGCCTCGACCGACCTATTGTGGAACTTTTTATGACCTACTAGTACCGATTAATAAGGTTTAAGAAAATGGTTTATACTGTTTATATGAGAAAAACTTTCTTGATATCAAGAATACTACAGTACTATATTGATATATTTGTTCGCGTCTACGAGATGCGTCGAATGACCTATTGAAGAACCTTCCATGGCCTCTTGTGATCTAGCAATACCTGTTTGTAATTTTTTTAAATATATTCTTAATCTTGTTTATATGAGGAAATCTTTTTTAATATTGGGAATATAACCGGACTGTATACGGTGTATTTGTTTGCGTTTGCTAGATTTATCGATTGACTTTCTGAACAACCTTTCATGACCTCTTATAATCTAGCAACAATCTATTACTTGTTTATAATTGTTTTAACTATGTTGTTTATCTTGTTTTCATGAGAAAAACTTTTTTAATATTGGGAATATATTATGTAATTCTTTGCGTTTTTGAGACGTGTCGATTGACTTACTGAATAATCTTTCATGACTTCATATGATCTAGCAATGCCTATTTATAATTTCTCAAAATATATTGTTCATCTTGTTTATATGAGGGAAACTTTTTTAATATAATGAATATAGGAGTACTGTATTTCATGTAATTGTTCGTCTTCGGGACGCGTCGATTGACCTATTGAGTAACTTTCGATGACATTGCATTATCAATAAAAAATAGTAACTTATAAAGTTTATAAAAATGATTACATTGTTTATATAGGGATTTTTTTTAAATTAGGAATATAGCACTACCGTAAGTTAAAAAGTAAAATAGTTTTTCAGTAAAACAGAAACAGAAGCTTGAAAAATATTGAAAGTGTCAATTTTTATTTTCGTTAGAGAAAAACCTCCCCCTATGAGGAGCATTATTTGATACCTATGAGGAAGCATTGTTCATAAAATGAGCACTAATATATACATTCATAGTATGAATTTAAAAGGATTCTCAGCAAATGAAAAAAGATGCAAAATAATTAAAAGGAATTGGAATCTGGAACTCCTGTTAAATTCGGTTTAATCAAGTTCTTGGAACCTTTCAAATTCAAACGGATTCGAAATTTTTAGGTTAGAAATTTAAAAAAAATTGTGTTCGCACACCAATTCTTGCTTGTTAATTACACATGTAAGGCTCTCAAAAAAAGGGAATACGTGTTTTTGTATATATTATATATGTATTTTTTTATTATTAAGTGCGCCCGTTTTTACAGAGTATCGCCCTTGATTATTACTTTTTTTCACATTTTTTCCATATATTTAAACAATTTTTATTTCTTTAAACTATTTGTTATCTTATCATGTCGTAAATTAATGGTATTTTCTTAATGCTATGGCCTAATTAATAATTGTGAACACCTATTTCTGAACGTATTCATTATTTATAATTGTTCTTATTATATTGTTTAAACAATAAGTAGACAACTAAAATTAAGAAAATAACTCTTTACATTCGTAAATTAGGTCAATGCATTCAGAAAATAGCATTAATTCACGATATAAGATAATGAATTGTTTAAACAATAAATGAACAATTGAAATAAAAATATACACTCTACAAGTTCATTAAATAGGCCATGGCATTTATACAATAGGGTAGACTGGGTACGGTTGTGCCAGGGTACGGCTGTGACAGTCGTCATATTAGCGTAACTATAAGGAATACCCGGTTGAGTGGAAGGGGAAAGAGGAGCGGCAGGCCCTTCTGAACATGCTTCACAGGATTGCGTCAATTTTTGCGTGACATTGAAGCTTGCAGAGGACTACAGTACTTTTTAGCAGCAAAAAGTAAATATTTTTATTCGATTTCTTTTAGTAATTGTTGTTATATGTGTACAGATAGAGTAACAAGTGTTTTTTATCTTTATAGGTTACACATTAGTGGTTAAATAGAACTGATTACTTTGTACGATATTATTATTATGTTAATATTATTATTATGATTATTATTATTATTACCCCAAGCACTGTCACAACCGTCCCTGGGGTGTGGTCGGTTGTGACATTTTTTATTTTTTTTCTAATTTGCTCCTATAAATTAACCATTGTACTTAGGGACACAATGGTAGTATTTATTCGTAGACAAATATACATTTCACACTAAAAAATTCCTTTCATCCAGCTAACTGGCATACTGACAAAATTATAGTCGATCAAATGAAAATTGTCACAACCGTACCCGGTCTCCCCTACTCGTAATTCGTGATATTCTATGGATATAAAATTGTTCAGATGAACAGAAAGTTTGTAAACAATCAAAAATTAATTAACAAATACATACAATCTTTTAATTGATTCCATCATTCATGAAGATCCATGAAAAGGGCTCAGGGGGGGGGGGGGGGCTAAAAAATTAGTGATAAATTCGTATTCCTTGAAGAGTTTTCATGAGCTCTTTAATGTATTTAATATACCTTCCTAATTTAATATGCTATGAAATCCTCCATATTTGTTTAAAAATGAACGAATACTAAAAAACTCAACACGTACGGTTTAGTGATCCTCAAAAAATAGATTTTACCATTTTTGGCTTAAAGCCTGACCTTAAAATTAGATAAATAAGTTATGAATGACAGGGAATTAAGGGCGTTGAAACCAGACTTTAAACTCAAAATGGAATTGCCTCATTTTAATCCATAAGTACTTTGTTTTTATAGATACTTAGGATCTACTCCTGTTTGGAGTCAAGTCTGTATTCGGAGTGACAAATTGGCTAATTTCAGTACTTTTTGTGTGAAAAGATTTTTTTTATTCTAACCCGAGCCTTCGAAAAAATCGTTTCACACAAAAAGTATTGAAATTAGCAAATTTTTCACTCCGAATACAAACGTGATTCAAAACAGGAGTATTCTCTAAGTATCTAACAAAGATGCAATTGGAGTATCTATGGAGTAAAATGAGGAAATTCAATTTTGACGTTAGGGCCTTGTTTCGCAACACCCTTAAGGAGGAATTGAAAGTACCGTTTCAGTTCTTATTCCAGTCATTCAATGTAAGTCCGAACTACCAAATCACCCGTGAATTCGGAAAGTTCCACAAACCGTATTTAAGTCTTGGCTCACCCAGTTATATAATTTTGAATTGTTTTAAATCTTTTTTCGTTTACTGGGTTCTAATTGAGAAAGATTGAAGAAATGCATCGGTTGGATCGGATACCGATTTTTGAACGATTCCGATTGGTTCCGAATAAATTCCTTTCCGATAATTTCGCCAAGGAATTAAACGGAATCTTAAAAAATTCTATAATATTATAAGGAGCACATTTATTTAATTAAAATACAATTTTTTAGTTGTATTCTCTTATTTTTATAAAGTTAGTATAAAAAGATTATAGATTAGTGTAAACCCGTAAAGAGAGACACAGCGCGAAGTTTTGTGACCCAGGGATCTCAATCCAATGCGATTGTTACCCTAGTTCACAGTTCGAGCCCTAGTACACCAGATTTATGTTCTCTGTGGCCAGGGGCATCCGGGAGTGCGGGCGGGCTTATCGAGCGGCGCCTGCGCCCGGCTACCCGTCCTACACCAATGTAAGTCCGTACGTCCGTCTGTGGCTCGTCTCCTGTGCAATCCTTCGCTTCTCCAAACGAAACAGTTTTCGCACGGCGCGCCCTTCTGATACGCGAATTGCACCATCCCATCGCTTCCTCTGGTGCATTCTCACCTCATCGTTCTCACGAACAAACCAGCAAGTTCATATAATTATCGCGAGCCGTGGTCATTCGAAAACTCGTTTCCCCCAATTTTTCATTTTAAAAACAATTTTTTCTTTTGTTTTCTTCGCAACATTCGTTTTGAACAAAAATTCGAATTTGGTTTAATCTTATAGGGTAAGACTCGCAATTTAATTCTTATTTTATTATTTATTTACGACATTCTTTTCTTTGAAGAGTGAATTCTTTCCGAGAATTTAATTTTAATATCTCTGGAAACTATTAATGTTGCATAAGAAAATTTATATTCCAAAGAAAATAATCAGAGTGGCGTGACGCACAGTGCACAATGGGCTGGATCGGAAATTTACTGTTCATAATCACAATTCTTAACCGATTTTGATGGGGTTTTTTTAAGAAATGCTCATCATTAAATGCTTCAGAAAAACACTAAGTCTGATGTTTTAATTTCATTCTGTGAACTTAATTATTTAAACAAAAGAACGTCAAAATTAGTCATTTTAACCATTTTTTTTTCTCAAAAGAAAAAAGCGAAATCGAATTGTTATGTATCAGAATGAAAGTACATATACTTCAGAAACATAAATATTCAGCTTGAGATTAAACCTGATTGTTATAAACAAATTATATAAAAAATACTGCAATGCGATACTCAAAGGCAGAAAACAACTTTTTTGAAAGTACAAATGCCTAAATCCTGCAGGAGTAATGTTTAAAATAAAAAACAAACATTATTTACCAAGACTATTTTAATAAACATTTCTATAAACAAATTGTAAATGAATGTTGTCGATCTGCGGTTTCTTTCTCGTCAAACTTTTAAATTCGGTTGAAAATTATGATTTGTAGACATAGAAAAATGCAAACGTTAAATATTGTTATTGTTAATAATATTATAAACAAATATTAAGTTTAGCATTTTTAACGGAAAAAATTCGTTTCTTTTCACCTAATCATGCTGCAGGTAGCTATTGTACGCCTCAATAAGCAGATTTTTCGTAGTAATGATTTTAATGCATCTTATGAGTGGTATTTCAATAAGTAAATTTCACCAAAAACTCGGATTGTTAAAATATTTTTCAAATAATTATTTTTATTACAATAGTATGTTATTATTTATTGTTCATTATAACTAATATTATAAGTCTAATATTAATAAATGTACCACCATCAAGATGCATACAAATAATAACCACGAAAAACTGCTTATTCAGGCATAAAATAGCTAACTTAATATTTATTTAAAAATTTGTTTAAAAAAATAACAATTGAAAGTTTCAGACAAATTTTCTTGGTTTAACATTGCCATTCAGTTACCTACAACATGATTTAGTAGAAAAAAATTTTTCCGTTAAGAAATTCTAAATTTAAATATTTGTTTATAATATTTTTTAATGACATTAAAAATTGCAAGTTGGTGACATATTTTCCTGATGAAACATTACCATTGAGGTACCTGCAACATGATTTACTAGAAAATAGAATTTTTTATGTTTAAAAATTCTATATTTAATATTTTCTTTATAATATTGTTATTAGCAATATCAATATTCAGTGTTGCATTTTTCTGTGTTCACAAATCATAATTTTCAATTGATTTTAAAGTATTATGATGAGAAACCCCCGCGAAATCGACAAAATCCAAAAATTTACAATTAGTTTATTAAAATATTTATATCATTTTTACTTTAAGAAAAGTCTGTCGAAAAACATTTATTTGGGCAAATAAATTTTTAGCTCACACTATATATTCGATTTGGACTTTCTTTTCAATGAAAGCTTTCTAAATTTCGAACAAATTTGTGTGTTGGAATTTTTGAAACAAAATTTGGTTAATTTTTTATTCAACAAGAAAGTTGACTTTTTTCAAATTTTAGGATTGATCAAAAAGGTCTTATATCTGTGCTAAAACTGTCTATAAATAATTTACAGTGGGTTAAAATGATTAAAGAAAAAATTATTATGTTATAAACAAATTAACGGAGAAAAGTTATTTTCCGAGATTGGTAATGTTTAGCTTATTCAAATCCAGAATTTGTATACATATAAAAGGTCGGAACCACATAGTATAATTTTCGACTTGCAAAGATGAATTTTCAATAAAATAGTTGAATCTTCAAGCCAGAAAGACGATTTTTTTACAAGACAGTTGAATTTTCAATCCAAAAGGATGAATTTTCTATCCAAAAAGACGAATGTTTGACAACAAATTCAAGTTTTAAACAAAATAGTGAAATTTTTAACTAAAATCATAAATCTTCAACACGAAAAACTGAATTTTTAAAAAAGAAGTTCAACTTTTAACCTAGCAGTTGATTTTCCAATAAATAAAGATGACTTCTCATCAAGAAATATAATAGTTGATGTTTCAACCACGAAGATACTTTATTTTTAAGTAAAAAATAGTCGAATTAAACCAAAAAGATGAATTTTTAACAAAAAATATATAATATTTGATAATTCAACCAAAAAAATAATTTTAATTTTACATAAAAAACAGTTGAATTTAACCAAAAAAAGATGAATTTTCAAGACAATAATTAAATCCTCAACAACAACATAAACTTTTTCAACCAAACAGTCGCATTTTGAACCAAATAGTTGAATTTTCTACGACAATAGTAGAATTTTAAACCGAAAAAACGCATTTTTATTCCAAAAAACGGATTTTCTACAAAACAGTTGAATTTTCGACCCGAAAATTTGAACATTCAAGAAAAATATAATTTTCAACTACTTCATTTGTTTTTTAAACTAAAAACAATCAATTTTCTACCAAAAATGGAATAGTTGAATTTAAAGTTAAAAATGGGATTTTTAACGAAAAAAGCAACAAATTTGTGCGTTGGAATTTTTGAAACAAAATTTGGTTAATTTTTTATTCAGCAAGAAAGTTGACTTTTTTCAAATTTTAGGATTGATTAAAAAAGGTCTTATATCTGTGCTAAAACTGTCTATAAATAATTTACAGTGGGTTAAAATGATTAAAGAAAAAATTATTACGTTATAAACAAATTAATGAAGAAAAGTTATTTTCCGAGATTGGTAATGTTTAGCTTATTCAAATCCAGAATTTGTATACATATAAAATGTGAGACAGATTAATTTTTCATTGCGATTAATTAAAAGTAGATGCTATTTAACGATTTTTTAAACAAATTCACAGTATTATATTATATTTTTCAAAGAATAGGCTCAATTTTTTACGGAATCAACTAAGAATATCTTTCCAATGACTCTTTGCAATGATACTTTGCAAATTTACAAGAATTATTAATTAAGGGTTGCAAAATTTAATTATATTTTCTATAAAATTTAAGATTAAAAATATCATTCGTCAGAATGTAAAAAAAAAAAATTCTTCATGAAATGCTTCTCCAAACATTGGAATTTATAGTGTAATAAAACTGTTAAAGTAATACAATTCTAGCAAATCCGTTATCTAATAATGGCTACGTAATGCTTCTGCTATTTTGATTTGTATGAGTCCGTTGTCTTGCCGATTTTCATGGCTCAAGCTAATATTTTGAGCTCCTAAAAATTGGCCTCTGTCGTGTATTTGCCACATTGAAAGAAAAAATGTATCGATTCAACAAACAGTTGGTTCATGATACAGCAATGCGACTATTTTACGAATCTTGCAATCGACGTGATCTGGAAATATTTTATCCTATTACTTTTTCAAGTTCCTACATTACATTTTCAAAGGAAGATTCAATTCAAAGAATATAAACAATAATTTATACTATCTTAAATTATTATTGAATTGAGATTTTATATAGGTCATACAATTATTAAAATATTCTTTATTACAAAACTTAATTACTCATATCTTTAAATATTTTTCTAGCATAAAAATATATTCCATATTTCATTAAGGGACCGTGCAAAAAGTACGTCACGCTACTTTGGACAGCCCAAAATTCTAGCTCTGAAAACTTGGGAAATAGGGTGATTTTTCAGGAAAATAGGGGAATAAATACTTGTAAGTAAAATTAATGTTGAGATACAATATTTGATTCGATATGAAACGCTTAAGATTTCAAGTCGAAATATATTGCATTTTCAACAAAATAGTTGAATTTGCAGCCAAAAAAGATTCATTTTTAACGAAAGAGTTGAGTTTTCAAGCTGAAAAGTCGATTAAAAAAAAAAGTTGACTTTTAACCCCGAAAAGATGAATTTTTGAACTTTAAAGCAAAGGAGACTAATGTTTAATCAACAAATAGTTGAATTTTCGACCTGCAAAGACGAATTTTCAGACAAAAAAGAATGAACTTCAATCACAAACAGTTGTATTTTTAATTAAATAATCGAATTTTCAAATCGAAAAGAGATTTTTTTATGAGAAAGCTGAATTTTTAACCAAAAAAGATGAATTTCAAACCAAGAATTTTTTTAGAAAAAAAGATGAATATTCAATCGAAAAAATATGAATTTTCAATCCAAGAAGAAGAATTTTCAACAAAGCAGTTGAATTTTTGAGTAAAAACATAGAATTTTTAAAAAATAGTTAAATTTTTAACAAAATAATTGAATTTTTTAGAAAATAGTTAAATTTTCAACCACATAGTTGAATTTTCGACGTTCAAAGACAAATTTTCAACTAAATAGTTGCATCTTCAACAACAACGAAATTAATTATCAAACAAACAGTTGCATTTACAACCAAATAATTGAACTTTTAAGCAAAAGGGACAAATTTTTTAGCCAAATAGTTAAATTTTCATCCTAGAAAGATATGCAACCAAATGTTTGATTTTTTAAACAACAAAAATTAAAATACAACCAAATTTTCAACCAAATAGTTGAATTTTCAAACCAAAAAGACGAATTTTTTTAGAAGACAGTTGAATTTTCAATCTAAAATGACGAATGTCCTATCCAAGAAGACAAATTTTCAAGAAAACAAATTAATTTTGAACAAAATAATTAAATTCTCAATAATTTAGTTAAATTTTTAACAAAATAATTAAATTTTCAACAAATTAGTTGAATTTTAGAACAAAAAAGATGATTTTTTAGCAGACTAATTGAATTTTCAACAAAATAATTAAGTTTTCAACAAAATAGTGGAATTCGGAACCACATAGTGTAATTTTCGACTTGCAAAGATGAATTTCCAATAAAATAGATGAATCTTCAAGCCAGAAAGACGATTTTTTTACAAGACAGTTGCATTTTTAATCCAAAAGGATGAATTTTCTATCCAAAAAGACGAATGTTTAACAAAATATTCAAATTTTAAACAAAATAGTGGAATTTTGAACAAAATAATTACATTTTTAAGAAAATAGTTGAATTTTTAACTAAAATCATGAATCTTCAACACGGAAAACTGAATTTTTAAAAAAGAAGTTCAACTTTTAATCTAGTAGTTGATTTTTCGGTAAAAAAGATGACTTCTCAACAAGAAATTTAATTGCTGATATTTCAACCAAAAATATATTTTATTTTTAAGTAAAAAAAAATCTGCCCGCTTCGCGGGCACATTCTCATGGCGCGCTTCGCGCTCGATTATGTATTCACCTCGCGCTACGCGCTCGGGCGTATTTGCATCGCGCTTTACGCTAGGCTCCTCTAGATTTTTGAACTTCGTGTTCGACTTCGATGAAAAGAAAAAGTTTGTTTGCAAATATTATAAAATTATCAAAACCTCTACATATTAAGTGATTGTTAAATTTGCTTTTATTTTAGACTGAAAAGGAACTTTATTTACTCAAGGTTCTATCGACCTTCAGGAACACATTCTCATCCAGACACTCGCGCTTCGCGCTCGATATTTGATTTGAAAATCATTTGAACCGTATGATAGAAACAAAAAAGTTTGAGCGCACTTACGGCGTGCGATTTGGTAAATACACTGAGCGCGCACTTTGTGCTT
>CAKNYM010051399.1:387572-402869 GCA_932195095.1 Andricus curvator | reverse complement strand
ATTATAGGGTGTTCAGGAATCAACGTTTTTCTCCTCTTGACTTTTTTCATATCGTGCGTTTTTCGGCTTAAAATGTTCATTTTCGTTTGTTTCTTGGAATTTTGAAAATGCTATAACTCCAGTAATTTTTTTTATCACGAAAAGTCATAAGAATATTTTGTTCGTCATTTTGCGTACTACTAATAACCGTAGATAGAATTTTCAAATCTTCCAAAAAAGTGGTCTCAAAAATTTTCAAAATGTGCTCACTTTTTGGATTTTCATCGAAAATAGCTGGTTAACGAACTCGTTCTCTATTTTTCGGCCATAAAAAAGTGTGCCAAAGCTCAATCAAATCTGATCATTTTTTCGAAAGTTATCGTGGCTACAGACAGACAGACAGACAGACATACAGACAGACTACAGACAGACACCTTCGTAAAAATCGTTTTTTCTGACTCAGGAGGTCTCAAAATGTGGAGATTTGATGAAAACCGACTATGTCAAATTTTACATAAAACCAATACCTTCTCATTAGAATGAGAATGTAATAGTCGAATTCAACCAAAAAGATGAATTTTTAACAAAAAATATATAATATTTGATAATTCAACCAAAAAAATAATTTTAATTTTACATAAAAAACAGTTGAATTTAACCAACAAAGGATGAATTTTCAAGACAATAAATATATCCTCAACAACAACATAAACTTTTTCAACCAAACAGTCGCATTTTGAACCAAATAGTTGAATTTTCTACGACAATAATCGAATTTTAAACCGAAAAAACACATTTTAATGCCGAAAAAAGGATTTTCTACAAAACAGTTGAATTTCCGACCCGAAAATTTGAATATTCAAGAAAAAGATCATTTTCAACCACTTCATTTGTTTTTAAACTAAAAACAATCAGATTTCTACCAAAAATGGAATAGTTGAATTTGCAGTTGAAAAATGGGATTTTTAACCAAAAAAAGCAAATTTTCAACGAAATAGTGAAATTTCCAAGGAAACTGAGAGTAAGAGCACCAATTGTTGGCACCTTAATCCCATTACTGACATGCTAAAAATTAAAGTGAATTTATTTTATTTTGGATACATACTTCATTGCTCTGAATAATATATATATTATATGCATTATATGTTACAATGATGGTAGAATTAAATTAATTTAAGCAAAACATGCTAAAAAAATGTATTATCTATGAAATGAGAGAAAGGTGCGAACAATTGGGGGTGAGGGGGGTGCTAAGAATTGGTGCTCTTACCCGATGGATCTTCAATTGATAAAATAAATTTTTAACAAATTAGTTGAACTTTCAACCAAGTAGTTGAATTTTTAACCAAAAATATTAACTTTTTACCAAAAAATACGAATTTTTAACAAAATACGTGAATTTTGAACCAAATAGTTGAATTTCCAACTAAAAACGATCAATTTTCAACCAATAATAGAACAGTCATATTTTCAGTTAAAAAAATAAATTTTCAGCAAAAAAAAATGAAGTTCCAACAAAATATTTAAATCTTCAATCAATAAAATGAACGTTTGAAAAAGTAGTTAAACTTTCAACCAAGTAGTTGAACTCTCAACCTAAAAATATGAATTCTCAATCAAAAATTTAATGGTGGAATTTTCAACTAAAAATAGTCAATTTTCAACCAAAAAAGGATGAATTAAATTTCAGTTCAGGAAAATTATTTTTAACTGAAAAAAATTGCAACAAAATAGATAGATCTTCAACCAAATAGTACAGTGTTTTACAAAAAAAGATGATTTTTGTACCAAAAATATTATAGTAAACTTTTTAATGCAAAAGAATGAACTTGCAACGAAAAATAGTGAGATTTTCTTATTGGGCTCTATTAATTTAGTACGCGTTTGATCGAAAAAACGAGTAAAAGGGGAACTTTTTTGAAAACAGGGGAATAAGGAGGATTTTGTTTAAAAAAGGTAAAAATAAGGGAATGGGTGAGTGAGTGCACTAATTTTCCTTTTTTCAACCATTTCAAAAAATTGTTATTCGGGTTTATATTTGCCATGTGTGATGTCACATTCTGCGTTCACCCCTGCCCCACGTCAAAAATGATCACAAACTCTGTTACCCCCCCCCCTCCTCTAGCAGTATGACATAGTTTTTTAATGGTCCCTAACTCACTTTTAGTCCAAAGATAATTTCTTTATTCCTATACTTGAAATTCAATCAATGTTTCGAAGGGGAATTATCCACCCTAACTTAAATTGGGCTCTTAAAGTTATAACATTGAAGTCAAATTATCAATCGACTAGAGGGTAAATAGAATAACTATATTCTGAACTCAGCTTGAGTGTAATTTACAGGAAACGAGTTTAGTAATTATGCATGATCCTCTTGAGATTTTCGAGTGCACTGGGATTCTTAATTACAGGGGCGGAAAATTGTTCACTCGCTCTACTCTTCAGGCTAATTATAAACATCTTTTTATATGCAAGTTATGCATAGAAATATCCATTTTGAAGTAGGCGAATTATAATGTAGTTCCTGAAAATGCATTAATATTCAATTTTATATTTATGAGAGATACATTCATTCAATTTTATAATTAATTAATTTCAAATAACGCATTTTTAAAAATATCTAACTTAAATTTTGTCATTTCAGAATTTTCCAAGGTTAATCTTTAACTCTGAAAGACTTTTAATTGAAAGATTTCTTAATTTGAATACTTTCAATTTGGACCATTTACATTTCAAACTATTTTACATTTGAAGGTTTCAAAATTTAAAATAATATTCTAAACCTGCTAAAAAGCTGATTTCGGTTAATTCGGTTCGCCTTATACCTAGTTTCAAGTCAATAATAGGTTGATTTAGTGATTAAAAACATTAGGCTGTAACACTAGTAAAACTCTTTTTAATGTGTGTGAATCCAAAAGTAAAAAACTTAACGATTTGAAAAAGACATTCAAAAACTTTTTATAAACTAAATTTTTCCACTTTTAAAAGCATATTTAAATTCAAAAATAAATTTTGAATTAAAAGCATTCAATTTTGAGAACTTCTATTTTACATTCTTTTCATTAAAAAAATTAAATAAAACGATGATAAATAAAGATTATATCTATATTATTATATATTATAAGATTATTATAATAAGATTATCATGGCGGGAAAGATTTTCTTATTCAAAGTTTGTATCTACTAATTAATAGAAATCCAATATTTAAACAAATCTGCCCGCGGCGCGGGCACAGTCTCGTCGCGCGCTCAAAAATATATTTATCTCGTGCGCAGGCCTTTTAAACTTAAAGGTCAAAACATCGAAAATTGTAATTTAGTGATTGTGATGAGAATGTTTGAAATTTTGTGAAATTGAAATTGAAATTGCGTGCTTCGCACTCGATATTGTCGACAATGCAAACTTTTCTACATTATATCAAATGTATATTATATTTATTTCTGTACCTCGGTCTGGGGCTGCTTATTCAGATATTACAAAATGCAGTACACATTTTATTTTTCATGATTAATTTAATATTTGCAAATTGTTTTCAAACCTTTTATTGCAACTTGTGTCGTTTTTCCATAAAATTAATTTGTTTATTTTCAATGTTATTTTTTACAATTTAAACTAAAAATACGCATCCTAGCGTAAGGTGGTTCTGAACAAATTTGTCGATATAATTTAGGCGAAAATTTTGTTAAATAAAATGTTGATTTTTTAATGTTCAATATATTTTTATAACAAGAGTTTATAACAAATTCGTAGATATTTAGATATTTTTTGGTTGAAGAACTTTTGTCTATTAATTTTTTTCGTACCTTGTGTCGTTTTTCAAAAAATGTAATTTTTTTTATTTTTAATGTTATTTTTTACGATTAAAACAAAAACTACGCGTCCTGAGTCTTTTTTGGAAGAGCGACTTCTGTCTATTCATTTTTTCATAGCCCAAAAATTTAATTTTTTTATTTTCATTTGTGTTTTACGAATAAAACAAAAACTACGCATCCTATAAAAAAATTATCAATAATAAATTTGTAGCTCCTTTTCGGGTGAACATTGAACAACTTTGTCTCATTTTTTTTTTCGTAGCTTGTGTCGTCTGTCCAAAAATTTAATTTTTTAATTTTTAATGTTTTTTTACGAATAAAACATAAACTACGTGTCCTATAAAACAGTGATCAATAACAAATTTGTAGATCTTTTCTAGATGCATTATATTATATACCATTAAGCCATTTCCCTTTCGGCGAGCCTCAAGGGGTAAGCGTGACACTACCCGATTCGGGTATTGTTTCTAGGTGGATAGTTTCTTGTAGTAAATAACTACAAGTGTGGGCTCACCACACCCACCACCGCCAACAGCAACGCAGTAGTATCAGACGGTCACCCATCCAAGTACTAACCGCGCCCAACACTGCTTAACTTCAGTGATCTAACGGGAACTGGTGTTTCCAGCGTGGTATGGCCGTTGCATAATTTTTGTTAATTCTTTTTTTTTCGTATCTTGCATAGTTTGACCGCAAAATGGAATTTTTTATTTTTCATTATTTTTTGTGCGATCAAAATTTAAATTTTCAATTTTTCGAAAAAATTCAAAAATTTGTTATGATAATCTTATAGGGCTTAAAATGTTCATTTTCGTTCGTTTTTTGGGGTTTTGAAAATGCTATAACTCTGATAATTGTTTTTTTATCGAAAAAAGTCATAAGGATAAATTGTTCGAGTTCTCGAGTACTGTGAATATCCGTACATATAATTTTTAAATCTTGAAAAAAATAGTCTCAAAAATGTTGAAAATGCTCTAACTTCTTGAATTTGCACTTAAAATATCTGGTTAACGAACTCGTTCTTTCTTTTTAGGCCCTAGAAAAGTATGCTAAAGTACGATCCAATCTGATCAATCTTTCGAAAGTTATCGTGCCTACACGATACTACAGACTACAGACTAGACAGACAGACATACAGACAGACATACGGACAGACACCTTCGTGAAAGTTGATGAAAACCGACCACGTCAAATTTTACATAAAACCAATACCTTCTCATTAGGATGAGAACGTAATAATTACATATGTGAAAATATTTTTAAAATTTAAAAGTCGTTAACCTATTAGTTGCATGAAATTAGAACGCCGCCTTCCAATATTTTAGTTAATTAAGATTAGAAATTAATTTCATGGCGGTTCATTATTTAAATTTTTTACTTATATAACTTGGAACTGGTTTTATATTTAACTTGAATACTATGAAAAAATATTATTTTTGTCAACTTTCAATCTAAAATGTTTCAAATGTAATCATCTCAAAGTTTCAAGTAGTTTCGAGCTACGGAATTTTTAATGTTTGTAATATGGTAGGCCTTTTTGAAAAAATCTCTAATTAAGATTAGAATCATTTAAATTTATTATTTTATTTAAAAATTTCTCAAGCACTGACTTTTTTAAGTTCTAAAATATTTTCAATTTCAAAAGCTACGCTTTAGACAATTCCAAATTAAGTAGGTAAAGATTTAAAATTCCCTGGCATTCAAACGTTAAAAAATTTAATTCTTCAAATCTAAATGTCAAAATTTGCAGATGTTTTCATAAAATTCAATATTTCTTCAATCTTCTCGAGATCCTTCCTAATTTACGTAAATGTCATAAAATTTATAAGGAAAATTTGTTTCAATATTAATTTCTACTTATTTTATTATATTTTGTACAATGCATTGTTTTTCGTGTTGGAAGGGTGATATATTTGTCAAGTAAGCTATACTATTTTAGACAATATATATTTTTTATTCTCATATTTGAATTCTATTTTCGTAAGGTCTTCCATATTTTTATATAGCATCGCCATCTGGAAACTCAAATTACTTTTATTGAGTATTGACCAAAACATGTTTACAAGTCGAGTAGCTTTCATAGAATCCAAAATTTGCAATATGTGCCCGAATAAATTTAAGTGAATTACTGATAAAATATTCAGCTGAATTTTGAATTCCAAATTCAGCATTTTCTTATTATAATTATTTATAACATTCAGTAAGGAATAGTATTGACTCTGAATAACCATTTCATACAATTCTCTATTCAGTTTACTATTTAAAAATTTTTGTAATTAATAACAGAACCATTTCTATTATTTTTTATAAACAGTGCAAATAATTCAACCAAAATCTTGTGGAGTTCCAGAGATCCAAATGAATTTGTAATACGTTGTAGGTCTTTATTATAAAGGGCTTCTTTGTCTCACTTTGTGGTTTCTAAGTAACACTTGCAACGAATTAGCCTTATAGCTATACTGCTTGTAAGCCGTTGTATCAATTTGCAAAGTGTGTCGAAGAAAAAGAAGTATGTAGGCCTTTTAAAATGAAAATTCGATAGGCAGACGAAATTATAGAGCGTTTATTTCAATTTTCTTATCAATTTTAAATCTAAATTGTTTTACTGAGGCTATTATTTTTGATAAGAAAATATTGGGAAACTTGTACCATAAGCATACAATTTTCGAAGTTTATTAATCAAGTTATAAATCTTTTACATATAAAATAAAACATAAAAGTCATATTGTAAATCTTGAAAATTGAAGAGTTTTTAAGTTTAAAAATTTACAGTTAAAAATTATGCAAGTTTTAAGTTTTGTAATTCAAAATTTTGTAATTTTGACGATTTACATTCAAAATTTCCTTAATTTTAAATTGAAAACTTGACTTTCAATCTTCAAAACCATGAAATTTGAAGAATTTTTATTTATGCATCTTTAAAATTGAAGAGTTTTCAATTGTAACTCTTCGAAATTGAAGAATTTTAAATTGCAAATCGTTGAAATAAAAGAATTTATAATTGCATATCTTCAAAATTCAACTATGTATTAAAAAAATGTTCCAAATTACATATTTTTAAAATATGAATCTTGAAAATTTAATCATTTGTAATTTAATATTTTAAAAATTCTAAAGTTTTCAATTATAACATTTCAGAATTGTAGAACTTTGAATTATAAATCTCTTAAAATTGAAGAGTTTTTAATTTTGAAAATTTATAATTAAAAATTCTGTAATTTTGATGATTTTCCTTCGAAATATCTTCAATTCGGAAGGTTTATAATTGAAAACTTGACTTTTGATCTCCGAAATCATCCAAATTGAGAATTATTATTCATATATGTTTAAAATTGAAGATTCTTTAATTGCAATACTTCAATATTGTAGAACTTCAAATTGTAAATCATTAAAATTAAAGAGTCTTTAATTTTGACAATTTATACTTGAAAATTCTGTAATTTTGATGCTTTACATTCGAAATTTCTTCAATTTGGTAGACTTAGAATTGAAAACTTAAATTTGAAATTTCAAAATCATCAAAATTTAAGTATTTTTGCTTATACATCTTTAAAATTGATAAGTTTTGAATTGTCAATCTTCTAAATTGAACTATTTAAAAAACAACATTCAAAACTACAAAAAGATGTCCAACATTTTATGATTTTAAACTATAAATATTCAAAACTAAACAAGTTGGCGAATTTTCGATTGTAAACATCTTCAAAATGGATCATTGTTTATTGTTACTATTTTGCGCTATTTTTTTTAGCGTCATATAATCAGTTCGGACCAGAAAAAACGTTTGTTAAAGTTAAAAAATATATTTAATTGATATTCGGTAAAATAAATTATATCTCTTTTTTTCCTAATCTGACTCTTTTCTTTTTAAATTTTTAATTTATACAACATTTATATATATATATATATATATATATATATATAAATATATTATTATCCAATTTACTAGATATTTGATCTCGAAGCAAGCAATACATTGTAGATTGTAGATATGGTAGACAGGGTAAAGTTGGGGTGAAGTATAGATCAAGTGGATAAAGGCAATCACGATAAGACGAAAACTGTCTGGCTGACAACTTCCTACTCTACTGCGATACGCCTCAAACAAAATTTATTGGAAAATGGAAATCACTGCCAAATATGTACATATATTACGTTTTTCATTGATTTTGACTATGAATTAAATGCATATATCTTCAGCAAATGAAGTGACAGGCTTGTTATTTCTGTGTGTTATTTAAACAATTAAATATTTCTTATTGTTTCTGAAAACGAATTATTTAATTTTTTATTTTTGCATTCCATATTCTAGAATTTTGTATGTAATAAGAATTCGATAAAACGACAAACTATAGAGAAAATGACAACTTTGTTCCTTGTTCATGAGAAATTTATATGACATCAGTTATGAAAACATGTTTTACTACACCTTACAAGTCTGTATTTATAACTAACCCTTGTGAAATCAATATTACAACGTATATTTTTACACCAGAAGTTGGCACACATTTTTCATAACTCTCTCTTAGTAAAAGTGTATAGAAAAATTTGTATCTATATTTTTGGAACTAAAATAAATAGGATCCTATTTCTTGAGGTATTTTTAAGTACACACAGTAAAAAAGAATACTTAAAAATTTTACACTTTAATTTCAGAAATGTACTAAAATGCAGTCATGAACTTAAAGTCGGCAATGATTTCTCTGAATTTAGGAAGATCAGTATACGAGGGGTTAATTACTCGAATTTTTGGTGCACTAGATTGCAAGATTGCATAGGATTGCAAAATATTGCATGAGATTACTAAAAGATTCCATGGAAATTATAGAAAAAAAATTATAGGATAATCAGCATTGGAATATGTAATACAAAAACATTCAAAGAATCAATGTAAAAAGAAGAGAAACAGCAAAAATCTGTGATTTCTCGAGTGTTTCCACTTTGTTTGTATTTATAATTATATGGTGCTCATTTTACGAGCACTTTGCTTCCCGTTAGCAAATGTATTCGCTTCCTCATAGAGGAAGCATTAGTGATTTTTTTTAATAATACACAAACCAAAGTCTTCATTTTGATCAATTTAAAAATATTTAATTAATTGAATGTTTATAGTCGCATCGACTGCAAGGGTCATTAGCGAATGTACTATAGGGTTAATTATCAACTGTAGGGTATCTGTGGTCTGTGGGTATCTAGCGTCGCTTCCTGCTTCGGGAATCGAACCCGCGCCATCGTGGCTGCCAAGGCTGCTGTGTTGGAACATGAGACAAGCACGATGCCATCTGAGCCACGATGACTCACTAATTTAAAAATAGAAATTTACAAAAAATGCAAAACTACAAAATAATACAAAAAATTCTTTAACACAACGACAAATCAGACAAATCAAATTTTGGATTCGAAATGATAATTTTTCGAGCTGGAAAAGGGAAGGGAAAAGTTCTGTCGCACCCTACCCCTGTCCTAGCTTTATGATTTCCTTACAAACATTGTCAGAATTATTCTATTCGAAAATTTATGATCAAAAAGTCTTTTCTATTCATGCGTCAACTTTGAATTATGATAATGAGAACATTGTTACTATAAAAAACGTTTTCTAATGTAATATAAACGACCATAACTTCCTTACTCTTTAATAAAATGTATTAATATTATAGGTCAATCGATTCGTCTCGAACCAAGGAATTTTTTTTATTTTTTCATCAACTTTGAATTATGTTAAAGAAAAAAGTTTCACTATAAAAAACGTATTTTCAAATATTGTGCACTACCATATCTTTCTTACTCTTCAATAAAATGTATCAATATTGTAGGTAAATCGATTCGTCTCGATTCAACACATCTTTTCTGTTCTCGCAACAACTTTAAATTATGAGAATCAAACAATTTTTAATATAAAAATCGATTTTAAATATAATATAAATGACGATAACTTCCCTACTCTTTAACAAAATGTATTAATATTATAGGTCAATCGATTCGTCTCGAACCAAGGAATCTTTTATATTCTTGCATCAACTTTGAATTATGTTAATGAAAAAATTTTTACTATAAAAAACCGATTTTTAAAATATTATTCAGTGCTAAAAAAATGCAATAAATATTTTTAGAAATCCTTTCGTCAATTTTTATATATTAGTGGTAAAAATAAGCCCTCCAAATTTCATCAATTTATCTGCAACCGTTTTCAACTTATCGTGTTCACAAAAAAGGGTGACTCCCCCCCCCCCACAAATCCGGACAAAAAACAAAATTTTTCGAAAATGTTACCATTACAAAGCCTGCTCTATGAGGAACCAAAGAAGAGAAACAGCAAAAATCTGTGAATTCTCTTGACATCTTGGAAAGCGATTTAAATGGAAATGAAATCCATGAAAACTTTTTGGAATCTCTTCAAATCCCTTGATACCTTTGGAAATACTTATAAATCCATTAAAATCTGTTGAAATCCATTGAAATTTGTAAAATCCCCAAAATCTTTAAAATGATTGAAGCTCCTATAAATCTTAATCTTCTCTCCTTAAATCTTGTAAAATTCTTTTGATTTCCTTGAAATCTTCGAAAATCCTACCAAATTCGTTAGCATCCTTTTAAATTTTTGATATCTCTTGAAATTATATGTGATGTTTTAAAATAACTTAAAATCTTTGAAATTCTTTTAATTCTTTCATATCCTTTAAAATTGTTGAAATCAGTAGAAATCCCTTGTAATAAAATTTAATTTATTCCGTAAAGTGTCATTTATTTAAAATCCGTTCAATATAAATTGAATTAAACTTATTCATTAAAGTCCTCTAGAAAAAACTGTTTAAATCCCTGGAAATCTTTGAAATCCCTTGAAATCCTTAGAGATTTAATGAAATCCTCAAATCTTGCGAACTTTCTTGAAATTTTCTTAAAATTTGTTGAAATCCAACGTTAATAAATAAATAAATCATTCGTTTATACTTCCTCTTTTTTTTGCATCAACTCATTGAATACTTTAAAATCCTTCATTTCTATACTGAATTTCTTCTAATGATTTTCTATAATAATTTTTCTAGAATCGCGAAAAAATTATAAGAAATTCAGTTTAGGAAAATAATTATAGACCTATACTGAATCTCCTATAATATTTTTTTTAAGGAAGGATTACGAGGTATTTTAAAAGACTGCATGGGATTGCAAAGGATTACATTGTATTGCATGAGATTACATAAGATTGCAGAGAGAGTGTACGCCAGATTGCAGGAGTAATTAACCCCATCGTCAGTATTGGAATTTCTTAATTTAATCGTACCTTTTTTTCTCAATTCAGATCACATTTTCTTGAATTCAGATATATTTTTAATGAATTTAAGTTCATCTTCGAATTTAAGTATAGGGAGAAAAATGAAAATTTCGGTTGCGGGAAGAGTACTAACCAACATCAAAAAGTGCTATTCAAGTAGGTAGGAATGTACAAATAGTGATTTCGTTCTTAGATATTTGAGTCGCCATAAGAAATGAAAATGAGTCCTATTATTATTATACGATTAAGCCATTTCCTTTTCGGGGTAAGCGTGACTCACTCTGTGAGGGAGTAATGTGGAAAGGGGTATAGCTTTTTAGATTTATCTAGAATTTCCGTGTTACTTATTTAAATAACACGTTCGTTCCACAACACTGCTCCAACCCACGTTACTGATCAATCTGTCTAGAAATCTCCCCAAGTGAAGAGCCTCACAAAGTCATCACGTGAAACTCTCCACTCGGGCCCCTTAGTATCCAACGTCTTTTGTTTCAGACGTCATTCACTCTACTGGCACTCTTTTTATAAACTATTTGTGGCCACACTTTTCTGTCCTGGCATACCTCTCTAGCTTCCTTCACGTCCATGCATTTTTTCATGTAAGCTCTTGTGTTTCTATGGCTTCTTATGTCTCTTCGAATTAGGGTTTCATTTACACATTCTAACCATTCTTTCCGCGGTCTGCCTCTGGGCACACTGCCATTTACTTCACCTTGATACACTTGTTTCGAGTTTCGTTAGTCGTTCATCTTTCATTCTCTCAACATGCCCAAACCATCTTAAAGAACTTCTTTCACGAATATCAACTAGTGTCTCCTCTGCACCTCATTCTTTGAGGATTATCGCATTACTCACTTTGTCCATCAGTGTTTTGCCGCATATCACGCGCAGAAATTTCATGTTAATCGCGTTAATTTTACTTTTATCCTTTTTCTGATAGGTCCACGTCTCGCTACCGTATAGCGCAGTCAGTATCAATATAGAATTATGTATTGTCCTTTTAGCTTTATTTGATATATTTTTACTTCTGAGAATGGGCCCTGCTCTACCGATAACCTTCTTACCCTCGTCAATACGCCTAACTCCCCATCTATCTTACCATCACTTGTGAATAGGCTACCAAGATATATGTACTTATCAACTTCTTCTATTCTCTCATCATTTGGGACAATGTTGCATATTGTTTTCTCACTTTTTCCTTTGAACACCATAACTTTTGTTTTATTTACGTTAACTTTGAGGCCCATGTTCTTCATGCTTGTATTCAGTTTAATCAACATTCTTTGCAAGTCTTCAATTGACTCTGCCATAACAACCTTATCATCAGCGAAAGCTAACCCACGTACCCTCACTATCTCGAGATCCACACCTTCTTCGTCGAAGAGGGCCATTCTTATACACTTGTCCATGAATATAATAAATAACCATGATACTAAATAGCATCCTTGTACAACTTGCATAATATGGAACTAGTGACTCAGTTTCCCATTTACCCTTACACTCGCTTTGCTACCAGCATAGATTGTTTTTATTGCTTGAAGAGCCATCCAGTGACTCCGTATCTTTCAGGACTTTCCGTGATCTGTCTTAAGCTAAATATTTGATCCGTACATGATCTTCCTGGCATAAATCCACTTTGGACTTCCCATATCTTTTCTTCTGTTGTTTTCATTACCCTACGAATAAGTATTTTTGAATATATTTTACTTGCGGTATTTAATAGGCTGATCCCTCTGTAATTATTGCAGTTGCTTTTATCTCCGTTTCCTTTGTATATTGGTACGATTATCGCTTGTTTCCATTCATCTAGGACTTCTCCCATCTCTAAACATATTAAGAAGTATTTGATACGCTAATGGAATGAAATACCATGAGATGTACCGACGGCAGTAACTAGGCGGTGATTCTCGACACGTCGAGATCTCGTATGTTAAGCACGGACGGTAGCGAATTAGGACTTGGATGGGTGACCGTTTGTGATTCTTGCTTAGTCGTGTTTTCACTGCGTTTAACTACTGTCGAGCGGGAGGTCTGACGCCGGGAATGAATGAGGGCACTTGATGCTATCGAATGTCTACATCAAAACTCGTCTGTCGGTAACCAGCTGTGTTCAGAAGTTTTGGTTTTCTGCAGTTTAGTACTTCTCTGACCAAATGTTCAGGCGAATGTGTGTGCTTCTAATAAAAATCCGTCTTCAGACGGTTGGGGATTTTATAAATTGAAAAACCCACCCGGCATTGTTTGGAGGCTTATTATGAGGGGGTAATTGGTGATTGGGAAAGGGATTGTGGGCTAAAGGGTTTAATGCCTGAGGATCTCCTGTAGGAAAGCGATATATGTAAAAATCCGAAAACGATAAACATCGAGTAAAAAAAATCTAATCTACAATGAGATGTCCTAGTTTTATTTGTTTAATTGTAGGCAGCATTACTATTGAAATCTTATGTTGTATTCAGTTATAAAATTTAGTTAATTCGAAGCTTTGTGCTCATTAACGGAAAATACCAGTATCGTTTTTATAAATGAAAGTAAACAAAAATATTTTGAAATTCAGTTTAAAGATAGATTTTGGTCTGGTTTAAATTTTTGTTTTTTAAATTAAAGTTCGTTAAATTATGAAGACTCTGAAGGTCGGATCTTTGGTCTCGTCCATTTGTTTATTTAAAATATTTTTACTCAAAATATGGAAAAAGTGACATTTGTTGATAAATGCATTGGGACTCACAGAAAACAAATAATTCACTCATTGATCCGTTTAGTTTTTATAAACAAATTTGATAAATAAATTGTCAAATAGTTCAGGATTTAAGACTTTCACGATGATCCATTATAATAAATTTAAATTAAAAATTCAAAGATTTTTCGGGTTTCAATCGTGTGCGAAACTATGAATGTTGCCGACGTTTCGTGAACATTGCAGTTCACTTCTTCAGAGCTGAACTGAAACTGAAGTCTCAGGTCATGTTGTTCTTAGGTATGTATTGAAACCGGAAAAATCTTTGAATTTTTAATTTAAATTTATTATAGTTCAGGATTTCTTTTCTCATACTAAAATACTTTTTTCCGCATTCAACACTATAGGTGCCTTAAATAACTAATAATGTACTAAAAAAAAAATTCGCATTGGAAAATGCCATGTTCTACTTTTTTTATTGATTTTTGAAAAAAAAGGTTTTTCTCTTGTTTTTCCCCTTGCACGGGACAAAACGGGACGCTTTTTTAAATAAAAAATAAAATGTATTATGCACAAAATTAATGAAAAAAGACTGAACAAATAAGTAGTACAGTTATAAAATCTTGTTGTTACAAGTTTTATTGACCATTTTTTATATAAAAATGACCAAAATCAGGCCTTACAAAATACGCAGACATGGATTTCGTCTCCCTCTCCACTGTCTTGGGCTCACTGTTCGATCGAAAAATCGTGACAGTACAAACAATCGCGACCTTCGATTTCTGCATTCGGCAGAAGTCGAAAGCAATTTGCGCTCTACTACATCGTGCGCGGTGTCCCGTTTTGCCCCAGCGCATTCTGCCCCCAAAGTACTTTTTCCAATATGACTCCCGAAAATCGCGATAATACTTCTAATCAAAAACGCCTGGACGCAAAAGAAGGGCTATTAAGTACAAAAAGGAATGGGGCGGAAGCAACTTTCATTAAACAAACATTTGTATTACTTACGTGTGGTTGAAAATCAGTCAAAATTATAACTAGGCACGAAAACGATCCATTTGTCTCATAATTTGGAAAATAACAACAGAGGAGATATAATCATTGTCCCGTCTTGCCCATGTCGTCATTTTGCCCCATGTTCCCCTAAGAATGACATTTAATCACAAAAATAATAAAAAGTTGACGATAACCATCGTTATAAATAGTTTTTGCGGAATTAAAATTTTTATAAACATATCAGATGAAGAAATTGGAAATTTTGACAATTTCACGTAGAAAAAAACTGACTAAAATATTTAAAGGTTAACAATAACGATTGTTATAAACAATTATTGTAGCAAAATACCGAAATTGCTACGGATATTCCTAAAAATAGTACTTATATATTTCATAATATTTAGTAAAGTATAACAGTTTAAATGTCTATAAATAATTAGGGTAAACCAATTCAAAATGTCGGCAGTTTAACGTATAAGAAAATCGTCTTTTCCATTAAAATAGCTTGAGAGTATTTAAAAGTAAGGTAAACGTCCCAGTAATCCCCGCGGTCCCAGTAATCGCC
>CAKNYM010051399.1:336764-362572 GCA_932195095.1 Andricus curvator | reverse complement strand
GGTTTCTGCTGAATATGGTTACACTAATTAATAAGCAGTCGCGGACAATTGTCCAGGGATGGTCCCGAAGGAATAACCCTTAAGCGGAGGCGTAACAACCATGCCGAAAGCTTAATGGCACCTAGGTGAGGTGTCTTGAACGGTGACTCTGGGATACCGATAGACGAACGATCGAATGCACCCGACAATGGGTCGGCAAACAATGCCGATCATCCTAGAGTTCGGGGTGCTAAAAATAATTTAGATGGAAACACGACGACGAACCGGCGAAATGCTCACATTGAGTGGAGGAATCAACTCAAAGGTGACTTGCTAGGCTGCTACAATGACAGCATTAGCCCTGTTCGCGGAGGCTTTATGCCGCGTATGCACACTCTGTGGTGCCAGAAACACCCAGAGCTGCAGCACGTTTCGCATCAGTCTGCGAAGTCAATGTGCCTACCTCTCAAAAAACGGATATGTACGCGGAGTGCTTCCCCAACCGCTGCTTGAACATGCTGCATACGAAGAGGAGGAAGCGACATTAAGGCCAACCGCGGAAAGCAGGCACCTTGTGAGAGATGATCGTGATTTCAGAACAAGGAGGAACATTGACATGCAGGTTCCTCCTAAGCCCCAAGATCTGGCTGAAATGGATGCCTGACTTCGTGAGGACATCTCGGAGGAGTCCAACCTCTGGACCATCAATTCTTCAGTTTATGGTGCTGCGAGAGATTTGGCTGAGTCAAATCGAAGGCTAATACCGACGATGGATCAAAAGACCAAAAGACGCTTGGCATCATCTGTACAAGAAGATTGGATGGGCAATACAGAATGCGTCCTGCGTTCAGAGTGTGATTAACTACATAAAATCTGGTAGGCCGTTCACGGAAAGGGTTCGAAAGTTCGCCCAAGATCTGAGGATCTACAATAATACACGGAACAAGTCAAAGCTGATGACAATGAAGCAGCATAGTGTTGACAAAATACGGGTGTTTTCTGACGTAAGGAGGAGAATACATAAGAGGGAGAGATGGATTAGGGAAAATCAACAGTTTCTCGCTGACCCATCGCGCCTCTCCAGCGATCGCCCAGTTTCTGTCAAGAATCCACCAAAGCCCGACGAGGTAGTTGAAAGAAGATACTGATAATAGCATCCGCTTCAAGGAGTTTTGCGACAGCTTCATAACATCTGAGGAGGAATGTCCATCAATCACTGCCGAAGAGGTGAAAAAAGCACTCAGGGGTACGAAGAACTTTTCCGCCGCTGGACCAGATGGTATCAGGAACTTCTGGTGGATGAAGTTTACTTCTACACACCAACATCTGGCCCGCATATTCACCTCATATTTAAAGTCGGAAACGCCCATTCCTCAGTGGCTGGTGTTAGGACGTACTACACCCCGACCGAAAAAAGGTAACTTGTCCAACCCAGAGAATTACAGGCCAATAACTTGTTTGAACGCACTGTATAAGATCTTTACAACTCTCCTAAGCAACAGGATTGTTTGAAGAATTGAGCCTGTGTGGAGAGATATGTACGAACAACGTGGCTCGAAAAAAGGCGTTGAAGGCTGCCGAGAGAACCTGGTAATTGACAGGTGCGCCTGCAAAGACGCAGCAGCCCATGAGCTCGTCCTGGCATTGGCCTGGATTGACTACCGGAAAGCTTTTGATTTGACCTCTCAGAGACCTGTCATCTGTCTGTTGAGAAACTTGAAGGTTCATCCAAAAATAGTGAGATGTATAGAGAGATTGATGCCCCTTTGGAAAACCAAATTTACTATCTCATCTGGAAATTATCGTGTGACAACGAACAACATCACCATCCAGAGGGGCGTCTTCCAGGGCGATACCAAGAGCCCTCCGCTTTTTTGCATCACACTTCTGCCTCTATCTCTCGCACTATGAAATTCTCCTGGATACCTCTGCAGCGACACTACTTATTGCGAGCATAGGGTTCCTCATGTATTTTATATGAATGACCTGAAGATCTATGCTTCTGGTAAAAGCAAACCTCAAAGTGCTTTAAATATCGTCGAGGAATACACAAGCTTACGGCCCTAGATATCGCCACAAATAAGATCGTGCATATGTATAAAAGCTTGCATATCAATTCGTCCGTTCCGCGATTATACATCTTACGCCGTCAAGGTGGACGCGAACTTCTGAATCTCCAATGTCTTGATAACTGAATTGTTCTAAGTACAGCTTATATCGTTGCAAATGGCAGAGATCCTCTCCTAAAAATGGTCAAGAAACATGAGATGATTGGCAAAGGAGCGTTTCTTTACAAAGCCGCGGAGCAAGCGGCCGAGACCCTTGGTCTGAATTTTTAAATCAGAAGTGAGGAAAGTGCATTACTCCATCTAGATGCTTCACTTCTAAAAGCCGAAGTAAAGAAAGCAGAGGTTGGAAAATTTCACCAACAGCTACTCGACAAGAAAATGCACGAAAACTTTCACAGAAATGTATAAAAACAGTTCTTGTCGAAGGAGCAAACTTTTGTTTCCTCAGATCATCAGGGCTTAATTCAGGTACAAAGGGTTTCATTTTTGCATGCCAGGCTGGTGTAATTTCCACCTTAGTATACCGTGACCGCATTTTATGTCAAGAAGTTCCCAGCGATAGGTTTTTGGCCGAGTCCCTGCCCTGCCCAACGCTCCGAGGGAGATAGAGTAAATTGTCCAAAACGAGAAGTGCCCAATTTCCTGTAACTACGATTTCCGGACAGCAGTCTCCGTTCCACACTCGAGGCCTGACATCGTTCTCCAAGACTTCGAGAAACGAACTATATTCGTGATCGAATTCTCGGCTCCGGCCGACTACAGCATCATTTTCAAGGAGAAGGAAAAGGAGGAGAAGTATCAAGATCTTAAAAGGGAGCTGCAACGACTGTACCCAAAATATTCAGTAAAAGTAATTGTCCTTATGATTGGTGCTCTCTTTCGTAACCTTAAAGCCATACCCGCATGCCAAAAATATGACAACGCACTTGCGAGTTGTGCCTGCCGTTGTGATTTCATCGTGCCCTGTGGTCACTCATCACACGGTCGTGAGACTTGGCCATAGGTGTGATTTACCGCCGTTTTTTGTGGAGCCGGTGTCATTTTTAGATGGCAGTTGCTTCCAGTGGTGCCCAGCGGTGGTTGTTAGACCCTTTTTTTATTTCATATATATATAATATATATGTAAAGAAGTTATTTTTTATGACTTTTTAATGGATCCACAAGATTTGATGTAAATCGGTTAAACATTGGTTGAAAACGTGAAATATCTCTAGAAATAAATTAATTAATCAAATTTTTTTTAAAGTAGCACTGAAGCTTCATTTAATCAATTTATCCGGTTAAAAAATCGAATTTTGGACATAAAACCTGAAATATCTCTGGAAATAATGAATAAATCAAAATTTCCTGAAAAATTTGTATGTAGTCAATTTATTATATATATATATTAGACGAATCAGTTAAATATTTTAGGCTACAGGTCGAGTGAACTGCTGAGAAATCGAATTCTGGGTATAAAAAGTGAATTAACTCTAGAAATAATAAATAAATCAAAATTTCCTAAAACATGGTACTGCAGTTTCATCTAGTGAATTTATCCTAAAATTTTTAGGCTAATTGGTTGAATATTGTAGGCTATAGGTCGGCTGAACTGTTATTAAATCGAATTTTTGACATAAAATCTAAAATATCTCTGGAAATAATAAGTAAATCAAAATTTCCTGAGACATGGCACTGAAATTTCATTTAGTTCATTTATCCTAAAATTTTGAGATGAATCCATCAAATATTTTAGGCAACAGCTTGACTAGACTGCTAAAAAATGATACTTTTTCATGTTTTGTGAATCTTCTGTGTCCAGTTTTATAAAAAAAAAATTGACAATTTTTATACGCAGAAGTTATTTTTTTGCGACTGTTCATTGATTCCAAAAGGTTTCATAGCAATGATGAAGAATTGGCTGAGATATCCCATACATGTACGATAACTAACGTTCTTTGGAGAAAATATATTCGCGTTTTTTTACTTAGCGGCGCACAGTGGTCGGCACAAATACTCATTTGCCAAAAGTAAATTTTTACTGGAAACAAGTATAGTGTTCCCAGAAATGAATAATAAGAGGAGCAATCAACGAAAATAAACTATTATCACGTTTGCAATTAAAGAAGACGTAAATGAATTAAGAACTATTCCACACCCATCGGTACAATATTTTCGTCTGCATTTTTTATTAGCTTGTGTTCCTTTGGTGGCTTCAGTAGCTTCAATACATCAGGATGCAAGCTGCCATCTTTTCGTTTTGGAAGTACCCACTTCCCCGTAACAATAGGATCAGACTGAATGAGAAATGCTTTGACTATGGAAATTGATATTATTGCATTGCAAACCTTTCCATCTATCATTGTTAATAATAGATGAGTTACGGCAACTTTTTTCCGTTAATATCGCACAAAGAAGGACGCAGATCTTAAATTTGCTTGTCGATCCGGTCTTTTAATTTCAAAGTTTCTTGTGTAGTTTCTTTCATAAAGTAAAAACCAATAGGTCTGCAATAACGAGCGCGAGTATTATTTTGTCATCAAAAGTCGGATCACCTAACATTATTTGTAATGATACATAAGATGCCAGGAACATGCTTTCAATAGAAAAAGTATGATCACCCAATTCGAGTTCAAAATTCTGTTTGTTTCTTGTATTTTCAATGAATTCTTTGTCCCTTCCATCAAACTGAAGTGAAGTTTTTATATGCGCCAATAGATCTTAACATTTATTTTTAAATGCAGTTATGGGTGAACTCTGAAATAGTCCAAAAATTCTTTTATTTTAAAAGTTATCAATTATCGATTGTGTGCCATTGTAACAATTTACATTGAAGTTTGAAGCTCTATATTTATTTTCTGCTGAAAAAAATTATTTTTATGAATTAGAAAATTTTATCTTCATGATAATTAAATTCGGGATGACTAGTCCATACCCTTTTCCAACTCCCCCAATTTTTGGGACGACTAGACACAGCCTTCAAAAAAAGTACTTTTGGCAAATGATTTTTTTTCCGACCACTGTGCGGCGATTCACTACCGGGAATCTTAATTAATTAACTTTAATGGAATCGAGGGGTTAACCACTTCAATTTTTCGTGTACACTAGATTGCAAAATTACAGGATTACAGGAGATTACATGGGATTACACATGATTACATATAAGATTATACAAGATTACATATGAGTACCTGAGATTACATATGAGATTAAACAAAATTGCATGGGATTACACGAGATTATACAAAATTACATAGAATTACATGAGATTCAAAAAAGAGATATCAAAATCTCTCATAATGTAAGGGACTGTGTTGTACACTCACAAAAATTTAAGGTGCTTCCCCGGGCTTGATTTTTAGCCCATGTATTATAAATGCAAACTTTTCGCCTACAAGGATGAATTGTTTGATGTAATATTTTAACCACATCATTTTAAACATCTCACAATTTAAAGGTAAGGAGTGGAAATTATGTAATAAGTAATTTGTGGAATTTATGTAAGGACTGAATAAAGCTTTCTATTGTTTCACAGCCAGCTATGCAGAATCTCTCACAACATCGAAAGTAGAAAAGGAAAAGATTATAAATGTTGTAAAAGATCATAGAAAGAGTTATCTTTAAATGGTGAGATGTTTAAAATTAAAAATATGCAAAATCACTATTTTTGAAAAATTTGTTCATATGAATGGTTTTCAAGGACCTACAAATAATTTAAATGTTTATTAAAGACCTCTTAGTACGTCGATAGATGATTAAAGCTTCTTTATAATAATTTTCTTCATATACCACCTTAACTATGCATAATTTCAATAAAACTTATGTGAAAAAATACTCATTTTAATGAGATGCATCTTTTGTATTCCTTACAATTTTGCGTTATGATTGACCGTTTTTGAAAAAAATTGATTTTTCTGTTGAAAACCGACAAATTCACGATGAGCGACCTCTAAATATTACCCAATTTATTTCTTCTTCCAGGAGGTTCATTTTTAATCCAAAAGGAAGAAAAAAATCGAAGATGCAAGTTGAGGTTCGGATTTACTTTTTTGTTTGAACACCCCTAATATATATATATATATATATATATATATATAATAAATTGACTACATAAAAATTGTTCAGGAAATTTTGATTTATTCATTATTTCCACAGATATTTCCGGTTTTATGTCAAAAATTCGATTTTTTAACAGGATAATTTGACTAAATGAAGCTTCAGCACTACTTTAAAAAAATGTTGATTTATTAATTTATTTCTAGAGATATTTCACGTTTCAAATCAATGTTTAATCATTATACCATTAAGCCATTTCCCTTTCAGGGTAGGCGTGACACTATCCGATTCGGGTAGTGTTTCTAGGTTGATAGCTTGTAGTAAAATAACTACAAGTGTGGGCTCACCACACCCACGATGTGCCAACAGCACTCGGTTTTCTCGAATGGTCACCCATCCAAGTACTAACCGCGCCCAACGCTGCTTAACTTCAGTGATCTGACGAGAACTGGTTTTTTCAGCGTGGTATGGCTGTTGGCCATCGATTTGCATCAAATCTTGTGGATCCAGTAGAAAGTCATAAAAAATAACTTCTTTACATATATATTATATTATATATATTTGAAATAAACAAAAAGGGTTAAACAAACATCGCAGGGTCCCACTCGGAGCAACTGCCATCTAAAAATAACACCGGCTCCCCAAAAAACCGCGGTAAATCACAACTATGGCCACGTCTCACGACCGTGTGATGGGTGGCCACAGGGCACGATGAAATCACAACGACAGGCCGGCGAAACCCTAGTATGTCTTGAGGACACGAAGCGACCCAAGAATGACAGCTTTCTGCATCCATCTCGCAAGTGCCTCTCTCGAGAGTACCAATCATAAGAACAATGACTTTTACTGAATATTTTGGGTACAGTCGTTGCAGTTCCCTTTTAAGATCTTGATACCTCTCCTCCTTTTCCTTCTCCTTGGAAATGATGTTGTAGTCGGCCGGAGCCGAGAATTCGATCACGAATATAGTTCGTTTCTCGAAGTCTTGGAGAACGATGTCAGGCCTCGAGTGTTCAACGGAGACTGCTGTCCGAAAATCGTAGTTCCAGAAAATTTGGCACTTCTCGTTTTGGACAATTGACTCTATCTCCCTGGGAGCGTTGGGCAGGGCAGGTCTCGGTCCATTTTTCTAAAAAAAAGGGCTCTACGCGGGATTGTATTTTGTCCTTTAGATTATGTGGTTAAAATATTACATCAAGCAATTCATCCTTGTAGGAGAAAATTTGTCATTTGTAATACATGGGCTAAAAGTCAAGCCTGGAGAAGCACCTAAGTGTTTAGTCTCGGAATTAATGCAGAAATATAATTGATATTTAAAATTTTATTTAAGTTTGTAGTCAGGTCAAAAATTAAGTATCTGGAAAAAATTTCAAATGATTTTAAGAATTGAAATGATGTCATCAGTCATGTATTATATGCAAGAAAGAACATAATTTTGTGTGAAAAGAATTTAGACTTACGAAAAATAATCATTTTAACAATATTTTTTGGAATTGAATTTTTTCTTACCGTCGCTTCTTACCAATTTTTTAAAAATGGTTGAGTTTTAATAAATAATGGTTTTTGTTTTCGGGTGAAACATTCCCTACAAGTCTACTGTTTTCAGTTTTGAAAATAAGTCAATAATCTTCAATTATAGTTAATATAGTTAATAATATAGTTAATGCTTTATTTAAAAAAAATTGTTTTAGCGATATTAACCATAAAAAAAATTCACCGTCAAAATTGGAAACAGTATAAGAGTTGTATAGAATATTTTTCCCAAAAAAATAAGTCATCATTTATTATAATTCAAGTATTTTTCAAAAATGGGTAAAAACTATAGAAAAAGATCAATTGCAAAAATCATTATTAAAGTAAATGATTTTTCTAAGTCTTAACAATTTTTCATTTAACTAAATGTTTTTTATTTGAAATGGCATCATTAGTAATATTATTTTGATTCTTAAAATCATAGAGAAACTATTTTTTCAGAGATCTGTTTTTTGGCACGACAATACCTTATATTTTGTACTTACTCGATCGAACAAACAATTAAGTTTAAATTTTATTTTTTACATTCTCATCCTAATGAGAAGGTATTGGGTTTATGTAAAATTTGACTTAGTCGGTTTTCATCAAATCTCCATGTTTTGAGACCCCCGGAGCTAGAAAAAACGATTTTCACCTAGGTGTCTGCCTGCCTGTCTGTAGTCTGTCTGTAGGCACGATAACTTTCGAAAAAATTATCAGATTGGATTGAGCTTTGGCACATTTTGGTTTGCCCTAAAAGAAAAGGACAAGTACGTTAGCCAGCTATTTTTGATAGAAATTCAAAAAGTTAGAGCATTTTCAAAATTTGTGTAATCAGTTTTTTTCAGAACTTCAAAATTCTATGTACGGAAATTTTTAGTACTTAAAAATCTGAACAATTTATCCTCACGACTTTTTTCGATAAAAAGAAAACTATCAGAGTTATAGCATTTTCAATATCTAAAAAAACGGAAATCAACATTTTAAGCCAAACAACGCACGATATGAAAAAAAGCCAGGAAAAGAAAAACGTTGCTTTTTGCAAGACCTACAAGATTATCATAACAACTGTTTGAATTTTCTTGAAAAATCAAAAATTCAAATTTTGACCCCATGAAACATATAAAAAAAATCCATTTTGCTTTCATATTATGCAAGATACGAAAAAAGATAGTTAGACCAAAATTATCCATCCAAAAAAGATCTACAAATTTGTTGTTAATTATTTTTTTATAGGACGCATAGTTTTCGTTTTAATCGTGAAAAAGGACATTACAAAATAAACAAAAAATCAAATTTTTACATTCTGATCCTAATGAGAAGGTATTTGTTTTATGTAAAAAAATTTTAATATAGATTTCTATTAATAAAACAGACACTGTTTGACCAGAAAGGGAATTTTCGATTTTTTGGTAGCATTTTCAGTAAGATAAACCAAAACTGTTTCTTAAGCAATTAAGCGTTTTTCTTTTGACTTCAAAAAAGCGTGTGGGTATTATAATGAGAATGTGTTCCTTAAGGCCGATAGAGCCTTAAGTAAATAAACTTCCTTTTTAATCTGAAATAAAAACAAATTTAACAATCGCTTAAAACGTAGAAGTTTTGTCTGTTTTATAATATTTGCAAGTAAATTTCTTTTTTTTTTATCTAAGCCGATCACGATGTGCGAAAACCGAAAAAAGCCGAGCGCGAAGCGCGAGATACAACAACCGCTCGCCCCTGGCGCGCACAAAGTGAAAACTGTTCGTTGCATATTTTTAAATATTCTTTTTCCTTGTAAAATTCAATTATAAGTACAAACTGAATGTTATTACTTGAGAAAAGTTTTTTGAAATAAGTTAAAATTTTGTTTAATGTTTAAAAAATATACTTTTTGAATTTTTTGCGGAAAAATGAGACATTATTAATTGATTAGCTGTGAAACCGGAAGTCTAATTTGTCAAGGTCCCAAATTTATTTGAATAAGGGTTTCCATATCTTTTTGCTTCCTCATAGAGGAAGCTTTGTAATCGTAAAATTTTCAAAAATTTTCAAATTTATTTAATTAAACCTTCCTCAATTTAAAAATGTATAATACAATTTTCTAAGCTATTGTCCGGCTGTGTATGTGTGGATGTGTGTGTGGATGTCACGCTTTTTTGTGAACACGATAACTAGAAAACGGATGCAGATAAATTGATGAAATTTTAAGGGCTTATTTTCCTCACTACTATCTTGAAACTGACCGAAGGATTCCTAAAAATATTTATTGCATTTTTTTTAGCACTCAATAATATCTTTAAAATCGGTTTTTTATAGTAAAACTTTTTTCATTAGCATAATTCAAAGTTGATGAGAGGATAAAAAAAATTCCTTGGTTCGAGACGAATCGATTGACCCATAATATTAATACATTTTATTAAAGAGTAAGGAAGTTATCGTCATTTATAATATTTGAGTCATCTGTTTCAAACAGAAAAACTTTTTTCATTGACATAATTCAAAGTTGACGCGTGAATAGAAAAGACTTTTTGATCCTAAGTTTTCAAATAGAGTAATTCTGACAATTTTTGTAAAGAAATCATAAAGCTGGGAAAGGGATAGGGTGCGACAGAACTTGTCCCATCCCTTTTCCAGCTCGAAAAATTATAATTTCGAATACAAAATTTGATTTGTCTGATTTGTCTTTGTGTTAAAAAATGTGTTTGTATTGTTTTGTAGTTTTGCATTGTTTGTACATTTCTATTTTTAAATTGATCAAAATGAAGACTTTGGTTTGTCTATTATTGAAAAAAATAACTAATGCTTCCTCTATGAGGAAGCAAATACATTTACTAACGGGAAGCAAATGAGCACCATATTAGTAATATTATATTAATAATATAATAATAATGATGAGTAATATTAATAATAAATACAAACAAAGTGGAAACACTCGAGATCGAATTCACAGCTATAGTTTAAATTTTTTTCTCAGCAATGAAGTATATTTTTAGAATTATATGCAGTACTTAAAAAATATATGTTATCTAAATTTCATTCAACTACCCTATTAATTTAATAATTTCAAAGCGAAGAAGGATAAAAGGAAAATATTCGAAAATGGTATAAGAACCTTGAAACGAATAAGTTTCTGTACTTGTACAAGTGATGTGTAATGAAAAGAAATATAAACTTACCCATTTTCAAAATCTAAATCACGCGTGACTTAGCACTAATAATCATTTTATAACTTAATTATTACTTGTTTCAATGCGAACGGATGCATATAACATGCGCCACGATGCGACGTACCATCTGAGAATACACAGACGCCTGGATATTTTAAAATCTGAGATGTTACAATTTAATGCCTGAAGATTATAAGAATTTAACATCCAGAGATTATATTTGGTAACATCTTCATATATTAGAAAAATATTATAGATTATACGCGCTAATATACTTTTCTATACGGTGTATTATTCTTTAATTCTATTATCCAGTTCGTATAATCCATTTTTCTCAGTGTACATTGGATTACACAAGATTAAAAAGGTTACACGGGATTGTATAGATTACATATGGGATTACACAAGATTACACGAGATTGCATATAGCAGAGTATACGCGAAATTGCAAAAGTGGTTAACTCCTCGAATGAATTATTAGTAATATTACGCTGTGTCAAATAAAATTTTCTAAAATCAGAAGATTTGTAGAATCAATATTATTTTTATTCTAAAAGATAAATATAGAATGCATTCGGAAGCTTAGAGACAATATTTCTCAGCCGAAGTGAAATCTTAATTAAAATTATTACAGTGAATTGTTCCTTGCCTTAGCAATACAAAATCTGCATTATGCTTACGATTTTATATTATAAATGTGTCCGTCTTGCTTCGTAAAAAATTCGATATTCGCTACTATTTTATAGTCTTGAAATTCGTGCCGCTGCGTTGCAAGAAATGATCATATTTTATTATTAAAATTTCCGCACGACTTTAGACGACAATCGAGATCATATCACCTTATCAGTTATGAGTAGTACAATAGGTAGTTAAAAGCATTAATATAAATTTTAATGTGTCAACTGTTGAAAAGATTTATGAAACATATTTAAAGGACCATGTAATAATCTATAACATTTTTTTATGAGTTATTTTCAATAAATGAACTTTTGATCAATTTTGTAGTGCACAAATTTTGAAAAGTTCAACTGAGAATGTAGTTTTCAATTTAAAAGTCTTTTTTAGAACCTTATAAGAATAACTGTCAACGGACTGGAAATATTCCACAATTAATATTTCATTTATAATTTTGAAATGAGAGAAACTTTTGCACACAAGGCAGGCGACACATTATGCATATTCATAGTGCAAACTTGTTGAAATCGATATCTATATAGTGTCTATACACTTCATGACAAACGTTCAATATTTCAGTCCGGCCTCATTTTAAAGCAGCCCATTGCATTGCATTCTTTTATTCACTAATTGTTCCACTTGCTGTGAGCATTAAATTCTTTTCCTAAAAAGTGCATTTTAAATCCAATCTTCAAAAGGACAAAGAGAATAAAAGCTATTCTCATTTTTCGCATCCATCTTTCCTTTTTAGGCTCCCTTTTTAGGAAAATAGTGTTTTAATATAAAATCACCTACTTTTATTTAAACTTCTTTAAACACTAAATATAAAATATTTTAAAGATACAGCAAAATCAATGGTTCTTTTTGATCAGCATTGTTTAAATATTTGGACAATGGTTTCCATATTTTGTATCATATTTCATTAGTTTCAACTTTTACATCCTCTAAAATTAAAGTAAGGGGCTTTCCCAATCACCTAAGACAAATTTTGAAATATTTGCACAATTTGGAAATTGAAGAATCTAGAATTTTAAAGCCGTAAAATGAAAACGGTTTACAATTTTTTGTCCTCAAGATCTTCAAGATTGTCTAAATTAAACAATTTAATGTCGAAATATTCAAAATTTTACAATTTTAAATATTTTTAAATTGAAATTGAAACTGTCGAAATCGAAGAATTTCAAATTGAAAAGAAAGAAGTTACAAATCCTAGATGACATAGAAAAATTGAAATTTTATCTACTTGAACATAAAGCTTTAAAAATTGGAACCGCATTTTAAATAAAGGCATTCAAAATTTGTAAAATTTTAATCCTCAGATCATTTAATATGTTTGGAATTTCAAAAATTTTCAATTCGAAATTATTAAAACAGTAGAATTTGCAATTATAAATGTTCAAAATTGGGAAATTTCTTATTTGGCTTAGTGATATTTTTAAAGAATTTCAAATTTTAATATTCTGTATAAGTTTGGAACTGAAATTAAATAGTTAAAATTCATACGATTTTAAACTGAGTGCGTACTTAAAAGTAATTTAAAAAATGTTTAAATTAACATTTTACTTTGAAAAATGACAAATTTAATCTTTCAGCTTTTGAAATTTAGAAATTTTAAACAGAAGCATTCAAAATTAAGGCATTGAATCATTGAAAGCTTCAAAAAAATCCTCAAATTTGAAGTACCAAGAAATAAAAAATGTATCCACGTTAAACGATGTGAAAATTGAAGAAGATTATCAACGGTTAATTGACCAAAATTCCATTATTCTGTATATTTTCCACAACATTTTTTAAAAACTTTTGTAAGTTTTGTAATTAATATTACAAGACATTTCAGCCACGGATAGGGTCTGAAACTTAATTTAATAGACATAAACTTTAATCTTGTTTTCAATTAAACCAAAAATTATTGTGACATATATAAATACATAACCTAGAAAAAATAAGGGGTTCTGCCCATGTATAGAGGCCAAAACTTATATCAATTGATTAAAAATTATGATTATTAGTTTTTTAATGATTAGTGAAACAAAAACACTTTAGACTCATCCTCCGTGGTTATCTTCTATCTCCCTATTTTAAAAATTAATTCCAGAAAAAAAAAATATCATCGACCCTAATGCCAATTAAAAAATCTTATTTACAATTATGATACTTGGGTCAATAAAAACGATATTTTTCAAAAAACCAGGAAAGATGTTAAATTCATAGAATTTGTACGTTAAACTATAAAATAAAAAAGTTAAAAAGTATACGATTTTAAAATCAATGCGTACCTAAAAATAATTTTAAAAGCGTCTAAATTAACATTTCCCTTTTAAAAATGCCAAATTGAATCTTTCAGCGTTCAAAATTTAGAATCTTCAAAAAGAAGCATTTAAAATTAAGGCATTTAGTAATTCAAAGTGTACAAGATTGAACAATATTATTTTTGAAGCATTTACAATTAGAAATTAATATATTTAAATGCAATGTTTTAAAATTGTCAAATTTTTAATTTGAACGTTTAATTTAAGTAAATAATTTAGCTGTCAGATTGAATTGTATATCATAGTAAAAAAAGCTTACTTAATTTGTGGATGGTCCCAAGAATGTCCTGAACCGCTTGAAACTTTTTATACCATTTCACCAAGACAGATATTTATTCAAAGAATATTTTGAAACACTGTAAGATTTATAATTAAATTTACTTACTTGATGTCGCTTACTCGAAGAATTTAATTTCTTAATTTAATTTTAAAAAATTTTAAAATATGACTTTTCATTTCACAGATGATTCACAAAATTTAACAATTCGTTACAGATTCAAGATTCCTATTTATAATGATTGATGTTCTTATTAATGTTTATATTCTCATTAACATTGTGATTAATATACTCAGAGTCAACATATGAATCTCCAGATAAATTTTCGAATTGGTCGGTATCAAGTGATTCATCTTCTTCTATTGGATCAATTTTCTTTTTCTTCTTTCTTCTGCACTTTTTCTTTTTCTTAGTCTTCTTTTCAGCGAAATATTTTGGACCGTCTCCTGAATTGTTCCTTCGAGTTTTTTTAGACAAAGAAGTCATTTTTGAATCTAAATCTGGACTAATTTCTGAGCTGATTTGAGAAATACCATCATTTCCAAGTCTTCTCTCCTTCCTTTCATTTCTTTTCGTACATTTGCACCGTTTTTTTTGTCCCTCATAAACATTTTCTTCGTCGCTCAGTTTATTTTTAATTTTCTCTTCCGAATCTTCAATTTTTGAGTCAGTGAAATAACTTCGCATATTTGGTAAGAAGGAGTTGTTTTTAAGAATAAAATTGAGATCGGAGGAAACTTTTTTCTTCAGAGGTTTTCCACTGTTTTCTTTCTTGTTTTTCTCCTTTTTCGATTCATTTTTCTCCTTCTCTTCTTTCTTCTCTTCTTTTTTCGTTGCTTCTTCTAAATTTTCTTTTTTCCTCGATTGTACTTCTCCTTTTTCTCCTTTTTCTCCATTGTCCTCATTTTCTTCATTTCCTATATGTTCCTTCCTCTTTTCGAGATGGAGTTGAATTTTTTGGCTCTCTTGTTTCATATTGTTAGATATAGATTCAGTGATCTCATTATTGTTCTCATTATTGTTCTCAAGTAGAATTGTCTTCGAAGTTACGGTATTGTTTTCTAAACTTGGAGTATCTTTAATTTTGTTAGATTGATTTGTAGTATTGGAAGGATCCTCATTCTTTTCGTCTTTTTCCAGAGGGGCTGAAAAAACAGATGCGAGGAAAGTAATGCAAAAAAAAGTTTGACAACTAATTTGCATATCCGCGAATCGCGAAAGTAGACTAGTTGAGCGGTCTACGTTACACAGATTCGACCTGAGATTGAAATTGAGAATAAGCAAGAGGCTTGATAACGATAAGGTCTTAGCGCCAGAGAAAAAGGAGAGAGAAAAAAAAGAGGGGAGAATGAAAGATTGAATTATAATATTTTTTATTAATGTAAACAAAATTTAGAATTCACTTTGAATTAGATTTTAGGATTTGTTGAGGGCCAGCGTTATATGTAATAATTTCATATGCAAGGTGTGATGATAATTGGATTTTAGAACTTGACTTATTTCAATCCCTCAAGAGAATAATTTTCAGTACAAGTTTTCAATTTTCCCAAGAGAGGTTTCAAGTAAGATTGGATAGAGTGAATCAAAAACAGAAAGTGATGTAACTGCAGGATCAAATTTCAACAATTTGAAACTATTTGTATAAGTAAATTTATTCTTTCTAATTGAAAAAAAGTTATGAATGGCAAATCTTCAAAAAAAATTTTAGTCGGACCAAAATATAAATGAAAAATCTTTTTTGTTAGTCTACCCAGTTTATTTGATTTTTTTGAAACACGTTTAAAAACCAAATCTCCTTATTTCAAAACTACTGAAAACATCGAAAATCAGATCTCTGAAAAAAATAGTTTTTCTATGATTTTAAGAATAAAAATAATATTCGTAATGATGTAATTTTAAATAAAAAAAAACCTTATTTTTATTGAAAAAATTTTAAAGCTAACAAAGTACATTATTTTAATAATGATTTTTGCAATTGAATTTTAGTGAATTTTAGTAATAGTGAATTGAATAAGTGATAGCCAATTTTTTCGGAAAAAGAAATTTTTTACACCTCTTGTGTTTCCAATTTTGAAAGTAAAATTTTCTATGGCTAAAATCGTTGAAAAAAAATCTGAAAAGAGAAAACTTTTTAAACAAATAACTGTATTTTGAAATTATTTACTGATATTCAAAATTGGGAACAGTAGGAGTTATAAGGAATGTTTTCCGCGAAAAAAAAACCCTGGTTCCTTCAAATTCAACCATTTTTAAGAAATTGGCAAGAAGCGACAGTAAGAAAAAATAAATTACAAAAACTGTGGTTCAAATGATTATTTTTCGTAAGTTTTCAACTTGTTTCATACAAAAAAGATAATTTCTTTCATAGGACATAACTGATAATATCCTTTCAACTCTTAAAATCATTAAAAAAAAAAACTTTTTTCCAGAGACCTGAGTTTTGGTACGGCAACTACCTGAAAGATTCATAGGTAGAAATTTCTTAAATTTCTAAGTTTTAGAACTTTGAAAATTATTCACTGTTATTGAAGGTGAGGCTTCAGTGAATTTTTATTCGATAAAAATACTAATAATGCTAAATTGATTCTTTTTCTGTACATTAATTAAGGTGAGAAAATACGTCATGAGGTCAAGCGAGAAAAAAATTCATTTTGCTATTTAGAAATTATACATATTTTTAGAATATATGCAATATAAAAATATTTAAAATTATGCACGAGATATTATCTAAATTCTAAGTCATTTAATTTAGCTCACTCAAAGTGGAGGCTTTTAATAATAAATAATAGATCAATTTTTAAGTAAAAATGTTGATAGATGATTTTTTAATATATTTTTCAATTGTTCAATATCGAACATTTTAAATTGATACTGTCCAATTTATAGGTGATTTGAATTAAAATTGTTCAAATAGTATTTATTCTTAAAGTCATCGAATTTCATTGTATTTTTTTACCAATTTGGAACACTTCCGAACCGATGTTGTTCAGTCAACCAAATTTTAAATTAAACATTGGTTAATTTGACATTTAACATTGAAATTGATCAATTTTGTCTATTCTATTTTTGAGTTTAAAAAATGCCTTTTTTCGAATAAAAATTGAAAATGTTTAATTACAAACATTTTCAATTTAAAAATAGTACATTTTTACATTTTTATACCTTCTTTTAAAGGATGTGAAAACATTTATTTTAAAACCAGCAATCAGACATGCATTGATTTTTTTAATATTAATGACATTTTATCATCTCGTTTTAAACAACGAAAGATTTAAGCTCTCTCTGATCTTCCTACTGAAAAAATTGAACTAAATCTTATTATAAATAATTTACATATCGATTATTAATCAGTTATACTTGATTAAGTATAATTTGCACGTATGATTTTCACATTATTAATAATGTAAAAATCATTGAAATCTTGATTATTCTGGTCACAAAAAGTGAAATATGACATTTATGTCATAATGGATAAATTAAATATCCGCAATAATTATATTTTTATTTCCAAAGGTCCTGTCGGGTCTTTACGTTGGTAATTATCGGGACAGTAAGGACGCTGCACAATTAGAGCGTTTTGAAATTACCCATATCCTGGCAATTCATGATGCAGCACGTCGCCTTCATTCCGTAAGTTATTAAAATTAAATTATTAAATTTAAAAATTGTTCTTTTTTTAACAATCATATTTGCTTAAGATGAGAAATCTTTCTATTTTTTCAGGACAAACATTATCTATGCATCTTAGCGGCTGATACGCCGGACCAGAATCTATCACAATACTTTTCTCTGTGCAATGATTTTATTCATGCAGCCCGCCTGCGTGGAGGCAATGTTTTGATACACTGGTGAGATCATTTTTATAGAAATTAATTAATAAAACTACAAATTTGTAGGGTGGACGTTTTAATCGAGGCAAAAATATACCCGATCATTTCCCGATTTTTTACCGGTTCGCAAACATTTTTCACGGCCATTGAAATTTAAAAGTTTCAACTCTTATACCTGAAAATTGTTCAATTGAAATAATAAAAACTGAACTGCAAATTAAGGTACTCAAAGTGGAACGCTTTTGAATTTTAAACGTTTAAAATTGAAGCTTAGTCAATTTTTTATTCATACGCTCGATAATTTACAAGTATAAAATGGAAGCTTATAACACATTCCAAAATAAAAAATTTGTAACTTTCATAAATTAAACAGTTCAAAGATTTCTGGATGATAAGTATGAAGTCACGCTATCATTTTAAATGCTCTAAATTAAAACTAGTCCTCCCTATAAACTCATGTTACTAAAAATGTTTTTAAAAAAAGATGTAAAAAGTTCTCACCTTTCATCTGAATCTGAATGTTAAAAATGCAAAATTTGAACCCGGTCTACTCAATAAAAATGTTAAAAAGAAAAAATTGGCGATTTTCAATTCAGAAAAACTATTAATAATCAAAATTTGTAATTTAGAAAAACTTGAAATCCACAATTTTCTTCCTTCCAACTCGATAAAAATCTTAAAAATAAAACATGTCGCTCTTCCAATTCAGAAAAAAATTTAAAATGGAAATTTCCTCCCTCGCAAGTTTGAGCGCGACTGTTGGTTCTCGCGCTTCGCGCTCGGTCTTTGTATTTCCCCCACATTTTTGCACACACCTTTTAAAATTAAAGGTCAAAGCATCGACAACTGTAATTTGGTGATTGTGAATTCTCTTTTGTTAACGCTCTTTCAGCTTTAACGAACACATTCTCATTTATTTATGTACCTCGGCCTGGGATTGCTTATTTAGATATTGCAAAATAAAGTACAAATTTTATTTATCATGATTAATTCAATATTTGTTTCTTATTTTGCATTAAATATTATTTTCAGCTACCCTGAAAAACGTACCATTTCAATAAATTTATATTATTACAATTCATAATATGCATTGTTATTGAAACATGCGTACTTTCATTGTCTTGTTCTTATGATTGAAAAAAGTTTGCATACTATAAGAAAAAAAAAACAATTTTGTTATTAAACATTTTATTGCAACTTGTGCCGTTTTTCATAAATTCAATTTGTTTATTTTCAATGTTATTTTTTACAATTTAAACTAAAAACACACATCCTAATGTAAAGTGGTTTTGAGAAAATTTGTAGATATAATTTAGGCGAAAAATTTGGTTTAAAAAAATGTTATTGTAGCTTGTGTCCTCTTTCCAAAAATGTAATTTTTTTGTTTGAATTATATTTTTATAACAAGAATTTATAACAAATTTGTAGATCTTTTTTGGTCGAACAACTTTTGTCTTTTCATTTTTTTCGCTCTTATGTCGTTTTTCCAAAAGTTTAATTTTTTTATTTTTAATGTTATTTTTTACGATTAAAACAAAAACTACGCGACCGATCAAAAAATTATTGATGACAAATTTGTAGCTCTTTTTGGGGTTAACAAATTTTGTTGATTTATTTTTTTCGTATCTTATGTCGTTTGTCTAGAAATTCAATTTTTCTATTTTTAATGCAGCTTTTTACGAATAAAAAAAAACCACGCGTCCTATCAAAAAGTAATATGTAACAAATTTGTAGATCTTTTTTAAATACACAATTTTTGTCAGTTCATCTTTTTTCATATCTTGTATAGTGTGACCGCAAAATGTAATTTTTTATTATTTTTTGTACGGTCAAAATTTGAATTTTCGGTTTTTCAAGAAAATTCAAAAATTTGTTGCGATAATCTTGTAGGGTATTCAAAATTCAACGTTTTTCTTTCTCTGACATTTTTTCGTATCATGCGTTGTTTGGCTTAAAATGTTCATTTTCGTTCGTTTTTTGGAATTTTGTAAATGCTATAACTCCGGTAATTTTTAGATTTTATCAAAAAAAGTTATGAGGATAAATTGTTCGCCTTTTTGAGTACTATTAATAATCGTACATAGAATTTTTAAATTTCGAAAAAAAAAGTCCCAAAAATTTAGAAAATGCGCTCACTTTTTGAATTATTATCCAAAATGGCTGCATAACTAACTTGACCTTCATTTTAGGACACTTGAAGAGTATACCAAAGCCCAATCCAATCTGTCAATTTTTTCAACAGTTATCGTGCTCCCAGCGTACATACATACATACATACATACATACATACATACATACATACATACAGACATGAATACATACATACATACAGGCAGACACACATACATACAGGCAGACACATTCGTAAAAACCAGTTTTTTGGGTTCAGAAGGTCTCAAAACGTGGACATTTAACAAAAACGGGGGGGGGGGGGGGCCCAAATTTTACATAAATCTAGTACCTTCTCTGATGACAATGTAAAAATACCCTCTTCCAATTTTGATAAAAATGAAAAAAATTCTTCCCAAAATGTTCCTCTATTAAAAAATTTCCCCCTTCCAACTCAACAAAACTCTTAAAAATAAAAAATGTCGCTCTTCCAATTCAGAAAAAAACTGACAATCGAAATTTCCTCCCTCACAACTCAATAAAAATGTTCCTCTTCCAATTCAGAAACAAAAATTGAAAATAAAAAGTTCCCTCCTTCAACTTAATAAATATGCTCAAAAGAAAATATGGCCTCTCCCAATTCAGAAAAAAAATGAAAAAAATTCTTCCCTCAAACTCAATAAAAATGATAAAGAGAAAAAAATTGCCTCTTACAATTCAGAACAAATAAATAAAATGTCATCCCTTCCAACTTAATAAAAATGAAAAAATATATCCTTCCAATTCATGAAATATTGAAAACCAAAATTTCCTCCTTTCCAAATTAATAAAAATGTTTAAAATATAACATATCCCTCTGCCAATTCAACAAAAATTGAAAAATAAAAAATTCAAAAGTTTTTTTTTAATATATATATCCTTTCAAGTTGAATTATTTAATTTTAAGTTATTTCAAATTAATCATTTTTAAATTGCTATTTATACATCGAAATTGATCACTTTCACTCACAAATTAAATTTTTTTAAATAGAACAATTAAAATTTTGACGTCCAAAATTTAAATTTAGCACTCTGAAATTGTAATGATTTAAGGTTTTCTAATTCAAACAATTCATTTTCAACTTATTTAGTTTTGAATATTCGATTTATAATTGCTCATTTTTGATGAACCGTGAAATACTGCTAAATATTTTTTTAAATTTATTAAAAAGCCCCAAATAGAATTATTTAAAATTGAATATTTTAGACTGAAACAGTATTTGGATAGGATTTGAAATTGAATAAAAGCGATTAATTATGAATCTATTAGTTTGAAATTATTTGAAAATAGTTTATAAAGTTTCAATCGGATGTTTAAATTTCTTTTACTACTAAGGCTTTTGAATTGAAAAAGTGCAATATTCAATGTTAAAATCTGTAAATTGTTTAATTTTGAACAGATTCTGAATAATCTTGTAAAATTAATTATTGTTCAATTTTTAACACTTGAACTAAAGTTCGGTTTCAAAAATTATTAATTAATTTATGTTTAAAGTGGATCAACTTAAAATGTTTTTTATCGAAAATTCTCAAATTCAATAGCTTTTAATTTTTAATTGTTTAAGTTTTCAAAACTGCATTTTGAAATTGTTTAAATTGAAAATGTGCGCTAAAAATGAAGATTTGAAGTGGAAAATTTGTAAAGTAGCAGATTTTAGAATTACACATTGTAAACTGATAACTGAATGTATCTAATAATGGAAAAAGTTAATAATTGAACTTAACATTTTAAAAAATTTGAAATCGAACTTATTTTAAATTGCATTATATCATGTGATATGAAATTTGTTATATTCGAAGTAATTGGATAGATTTTTCTTTTAAAAATTTGTACAATTCCTGGTCAAAAAATAAATTAACTGTATTTCCTGGTTTTTCATGATTTGAAAAAATTTCCAGTTTTGAGGTTGCCCGGTCCAGTGGCCACCCTGAATTTAATAACTCGCTTTTATGAAATTAATTTTTATTGTAGAATATAAAATCCTTTACAATTACAAATTCTTGTTTTCCAGTATCTTCTATTTGAAGTTAAAAATATTTTAAAGCAATCCCTCATTTCCGTAAATTAAAAATCAATGTATGGTAAGGACAATTTACACTCCCCTAAAGTTATGATAGTATTTTGAATCAAATATCTTTAATGTCTATTTTCCTCAAATGATTTTTTTATTTTCCATTTAATTTTTTCTTTCTCTATTTCAATTTCAGCTTAGCCGGAATGTCGCGAAGCGTAACTGTTGCGGTTGCTTACATCATGAGTACCACTAATTTGTCGTGGAAAGATGCTCTCAAAGTTGTGAGGGTGGGACGAGCAGTGGCAAATCCAAATGTTGGATTTCAACAACAACTGGAGGATTTTGAATCCACTCGTCTTCAAGAGGTACCTAACATTTAAAATACAGGAAACTGATTTGGAAACAGATTTTCAATTTTAAATTACTTACCATAGATCATTCCCATAATTTATAAAAATGCATATTAAATTTTGAAATCGTTATTTTTCAAATCAGGCCTGAGATTGCATTAATTTGTTTGTTGTTGTAAATTTGTTGAATTTAACCATCGTTCCAGGATTTGAAAACTGTTCAACGGGTTCGTAACTTACTGCTTTGGTCGCTACACCCTTTCATAAAAATGTTATAGGAAATTCAGTATAGGTCTATAAATATTTTCATATAATGAAATCTTATAATTTTCTTGCGATCCTAGAAAAACCATAATCAAAAATCACTATAAGAAACTCACTGTAGAAATAAATAATGTTAAAGATTGGAAGAAGGGATTTCTACGGATTTCAACAATTTCAAGGGAAATTATAAGACAAGAGAACTTATAAAATTTTTAAGGGTTTGAAAAATTTTAAGTTATTTTAAAAGATTCCTAGAAATTACAAGAGATTCAAACAATTTCAAGAAATGTCAGCAAATTTTGTAGGATTTTCCAAGATTTCGAGGGATTTTAAAGAATTTTACGAGATCTAAGGAATTTTATAGGACCTTCCAAGGATTTACGCAATGTTAAAAGATTTTAAGCTTTTTTACAGATTTTAAAGAATTTCAAGAGATATAAAAAGTGTCAAGAGATTTCAGAAGATTTAAGGGATTTGATAGAAAATACAATTATTTCAAAGGATTTACGAGATTTAAAAATATTTTAAGCTTTTTTTACAGCTTTCAAAGAATTTCAAGAGATATAAAAAATTTCAAGGGATTTCAAAGAATTTTTTAGGATTACTAAAGATTTAAATCTTGAATTAAAGGAGTTCTTTAGAAAATTGCGAAAATAAATGACGAAATTCTTAGGAATTCCAAATATTTCAAAGGATTTTAAAGTTTTTCAAGGAATCTCAGCAGATTTAAAGGTTTTTCGAGAATGAATAAGTTTAATTTCATTTATATTTAGGAGATTTCAAATGGTTTCTGCTTATTTTAATGGATTGTTAATTTGATGTAATTATATATTTGAAAATATTCCGAAGAATTTTAAGAGATTATAAGAGATTTGAACAATGTCAAAGAATGTCAAAGAATGTCAAACAATTTTGTAGGATTTCCAAAGATTTCGAGGGATTTCAACGGATTTCATCAAATTCAAGGGATTTTATATAGGACCTCTAATTATTTCAAAGGATTTACGGCATTTAAAAAGATTTGAAGCTTTTTTACAGATTTCAAAGTATTTCAAGAGATATACAAAATTTCAGGGGATTTCATCAGATTTAAGGGATTTTATAGGAACTCCAATTATTTAAAAGGATTTACGGGATTTAGAAATGTTTCAAGCTATTTTTATGTATTTCAAAGCATTTTAAGAGATATCAAAAAATGCAAGGGTATTCAACGAATTTTCTAGCATTTCTTAAACTCGAATTTAAGGGATTTTATAGAACTTTGAAAAAATAAATGAAATTTAAATGAATTTCTAGGGATTTCAAATATTTCAAGGGATTTTAAGGTTTTTCAAAGAATTTCACAAGATTTAAAGGATTTTATTGAATCTCCAAGGATTTAAAAGATTCCGAGGGATTTAAAGGGTTTCTAGAGATTTGTTTTTGAACAGGTTGTTTTTTAAAGAACTTTAATGAATGAATTTAGTTTAATTTATATTTAAGGAATTTCAAATGATTTCTGCTTATTTTAATGAATTTTTACAATTATATATTTATTTATTTCAAAAGATTCCGAAGAATTTGAAGAGATTTTAAAATTTCAAGGAATTTCAACGAATTTCTAAAGAACTTTAGGGAATAAAATACATTATTTTATTTTAAGGTATATGAAGGAATTTGCCAAATTTCAAATGACTTAAAAGATTTTAAGTTATTTTAAAAGATTCCAAGAGATTTCAAGAGATTAAAAAAATTAGAAGGTTAGTCAAAGAATTTTGTAGCGTTTCCAAAGATTACGAGAGATTTCAAAGTATTTAAAAAGATTTAAGGGATTTTATAGGACTTCTAATTGTTTCAAAGAATTTAAGGGGTTTAAAAGATTGTGAGGTATTTTAAAAGATTCCAAAGAATTTTAAAAGATTTCGAACATTTCAAGGGATTTTAAAAGATTTTGTAGGATTTCCAAAGATTTAAGCTCGCTTTTAAAGGATTTCTAAAGAGTGATTCCAAATATTTCAAAGGGAAACTGTCCAAGGATTTTAAGGGTTTTAAGTTGTTTTAAAAGATTGCAAAGAATTTTAAGAGATTTAAAAAATGTCAAGGGATGTCAAAGAATTTTGTAGGGCTTTCATAGATTTCAAGGAATTTAGAAGAATTTCCGAAAATTTTGGGGTTCGATAGGACCTCCAAGTATTTCAAAGATTTTAGGAGACTTTACAACTTTCAAAGGATTTCTAGAGAACTTTAGGGAATAAATTTAATTTATTTTATTTTCAAGGTATTTAAAATAATTTCTACAGATTTATAACTTCAATTTCATTATAGAAAAATCATTACAGGACTAAATTGATTTTTCTATAATATTTTTTCGTAAGGGCAGTTCGCAATTTTGAATGAAAGTCGCTTTCGTTCCTTTCGTTAATCTCAGTTTTTTGTATTTCTTAATTTATTGTGTCAGAGTTTTTTGTAAGTGCTACTTATTATTACTAATAATATAATGGTAATAATAATGATTAACAATACATTATCTGTCGGTGCGAAAATAAAATGATTTTTATATATATAATCTTTTTAAAAGACACCCCCTCCACTCTCAGATTTAAACAAATTAATGTAATGAAATTATTATTCAAAATAATAATTATTATATATTTTTTAACAATCTCAGGTCTGTTTAAAGTGAGACAAGTGTAATAAAGTGATACATTGAATAAGACAAAATTGTATCAATATAGGAAGAATCTTGGCATTCCTTAAGAGCAGAATGTCAATTCCATTTCAGGAAAGGAGAAGATTGAAGGAACGTTTTCCCAGTTTGGCCCTCGCTGCTTCTGACGGGGAAGCTTGTAGAGCCACTTTGAGAAATTACGAGTCTTTAGCTTTGGCTCGAGAAGTCTGCGAGGGAAAATGTGCTATGGGTCGCCCTTGTCCTACTGGATTATGCAGGCAACCTTCCAAAAGGTTAGAGGCCTAATAAGTATGAAAAATTATTCTTTGATTATAAATTAGGGATACTTCAATTACGATTTGATATCCTCAAACTCCAGTCTCCTTTGAAAAGCATCCCCCATTTCTTTCAATTATTCAAAGTCCTTTTAAATTCAAAATTTATGACAAATATTTAATCCTCGATTTAATCCAAAATTTATAGTGGAACCTATTTAATTTTTGGGTGGAGTTCCGAATAGCGTAAACCGCCGATTTTTTTTAGGCTCCG